>VWPW01001997.1:0-12280 GCA_013389825.1 Crypturellus undulatus | reverse complement strand
ATCTAGTAGGGCCAGGGATGACGGCACGTTGGGATGTAAATCACAGAGCGATGCCTGGGAACAGACAGTTCAGAGCCAGCTCAGCAAGTTCCAGGGAGACACCAGCTTTCACCTGGAATAGGGGATTCACAGCTTTGAAAGGGAAGGAAAAGGTTCCAGCTCAGATATTTCCATATTCCTCCCGAAAAAAGACCAAATTCTCCTACAGGACCCACTAGTGCACAACTGCAGCAGCAATTTCAGTTTCAATGCACTAAGTGCTGATTCTCCTCAGCACAAACTAGGCTCAGAGCTTATGATTATTACTATGACCATTAAAAACAATATGGCCATTAAAACAATATGACCATTAAAAACAATAAAAAAAGATTCGGGGGAACTGAACAGGAGTTTCACAAATTAAACCTGAATGAGAGAACTGTTCTTAGGAACGTAATTGGAAACATCTGGGTGTGAATAAACCTTCCTGCTTGCAAACACACAAGTGTGTGAACAAGGGACCACAGAGAGAGAACACGGACATTGTCTGATTTCCAATAATAAAAATTCTCCTACTCCAGAAAACCAAAAAAAAATCCCACCATATTTATCCTTTCTCCTGGAAGGGAGGCAGTGGCAGCTGCGGGCACTCCTGTCCCCTTAAGCCAACCTTATTCCTCAAAACTCTCCCATTCCCCTTTAAAAGGACCTTAATCCTGCAGAGTTTATGGCAACTCAACAGACCTGAGCAAACCAGGAATCCCCAGCGGCCTCCCCGGATCCCCACATTCACGTCAATCTCCACACTCGTTAGTGCAACGGAGCTAATTAACCCAGAGCAGCAGCACTGTCCGACAGGTCCCATGGCTGCATCTCTCCAGCTCCTGCTATTTTGCATTAGGACATGGAAAGCTGCAGGCAGAGGAAAAGAGCCATTCTGCTTAATTACACAAATCCAAGCGTCCAAATCGCACCCCCCAGCTCTTATCCCCAGAAACCTCTCGTTGTTGGCACGGAAAGCATAAAATTAACGGCAATGATGTAACTCGGGGCTCTGCTCCACGCGCTTTGGCCACGATGTGGATATTCCCATTTCCAGCAGAATTTCAGCTCCTTGTGCTGCCATGCAGTGCTATAAGGGCAGTTCTTAGGACTGCTGCTAGAAACCAAATATCTTCTTTAAAATTCTGAATTGCAGAATATGCAAGACTTAAAAAATAATGCTTTTCTGCTTAGAATGCTAGACTTTTTACGTCTATTTTTAAACTGTGCAGGTACGCGGCGCACAGCCACGTCCGCAGCCCTGTTCTTCGTCATTCTTTTCCTCTCTTCGCTTTGCATCAGGCTCTTCCCCAGCCCAAATAACGAGCACAGAAATCCCCGGCGAAGAGAATGAGGCCGAAGGCTCAGAGGTGCTCGGTGCAAATGAGTCCGCTCTCCTGCACGACACACAGGGATCATCCCTCCCCTCCATCATTCCGTTTCCAAAAATATTTTGACAAGAAACCCACTAAAAACGCCAGGGCCACGTTGCTGCTGCGTTGCAAACTCCAGTGCTTCCATCCCACACCTAAAGCAGCTAAAGACAAGCCGCTAAAAAGCCCAAGTCCTCATGCTGGAGCAGTCTTAGCTGCTTTTAAACTTCCCTACGTTTCTCCAGTCCTGGTCAGCGAGAAGAAAGCGGAGAAACTGAACCCAAAATATCCAGACACCGACAAGCAGCATGGCCAGATCACAGTGTTTCCTATTTTCAAATAATCTTCCCATTTTTTGAGCCGGTTGGGGGGATTTTGGAGACTTAACCCGTTATTTTAAATGCTCGGCGGTGGCACTAATGCTATTATTGCTGCTCTCCCAGCCGGAGGAGGAAGGCGGAATAATAAAAGCCGAGTTATAGTTACAAGTAGAACATATGTTTACAGAAGCAGCAGCCAAGCGAAGCTTCAGTTTTTACAGTCGAAGAAGTGACTAATGCACTAAATATACCCCCACACATATATGTGTGTATATATAGACATGTATATGCACACACACGCGTTGGAGAGACAGGGATTGCAGGGAAGGGAGCTGGGTGAGCACTTCTCGGCAAAAGGAAGGACTCAACCAAGTAAATCCCCTATGATCCTTGGAAAAATCCAAGCCTTGATTCCCCTGGGAAGGTTAGGAGGTGGGAGAAGGGCCTGGATTCCCGTAGGAACCAGGGGCAGAGGGAAGCACAGGTCCCTCCGGGCCACCAACAAGGTGACCTGGAGGAGCCAGATCCACCGGAGCCACCTCGTTCACAGGCAACTTAATGAGGAACAGGCCAATAGGATAAACAGCAGAAAAAGAGGAAAGCAAAAAAGGGAGAAGAAAGAACTGCAGGAAAATGAGTCAGAATCAAATTCCCGAGAGGCAGCGCCGGCTGGCATCATTTTAAGGAACATTCTTATTTTTAAAAAAGTTGATTGATTAAAGTTATTTTTAGTCCCCGCGCTGCGCTGGAGCATTCGGGTTCGTTTCCTTGCGGATGGGGAAAGCGGAGGAGGCAGCAGGATCTGCCCCCGGACACCGGTCCCGGGCAGCATTCCGGCCTGCGGATTTTTATCCCGAGTCCGGCTACAACCGCATCCTGATGCATTTCTAGAAAACACGGACTAGCCGCAGCATCGGGATAAAAATTCCCCCAGGAATTAACCGCAGGAACCATGGGATTAAGAGAGAGTGGTAGGGAGCGAGGGGGTGGCGACTTGGAGGAGATGGGAATACAGGGAGGGTCTGGACAGCGGGACAATTCCCATGGGATCCCGCCACCTCAGCACCCCTTTTTCCCCTATGTGTGAATGTGGCTCCAACCAGCTCCCTGCCCCAGGCTCCCCAGGGAAGCTGAGGCAGATGGAATGACGAAAATAAAGCCAGGATGACAACACTTTGCTTTCCCTGTGTCATCCAGGGGAAACGCTTTACAAGAAAAAGAAAACAAATAAATTAAACTTTGCAGAAGCACTGCTGGTGGGTAAGAAAAATGCCCTTTTCCAGATGGGAGCAATCAGCATGGAAGGCGGCAGGGGGATGGAATTTGGGGCCCTTCATGGCCTCTTGCAAACGCTCTATGGAGCGGGATGAGCAAGGGAGGATACAGACCACTATCCGGGCAGGATGAGCAAAGGTGGATATGGACCACGATCCGGCAGCTGGAATATCAGCGGGATGCCGAGCACCGGAACCAAGTCACCGGACGAGGGACATGAGCAGACACCCTGTTCCATCACTAACACCAGGAAAACCCATTCCCTGTGCCATGGAGCCGGGTTGCCTTCCTCGCCGTGTCGTGCCCTCGGCTGCCGTTATCGACACTGACAGTGTCCGTGGAAATGTCATCGGCAGCGATAACGCCACCGCCATGGTCCCCAGGGCCNCCTTCATGGCCTCTTGCAAACGCTCTATGGAGCGGGATGAGCAAGGGAGGATACAGACCACTATCCGGGCAGGATGAGCAAAGGTGGATATGGACCACGATCCGGCAGCTGGAATATCAGCGGGATGCCGAGCACCGGAACCAAGTCACCGGACGAGGGACATGAGCAGACACCCTGTTCCATCACTAACACCAGGAAAACCCATTCCCTGTGCCATGGAGCCGGGTTGCCTTCCTCGCCGTGCACTCCGTTGCTGTTATCGACACCGGCGCGACACCGGTGTCCGTGGAAATGTCATCGTCAGTGATAACGCCACCGCCGTGGTCCCCAGGGCTGACGAGCCCAAATGCCATCCTGCTGGAAAGCACGGAGTAATCGGGAAATGCTAATAGGAAGGGATGCGCATGGGACACGGTGTGATTTGGGGAGGAAACTCATCCCAGCTCCGTCCAAGGAGCAGGCTCAGTGGTGCAAAACCCTACAGACATCCCAGCGAGATGCTCAGCCCTTGCTGGAGCTCCGTGAGTGCCGTTATCCCGGGCAGCATCTTCCCATAGGAGCTGCAGTCTCCAAGCTGCACTCGGAGCATGGGACAGACCTGCAAAAGCAGCAACATCCGTCACGGGCGGAGAAAACATTCCCACACCTCGGGACTGCAGCCTGATGGACTGACCCTCTTGGTTAGAGGAAAGCATCACAGGGAGAACAGCGATGGTATTTTTCCTGAATGTAAAATTCAAAAAAGGGGAAAAATAAAATAAAATCCCTGACCAGACACTCCATGTTATGCTTGGAGCCAGGGCTTGTTCTTCTGAGGAACAGAGGCAATTATTTTGCGGAATCATTTGGGCAGCTTTGATTTGAGGGGCAGTTTAGACTGACACTCGAGCTCAGATCCTGGAGCATCACAGCAAACACAGACTTTGCTACGGAGCAACTGGGAATCTTGTGTGACAGAGCCAAGTCTTTAGGCCACCTTAAATTATTACTATTATATATATGTATTTATTTTTTGGTAGAAAATGCTTCCAGTTCTGTCGATGTTGCTTTTGGGGCACAACTGCTGAGTTTTGGTGCCGTGTCCCCAGCCAGGCAGCAAGAGCCCCACACACCAGGATGCTGCTCAGTGCATGGACCATTCAGGTGCNATTTTGCGGAATCATTTGGGCAGCTTTGATTTGAGGGGCAGTTTAGACTGACACTCGAGCTCAGATTCTGGAGCATCACGGCAAACACAGACTTTGCTACGGAGCAACCGGGAATCTTGTGTGACGCAGAGCCAAGTCTTTAGGCCATCTCAAATTATTGCTATATTTTTATTTTTTTTTGGTAGAAAATGCTTCCAGTTCTGTCGATGTTGCTTTTGGGGCACAACTGCTGAGTTTTGGTGCCGTGTCCCCAGCCAGGCAGCAAGAGCCCCACACACCAGGATGCTGCTCAGTGCATGGACCATTCAGGTGCCCAACAAGGCTCTTCCTTTCCCGGGATTTTTGTCATTTACAGCCCATTGTCCCCTCCAGACTCTCTCCATTAAGCTTCCCTGGGTGCTCGGAGTTGGCATTCGGAAGCGGGCAGCATTCCAGCTCCTGACGGCTCCGCTTCCCATTGGGAATGGCCCCAGCCATCTCCTGCTCTCGACCGACAGCCGAAACTGCTTCACATCCTTCCCAAAACACACGGAATGAAACCGAGATCTCTTTTAACACACACTCAAAGGGATGCGGCCGGCGAGTTTAGATCCAGAGCAGGGATCGNCGATGTTGCTTTTGGGGCACAACTGCTGGCTTTTGGTGCTGTGTCCCCGGCCAGGCAGCAGGAGCCCCGTATGCCAAGAGGCTGCTCAGTGCATGGACCATTCAGGTGCCCAACAAGGCTCTTCCTTTCCCGGGATTTTTGTCATTTACAGCCCATTGTCCCCTCCAGACTCTCTCCATTAAGCTTCCCTGGGTGCTCGGAGTTGGCATTCGGAAGCGGGCAGCATTCCAGCTCCTGACGGCTCCGCTTCCCATTGGGAATGGCCCCAGCCATCTCCTGCTCTCGACCGACAGCCGAAACTGCTTCACATCCTTCCCAAAACACACGGAATGAAACCGAGATCTCTTTTAACACACACTCAAAGGGATGCGGCCGGCGAGTTTAGATCCAGAGCAGGGATCGGGTAAACAAAGGGAGCAAACAGAATGACTCGCAAAGCCTGGGATTAATAGAAAAGTTATCGGGCTTCTTCTTAAGTGCATCAGTATAAAGAGCCTTTTCCACCATTCCCACTGCAACTATCAGGGATTCACCCAGGTACCTACAAGGCTCCTTGCACAGCCTGCACATTCCCGGGATAGCCCTCTCCATCCAGGAAAAACTCCGGTGAATCCTGCAGCACACCGTGACTGCAGGGCCACAGTGGGAATAAACCCCGGGGCTTTGCACAAGGGGCTGTGACACATGGGGACAAATGCACGAGATTTGGCCCAAGCCGAGCTGCATCTCCCGCGTGAAAATTAAAGGAAAAACAAAAGCAAAACACGAAACCACATTTGCAGTTTACGCTTTAAGTGAGTTAATGCACATGAAGGGCTCTCGCGCGGGTGGCTGTCAGAGCCGACGCAACCAAATGCTAATTCCGCTCTGCAATCAGCGGTGCCTTTCTTGGAAGTGGCTGGCTAATTACGTCTAAACACAAACGAGCTTTTTAAAGAGGTAAACAGCTGAAATTCATTACTTTTCTCGCGAGTTATTCCGAGTAAATCGGCAGCGCTGCCAAATGCAGGAGGCTTCCGAGCGCTGCAGTTTCCACAGGTGCCCAGGTTGGTGGGAAGAGGGGCCCAGGCGTTCGGGGGCCTCTGCAGAAAACAGGACAAACCAGAATGGGAAAAGCCCCCAGTGGGATGAGCTCCCATGGGAGACGTCATGGAGCATCCCTGGATGCAGTGCTGGCCTCCGGCTGCCCTCACATCCCAGGGCTCTGGAGAGCAGCTGGGAAAAACAACTCCCTCCAATTCCCCGGGATCCACCAAGGTGCAACAGATTAAAATAAGGATTGGGAGAGAATTATTCGCCTTGCGCTGTTATTCTGCTGGTGGTTCAACAGCCAAAGCATCAGGACAAACACGCTGGCAGCCCCAGGGACGTGCCCAGGGGTTAGCACAGATTTGGGGAAAACGCCGCATAAAATGCTCAACCCAGGGTATTTTTGCAACGTGCAGGGATGGAAGTGCTGCCAGGAGGACGTGGCCCAGTGAGGAGCGGGCGGGCAGGATGCCCAGGCGCTGGCGGAGACCCACATCGTGCGGCCCTTGATTCCTGCATCGCTCCTAGTCTGTGCAGGGGGATGAAGGGAGCAGGAAATCCGGATTGTGCATGATCGGGAGCAGCCCGTGGTGCTGCGAGCGCAGCCGGGGAGACGGATGGCAAAGGCAGGACGGGGCACACAGGGCGCAGACAGCCCTTGCGTCCCCATTGTGGGGACACGGGGACGTCACCCGTTACCTCTGCAGCACTAACAGGGAACAAGCAGCGCTAACCCCAAAAGCGGCTCCGGCTGCTCCCACCTTCCCACTCTGCCTATTGCGTCCAGGGACGATTGCAGGTGGGAGCTAAGAGCAACTTCCAAAACACAGAGCGAGGCAAAGGCTGCAGAGATTCTGCAAACGCAGCTGTAAATNGGATGGCAAAGGCAGGACGGGGCACACAGGGCGCAGACAGCCCGTGCGTCCACATTGTGGGGACACGGGGACGTCACCCGTTACCTCTGCAGCACTAACAGGGAACAAGCAGCGCTAACCCCAAAAGCGGCTCCGGCTGCTCCCACCTTCCCACTCTGCCTATTGCGTCCAGGGACGATTGCACGTGGGAGCTAAGAGCAACTTCCAAAACACAGAGCTGCAGAGATTCTGCAAACGCGGCTGTAAATTGGGGTCATTCTGCTGCTTTTTGGGGGTGCCGGAGAGGTTTTTAGCCCAGGTCTTCCCATTGCACTGCACGGCGCCCTGTGCGCTCAGGGTTTGCTACGTGGCCGAGCACATGTGGAAGCTGCAGCGGCCCTGGCCCGGGGCCAGCAAAGCACTTAGCGCCCGGCGTCCTCCCGCCCTGCCGATCCCTCCGGCCCCCGGGACGGCGCTCGCCCAAGTGCTCCGCGCTCCTGCATGGCCCTAAATGGAGGATGAGCCAGGGGGAGCAGGGAAGAGGAGGGGCGGCAGCGGGATTCGGGAAGCCCACGGGATTGCACGTGTTACAGCATTATTATTCCCAAGTATTGGGGAGCGGATGGTGCTGAGTTCACCTGCTGGATCCACAGTTTCTGTAGGGGCGGTTTTATCCAGCCCTGCTCAGACCCCACGTTACAGCACACGGCGCCGGATGAAGACCTGGCGGTACCAAAACCCCCTTAGAGTGACCAATTTCTGCCCTAATGACTCAGACCAAGTGACTCCGACAAAGAGTCTTCCTGCCGAGCGTCAACACTTCCCTTTCGCCCCGTATATCCCACTCTGGGGAGCTCAACATCCTCTCCGGATGCTCCAATTCACTCTTATGGGGCCACTCCATCCTCGCCAGCCCTGGTGCCGCAGAGGACAAGACCCGACGCATCCCCACCTGCCGTCTCCGTTTTTTGGCTTCCTGGGTCACAAACAGCAGGAATAAAACAGTGAAACCAGCCCCGTGACAGTCAGTTTCTGCTGCCGTGATTAACCGTCCATCACAACCCGCTGCTTTCGACGGCGCTCGCTGCTGCGTTCAAGCTCCACCGCGTCCCTCCATGGACATTTACACGCGAAGATCAAGCGGCTGCTGATTTATTTGCTTGTTTTCTTATATACTCACAGCTTCCTAAATGTTAATGACTCCAGGCTATGCACCTGCCGGCAACGTTTGCATCCCAGGCTGGATTGTGCATGGGAATCCGCTCCGGCCCTGTGTCCATCACAGAGGGACACAAGGACCCTCAATCCCGAGGGTCTTGGCACAGCAGGACGATGCTGGGACAAAACGCAAGCACCAAAACCTCATTACATCTGCCTTCTCCCTTCAGTCCATAAAGAACCCTAATTTCTATCAATTTAGGCTTTTGCAAACTCAGATCTGTGGATATAACCCTGTAAGTGCAGCCCCAGAGCTTGTATCTATACAGTGAAAAAGATCAGGTCCCCACTTGGTTTCCCCAGCATCAGGGGCAAACGAAGCACCACGTCTCTCCAGATACCTTATAACCAGCTAATGACAAATAATAAGCAAGCACCAGGTTCCAACAGCACTGAAATATCAGCAATTTTCCCCAAAATGGTGCCTGAGAATGCACACACCTGAGCTCATCAGTCCAGGACTGGACCCAAGAACTTGCAGTAAAAGCACACGATGCCAAAACTCAAATATTTAGACCAGAAAATGGCCAGACCAGGGGAAGTTGCTCTCCCTGCACCAGGGGCGCAGCCAGCTGCACATCAGCTGGCACAGATTTTAGGGGCAAACAGCTTGTTTTCACCTGGAGAAAAGCATCACTAAATAAGCCCAAAGTGACCCAAAAGTTCATTACCTCCAGCTTTGCAGCACAGCAACATGAGCAACAGCTGATTTCTCTGCATTAAAGCTTGCATTGGTGTCAGCAGCGCTGCTGCAGCTCAGCTTCATCTCCAGCGTGGGTATTGCTCCCAATAAAACATTCCCAAGCAGGATCCAGTTTGGAAGTGCTTTATGAACACGTGCTCAGTGATTATTAGCAGCAACGGCTGCACGTGCATTAAGAGCTTATTGCAAGCTGTTGTGCACAGCCAAGTGCACCAGGAATAAGTTCTCACCCGCTGATGCTCTAATAAGCTGCAATAAAAGCACATGGAGCTTGTAATGGTGCTGCCGCTTTCCTGAGCAAACCTTTGGAGATGCCCAATGATGCTAGCATGCAAACAAAGCAAAAATAAAGCAAATATAAAGCAAATAAAATGAAAATGAGGCTGTTTTCTCAAAAAAACCCCACTATTTTGAGGCTTGCTGCAAGGGTGGTTGCAGGATGGGGCAGCTGCTCTGAGTTTGGAGCCGTGTCCCGGGCCAAGGTTACCGGGAATGCCCTGGTCCATGGATTGCTCTCCCTTAGATGGGATACAGAGCTGCCGGATTTCTCCATCTTTTGCAATCCCAGTTTTTCCGACTCAATGCTCGCCCTCCTCTGTAAGCAAACAAACAATTTGGAAGAGCCGAGGAGCTGGCTGAGCCACCAGCAGCGCTAAATACAGGAGAGCAATACCCGCATCACGCTGCAGCCATCGGCTCCGAGTAATTTAGAGGAAAATACAGAGAGGTTTCTGCAAAGCAGGGGGAAATCCAAGGCAGGAGGCTCATCAGGGCTGCTCTTATGTTGCAAAACTGCTCCCGCTCCAGCATTGCTCTGAATAGGGGGGCCGGGAGCAGCGGACTATGTCTTAGCAAGGATGCGCAATTGCATTTTGATTATATCTTTAGCACCAAAGGGGCCTGGAGCAGGGCCTGTGATTTGGCCTCTGCTGAATTTACTGCAGAGTCACTTTGGAGCCTTTGCTTGATGCAAATGGGGTCCATAAGTGCTGCAAAGGTGCCAATATCTCATGCTGTCCCATGGCCCATGCTAGCAGGGGCCAATTTGCACTGGGTCAGCCATCAACAGCCCTGGAGAGGGCTTGCTAGTGAGAAAAAAATATATATATATATAAAATATATAATTATTATTTACATATTTCTCATGCATTAAAATATATATATATATATTAATAAATATATATATATTAATGCATGTTAAAATATATATATATATTTTATTATATTAAAATATATATATATATAAAATATATAATTATTATTTACATATTTCTCATGCATTAAAATATATATATTTATTGAAATATATATATATATTTTAATGCATGAGAAATCCTGTATTTGGCTGCGATTACCCAGGCCCAAGGCAGCCCCATGCAGCAGAGCAGGGCCCCTCTTGGGAGCATCTACAGGCAGCGCAGCCTCCTCCAAAGTCACCATAAACTCCTTGGCACTATTAATATTAATAATTAACAGCGCTCCCCTGCATTAGCTCTTCTCAGCGCCTCCGATGCGGCTGCCTTGTCTCTCGGATTCGAAAGTGAACGCGAGGGGCATGAAATGTTAATAGTGAGGGACAGCGTGGCAGCGAGCAGATAAAAGCAGCCCACCCCAGCCTTGATCCGCCTCATGATTTATTCTGTTTTTTTGCGTTTTTCCCAACTGTTGTTTTGCAGCGACAAAAGCTGAGGCTTCCGCAAGGCCCAGCAGTCCCAGGAAACTTTGCATCTTGACTAAATAGCTAAACCAAGGCTTAAAAATATGGGAGAAACCTTCGATTCTCCCCAGCAAAACCGCACCGGGCGGCTGCTGGGTACCACAACTGATGCCGACCAAGTTGTTGGGTCCGTCTCCGGCCACTGCTTTATCATCGTCGTCCTCCGGAGGGAACAACTCGGTCTGTCCCTCTCTGCAGCTCCCTTATCTGCCCTTTCGATTGCTTTAATCCGGCTGTTTCCTCATTTTCCCTGTTGCTCCAAATGGAGGGTGAACGGAGGAGCATCTGCGCTCCCGGTCAGAGCCAGCGCAAGGCTCTCCAGACCTTTTGGTCCTCGCTGAATGGAATATCTTTCCATTTAGCACAACTACCTGGCTCCGAATCTGCCCCTTTCTTTAATTCAAGCGCAACTGAGTCATTTCGGTGAGAGCCAAGGCAGCAGCCCGATCCCCTTTCAAGGAATTCCAAGAATATTTGCAGGGGAGCTCTGCTTTCCCTTGGTTTGCAAGGAGCTCGTGTCTACCGAGCAATTTGACTAAAAATACAGAGTGTTTTGACACCAAACGGTGCCAGAAATACACCCAGTCCGTAGCGTAATCGGGGAAGCATATGCTCCGCTCCGCTCCGAGGTCTCATCCAAAAGCCGGGCTGGGAGCTTGGGGGTGGAGAAGACGCTTTTAAAATAGCATTTTGCAGCGTTATTGGCAATAGAACGTGTAATTCTGGAAACATCGCCGCAATTAAAAGTGACTAACTGCAAGCAAAGGATTTCCCCCGTTACCTCATTTGGGTTTATAAATGCGGCGTCTTCTCCCGTCTATATATACCCTGCCCGGCTTGCCGGGGCTGGCGGCTCGGTGCGCCCTGCGCTCCGTCTTGTGCCTAATTGCTTTTGACAATCTACCCATCACCTCCTAATCGCTTGTCATCTCCAAGTGACAATTTTCTCTTCCCTTCCCATCCTCTTTTTTTTTTTATTATATCCTTCTGCTGTGTCACCAAGTCGCTCAGTCACCAGCTGCTTCTCATGCAAAACCCGTTTGCAAGAAGCTGATGGAGACCTGGCCCTATCACCTGCTCATGTTGTCCTTGAGCCACTTGGTTTTGGCCAAGGCTAGAGAGACTCTGGCTTGTTGGGTGTTTTGCCTGGCTTTGCACTGCTGCTCTCATGAGTTTTTAATCAAACAGAAGCAAAAAACCCAGTAATACGCAAGAAAGAGCAGGTCTGAGGCGATGCGCTCAAGCATTTCTGCAACGAAAAGAAAAGCAGCAGGAAATTGCAGCCCTAACAGCCTTCCGAGAGGCACCTCGTTGGGAAAGATGAGATGTGGGAGAAGAGCAATGAAGGAGAGAGATGGCAGCATCATTCCAGGGGCTACTTCGATGTGCTGGGGGCTACTCTGATGCACAGGGATGCAGAAACCCATCACACAGCCCATGTAAAGCACACGGATACTCAACGGCAGCTCCCAAAGTGGGATCCCCAACATTGTCCCTGCTCCGACCGACTTGCCTGGACCTAGTCCGACCAGTTCTCTGGTCCAGAAAGCAGCCGCAGCGCCAGGTAAGGGCAAACGTGCTCCCCTTTCTGGGCTAAAACACGTTACCCAACGGGAGCGTCCAGCAA
>VWPW01001996.1:122693-325882 GCA_013389825.1 Crypturellus undulatus | reverse complement strand
CATGGCTAATTTTAGAAAACACATAAGAAAAGAGATTTTGCAAAATTATGGTTTGACTATAAGTATTTATGAATTGCAAAAAGAAACCTGTTCTAGAAAGACTGCTTGAAGCGGAACTAAGTGATAGTTCTTCAAATTTACATACTTCTGGGGATACTAGAGCTTCCTCGTTGCTCTTTTTTCTCCTGAATTCCTTACTAGAGATACCACATTCTCCTTTTGGAAAGGATACCAGAGTAGCGTATGTTTCAGAAAAAAAAATCCAAACCCATTAATTTCAATGGTAAATTGGATGAGAAAGAAGAAATTGCAAGATTTTGCATTAGAATTTGCCAGTACTTGGCTTGTTGTTCAATTTTAAACTCTGTCAAAGTTTCCTTCCTTCATCTGAAAAGTGTGAAAGGCAAAAATATGTTATAGACCACCAAGCAAAGCAGTCTGCACTTTTTTTGAAAGTTTCTATAATATTCTATGTTGACAAAACGGAAATTCCAGGAGGCTTTTTTTTTTTCCCTAATCTTACCATGAAACTCACTTTCTAATATATTTAAGAAGATCCATCAATGTATTTTAAGAAAGTCAAGGAAATCTGAATCGGCATCTCAAGAAGCAAGAGTGAAATTCCAGAAAAAAAATACCTTGAAGAAGAAAGGAAAATAGAGAACAGAGGACACAAAGAACACTGGCATGTAGTTAACCCTTGATTAATAACATTCACTGCTTTTCCCTCATTCTGGTTCCAACATTCTTAATTATTTAATAACATTTAGCAATTGAAAAATTTCAGCATTTGCAAGTGTCTTTTCGTGTTTTGAGCTATCAGTTTTCTAGACAGTGGCACTGTTCATTCAGGTTAAGGTTACGCCTAGGTACCTAGACCTGCTAGTGTTACCTGAGAGACCACCTTGCATGAAGCAGATCTTTCTTCAGCTGTGCCAGTTCCTAACAATAAGCAAAACGCGCCTTGGATGTTACAAGTGCACAGGTCTGGAATCAGGCTCCCTATNGCAGATCTTTCTTCAGCTGTGCCAGTTCCTAACAATAAGCAAAACGCGCCTTGGATGTTACAAGTGGTCTGTAATGAAATGCACAGGTCTGGAATCAAGCTCCCTATTGGCCATCTGAAGTCTGTTCTACCAAAAGCAGACCCATCCTTTGCACTACTGCCCTGTCCTTGGCTAACTGCACTACGGGTAGAATTCTGCCGTCTCCGAGAGCTAAAAGGGAGATGGAAACACAGAAGCTGGGTAAAATGATAATTCCCAGTTTACTGCAAGAATGTATTTTAAAAAATCTACGAAGGAGCCCTTTCATTGAAAAATTATACATCACATCATTGTAATTCAGTTCACAAAAAAAGTTATGATAGATATTGAAAAAAAAAACCACAAACGCTAAGGTAAGCTGTTGGTAACCATTACTGCACATACCGAACATCGACTCATATTGAAATGGGGCAGATCTCACCACTCCACTGGTTTCCAAATAGCCTTCCTTTGGGACTTCTCATTTATCCCCTTCTTTTTGTAAAACAGCTTAAGCAGATAGTAGCTTTCTTGTACCAACGTTTAGAATTTTCCCAAATATTAGCTAGTGTTAACAGAATTTGTAATTATTTATTAATGCAAGTCATTTGCACATACTCTATTCTAGCAAATTAAAGAGTAGTTGTTTATTGTGTTTAAAGCCACCCAAGTCAGATGATTGTTAAAGCTTTCTGAAATGAGCAAAAAAGAACACTTTTTTTTTTTTTTTTACTGTCAGATGGACCCATTGGAGGCTAAACTTTTTACCACCACCCTTTACCTAGAAAAGGATTGCGGTGACCATGGTTCAAAGACGATTAAGGCAGCTCAAGACACTGCGTTTTCCTCTGAGAAGGAAACATCATCTCTGCCACCTCTGCGCGGTGCCCGACACGTGAGAAGGTCCCACGCGTGACACTACTAACCTGGCAGGGCAGAGCACCGAAGTGTAACCTTTGCCCTGCAGACCCAAACTGTGGCTCATTGTAAATACTAACAGCAACAACAAGAAATGAACACATATAAATAGTTGATCAAGCAAAATGAGATATGAAGTACTTACGTGAGACACAAAGGCAACAGGCATTAAATGAGAGCTCCCTTATACATTACAAGCTGTATGTTGATCTAATCATACTTTATTTGCAAGAACAATGTAAGCAGATGTAACTGAATCAGGCTCTACTCTTTCTAACGTGTCAGTTTTTAGCACAACAGTGACAATCAATCAGCACTGTGTCCTTCTTGATTCCTGTATTCCTCCTCTGACTCACACTTGCACTTCTAGTGCAGTGAAGTGCTTGCCCTATTAACAAAATGGTGAAAACAAAATCACAGAATCACAGACTGGTTGAGGTTGGAAGGGACCTCTAGAGATCATCTGGTCCAACCCCCTGCTCCAGCAGGGACACCCAGAGCACGGGGCACAGGGTGGCATCCAGGAGGGTTTGAAGATCTCCAGAGAAGGAGACTGCACAGCCTCTCTGGGCAGCCTGTTCCAGGGCTCTTCACTCTCACAGGAAAGAAGTTCTTCCTCACATGGAGGTTGAACTTTCTGTGTTTCAGCTTACACCCGTTACCCCTCATCCTGTTGTTGGCCACCATGGAGAAGAGCCTGGCCTCATCCTCTCTACAATCTCCTCTCAGTGCTCTTTTCTCCAGGCTAACCAGGCCCAGCTCGCTTGGTCTTTCCTCGTATGACAAATGCTCCAGTCCCTTAATCATCTTTGTGGCTCTCTGCTGGACCCTCTCTAGAAGCTCCATGTCCCTCTTGCACTGAGGAGCCCAGAACTGCACCCAGTACTCCAGGTGCTGCCTCACCAGAGCTGAGCAGAGGGGCAGGATCCCCTCCCTTGACCTGCTGGCAACGCTCCTCCTCATGCAGCCAGGATCCCATTGGCCTTCTTGGCCACGAGGGCACATTGCTGCCTCATGGTTAACTTACCAACTTAATGAACTTTATTAATAAACTTAATAAAAATCCTATAAAATCAACATATGCTTCTTCCCATCTACAGCTGTTCTCACATGTATTGGGAGGAGTGTTCAGTATGTCTAAAACAAAGCAAGCTGTTGTAAAACAGCACACTGGTCCCTATAAATAGAATATTTAGATCTTATTCTCCAAGGGAAAGACCAGAGGAAGGAGGATGACCAATTCCAATTGGTGGTGGTTTCTGCAGATGTGCTAAATAGGAAATAAGTTTTTGTGAAAAGTTCTTTAATGATGTCAGCAGAAAGGAAAGGCTACGGGAAAACTGAAAAAAAGAAGTAAAATGGAATATTTAATGTTTTTTCTTTGTTATGCAGCAAGTGTTTGGCTTTATGGCTGCCTTCCAGTTGACTAAGTGGCAATTCACCAAATGCAGTCTAGATGGACCCAGAGTCTCTACTGAGACCATACAAAGGCATAGTAAAGACAAAGCAGCACAGATATAAAACTACTATAGAGAAACAAGAATCCTTCTCGTAAGAAATATTCACACGGCTTCATAGAGAAGCAATAAATTCAAAGATGCAGTCTTAAAGAAGTAGATACAATGTCTGGATAAGGTTGAAGTCCTAACTGCTTGTTATCTTTCAACTTTTGTATTATAATTCTGGCAAATTCTTCTCCTTGGCTATCTGAGGTATCAAGCAGTTGTCGGACTTTTGATGTCCTTGTGGGTTTGGTGCTTATAAGTTCATAGTCTTCTTTCATGAGTAAAAATCTTGATAGAAGGGCATCTAATGACTGATTCAAACATGCTTCAGTCATCTGATCAATAATTTCTTCTCTTTTACTTTGGATCCATTGATGAGCTACATTAGGTTGCATGGCTTCCAAAACAAAATCTGAGGCTGGGGAAGATTTAAAAATAATAGCAATTAGTAATTAGCACTGTAACCATCTGTTAATTAATAGTGATGTAAAAATAATAACAAACAAATAAAAATGCTGAAATTTTGTTTTTTGGTGATAAATATCCAGCTTGGCAGTAAAAAGAAACAAATTAGTAATTTCAGTAAAAATCCCACTGGAAAGAGTTTATTGAAATTATCTAAGTTCCTCCATACCCTTTTCAAGTAGAGGACTCATACATTGAAACAGTGCAAGATCCTCATATTGCTAAGAGCCCCACATCACAGCAGGGACTAGCATCTGGTTCAAGATCTGTGTAGATACTCCTCTGGATGGATGAAACACGATCTGTCCTTTCTCATGGCATTTTTCATTTGTTTCTTCTAGTGTATTCTTTCTAAAAGTGTTTTTTTAAGTGAGTGCCTTTCTGAATAATCGCTCACAGTCTCAGTCAAAATATTTTCCATATTCTCAAATGCCCAAAGCAATCTTAATTACTCTTAGTAATGATATGAATGAGTATCCCAAATATAACAAGTGTTCTACACACCTCGTGTGTTTCTCACATCTCCTTTTCTTGTTCTACAGTTGTACAGAAAAGGGAAAGGAACTCATTTAATGGAACAAAGCATATGCCAGTTCTTATAAAATAAAATTCTAGATTCCATCTGAGACAAGTTTCAAAGAGAAAATTTAGATCATGATAGACATCTAGAAATATCAGGAGGGTAAGATTGAATAATAGAATAATAATAGAATCCTTTTATTGTTGAAATTGGAACCAAATAGACTAAGTTTAGAGTGCTCTAAAGAAGGACCGTTAATTTCATTACAGACATTTATTGAGAACTGTAAATTTCGGAAGAGGAATGATGTGGCAGATCTTTACAAAGTTATGCAAATCATAAAATAAATAAATAAATAAATAAATAAATGAATAACGGAATCATTTAGCATCCACTCGAGTTTCTTTTTGTTTTCATTCTTTGGAAACACATTTATAATGGGTATTCGATACACAGAAAAGCTGGCCAGTGATTCTCAACTAATAGTGAAGACCATTACAGATGAGACAGCTGCTGCTTCTCTTTGCCTTGTCTTTACTAAGAGGCAAACAAGTCCACACATCCAGAGAGTCCATAGACTGGAGGTAAGTGAGCGCTTAACCCATCTCTAGTGAACTTACTTTCCCAAGCTGCTGGGCTGCAGCTCTCCTAGAGCAGCAGTAGAAAGGGAAAACAATACTGGTGAACTGGGAGAAAAGAGAACCAAAGCAGCAATAATTAAAGTTGCTTGAATAAAAAAGCTAGGAACTACGAGTACATGTACTTAAGTCAAATAATGCATCAATTTTACTCACTTTGGAATAAATGGCTTCAAGGACATAATTATGTGCATTCTTTATTTGAAGCATGCTCTGTTTTCACTTTACAGATGAACAGCAGTTGTAGTTTCCATTTCACACAAGGATTCAATCATGGGGTACATACTGTGGGCCTGGGAACTGTGTCAGTGTTTACTGTACCTGAGGGAGTTGGTGATGAGCGCAGCATGCATGGAGCAGAATTCGAGGCACTTGAAATACTCTTGTCAGATGACGGAGAATAACTATACGGATCCACAAGAAGTTTAGCGCTCTGGGTAACAGAAATATTTTCATCTATGCTCTGATTGCTGAGGGAGTGAAGTTCTCCTGAATTTCCAACTAAAAAGAAAGAGCTGTATTACTTTTGTGTTCAAATAAAATACAAACATCAGAGACTATTTAGAAGAATCACATAAAACAAATTCCTCACAAGGTAAATTCTCTTCAAACACAACACATTATTCCTTGTACTTAGATTCTGAGTATATTTATGTCCATTGACTCCTATCAGGCTTTGAGTGCTTGCTATTTTTTATGTTTTGTCTCATTTTAAAAGAATGAACATATCTGGTAAATGTGAACTTTAAAAAGCTCTGCTCTACACAAGATTTTGTAGGGACTGAAAGACCAAAAATGACTTCTCAAATCATTGGGATAGGTAGCTAGGAGTCAGTGTGAAAGCTGACTAATTAATTTTGATGGATTTTGACAGTACGACAAAAGTTAAAATATAAGTGGAAGGAAAGAACACGAAGGCCAACAGTGACATTCAGTGGGAGGCCAATAGAAGCTTTCACTAGTCTGTCAAGACAGCACATGACTTCAAGGAAGTCATGTAAACTTCAACAAAGAAAGAGGAAAAAATAGTATTATTAGATAGGAAGTTTAATCGTTTCTATTTTCAGGATCAGCTCACAAAAAAGGCGATGATAGATATGAAGCAGCAGGAGGGATGACTCAGAGAAGGGATGACAAACAGCCAATCAGCCACAAATTACAGGGGATACGCCTAACGAGCAGTTCTCATTACAGACTCTCATGGTATCACTTGTTAAAGAGCTTCTGAAAAAACAGGCGATCTGACATGTGCAGACACAGGAATTGAGATGAGCATCTAAAGATACAATGAAGAGAGGCAGCTCCATGCACGACTCAGGATTTACATATACGTATCTCACGTGGGCCATGAAGGTAGATTCCTAAAAGAGGATGTTGACCTGTGGAAGAATTTGGCCATGTGTGGGAATGGGAACGGTGAAATAAGTTACACCCTGATTATTAAAAAGGGGAACAGAAGTCCTAGTGTAAGTCGATGGGGCAGAACTACATACATATTATGCAGCAGATGACATGTACTACATGAATGAGAAAAGGAAGGAGCAGCTCCGAGTGAAAAATCCCTTCAGGAAAGGATTTTATAAGGTCCTACTGGGATAGACTGCTATAGACCTCTAAACACATAACATTAGAGAGAAAACTACTGAGATTGTACCAGTAGGGTACTAGTGACCGTAGCATAAAAAATACAAATATACTAATGAAATTGGCAGAGGTAATTCAGAAAGAACGAGTTGACCTAGAAGACTGGAGAGGCAGCAGTGGAAATTAGGTAGTACAAAATACGAGATCAAGACTTCTGCTTCAACTTGGGGTTAATGACTTCAAATTGAGATGAAGGAAAAAAAAAACTAGGTATTCTGTTACAAAGAATGCTTGTGAGAAAGAAAAAAGAAAATTCCAAGATATTTCAAGTAAGGCTTTTATGACAAAACATTTCATAAAGCCTATTTAATAACATTTAGTGCAGAGGTCTGGAAGCCTTAGCTTACTCATCTAAGCTACAAAACACACAAGACCAGCAAGACACCAGGAGACTGAAGAAGCCAATTTTACAAATGGACTTCAGAACAGCATGTTCTTTTTACCTGGCAAAACAAAGGGTACAAAGGGATTACCAAGGGCCATTCAAGCTTACAGCCCAAAATCAAGTAGGTATAAACCAACTGAAAAAAGAGTCTGAAAGTTGCAAATCTAAAATATAACTAAATATAACTAAAATATATAGTCATTAACCTGGTGCCATGCCAAACTCATGTCCTGTGAAAAAACACCTGGGAACAGATTTTCTTCTGGAATAACTGCTGAAAATATTTCTGGACTGAAGATTCACATAAGGGAAAAAATTAAATTGTGAGAATGCTGTTAAAATCTGCATATAAATAGTCCAAGTGAGCTATTTGCTAGTAACAACACGGACATAGAGGTATCTCTTCTTCTGTACTACCTGAAACAAATCATGCAACATTTAAACAGTCAGAGTAGACAATGGTTCCAAGGTTTGATTGCTACTGTTTCCTGTTTTACTGTTGCAACTTGCACCTTACACTTGATTGGATTCATGGTCACCATCATGAATTTTCTGTTTTCTTAGAAAGCAAATTTTTCAAGACAGACTATAGCTATCTATATTTGCAGTGGTTAGAATAACAAGGACAGCATAGTTGGGTCCCACCAAAATAAATAAATTATGGAAAATTATCTTCTGTGACCTCCCACAAAGGATTCAATGAAAGAACAAAGAATGGAAACTATAGGAAGAATCTCATGTATTTTTATTAGGCAGCACTGATATGAAAACAAGATCATCTTGTCACCTATTTCAAAATTGATAGGGCTTAGACAGTCATTGTGGCAATTTCATTGTTTCTGATTGTGGTTAGAAATAGATCACAGACCAATGCATGACCAGAACTGCTCTCTTTCATTAGACACTGATATATTTTGTACGTGGACAAAATCATGGCTTTTATAATAAATGGTGAGCAGCTTGTGACAGTTTAACAGATTCATTAGTAAGATTTTTTTTGATATGTATATTGATAAATACTTGGGTGGAAAGGCTGCCATTTCCTAACTCAAATCCCTCAAGTTTCCTATCATTTGTATTTTCCCTGGGATTTCGGACTGTATTTTTATCTTTCTAATACATTAAGTACCTGCTCAGAATTGCAGATGTGTTGTAACAGGAGTTGCAGTGACACAGGATGTTTTATTCACTTGAAATACGCAATTTTGCATTCTTTCAAAAGCAAACAGTTAAATGCACATTTAGTTTCATACTTCATTGCTGTTCCATCTGTGTCCCATAGCATCTTGATGCTATGGCAGCACGTATTTTGATTCTCTGATGTCAGCAATACTTCAAAATTAAGTTTGCTTAGGAATTTTGCCAACTTTCATTCAACCTTTGAGACAAAAGGTAATAACTGGAAAAGATCTGAGCATATACTTCTCCAAGAGTGTATCTACTTATTAAAGACTTTTTATTTATTGAAAGAAATGATCTAGAGGCTATATTAGAAACTTTCAGTTTACTCAGCTGTTAGAGCCCCTCAGAATGTTTAGACTGTTAATTTTCAGGAGCACTTCACAAACAAGTAACTAAACAAAGAATCTGAAGGGGAAAGCAAACAGTATCACTGCAGTTCTTACCCTGAATATGAAAACTGAGGCTGTGAGGCATGGGGATTTATCAAGTAACAGAAAAAAAAAAAAGTCGGAACTAATATACACTACTTTTTCAGTCAGAGTACTAACCTTACAGAAATGAAATGCACTTATTTTCTGACATAAACAGGAATCGAATTGTCTAATGTACAAACACAATGTCAAAATGGAAGCATAAACTCACAACAGTAACTTAATTTATATGAAGTCATGAATGTCTCTACCTGAGGAGAGGATATTGTACTTGGGAACAGATTTGTATGTTGATACATCTGGAGGGATGCTCTGAAGAGGAAGTCCATCATATTGTATGGAAGCAGAATGCATTTCCTAAAATGAACCCAGTTATATGACGAAAATGTACGTTAGATTGCAGTGATTTACAGAATACCTTCCCATCACTGTCTTTTTCCTAGAGTTGTAGTGCTCATTGGACAGGAAAACTAAAATACAGTAAGACAGGCAAAAAACTACACGTAATCCTAACACCTGTGTTTTTCCAAAGCTGAGAGCCATTTTTTATATATTAGTAAGAATTAACAGAAGCAGCTTTAAGAATCAAATTTTAAAAATAAATCTACGTGATCCTATATAAGCGAGGTACAGAAAGGTGGAAGGAAGCAGAAGACAATCGCTTGCCATGCACATTGCAGACCCTGTGTGCTGCACTCCTCTTAGAAGGGATGCTTTCTCACACTTTGAGAATATATTGAATATGTATTTTTATTTCTTTTCATCCACCCTTTCCCATTTCCATCTATATGGCTATGCATACGTTGTAGCCCGACTCAAACAATGCACTTTATACCTTTCCTGACTGCAATAGGAGATAAACTGCAGAGCAATTCCCCCTTACTAAATGAACCTCACCTGCTGCCTTTTAAAGCTCTGAAGATCTTTAATGATGCTGAGATATCAAGGAAGAACCATATACAACATATAAAACATTTACCTCTTGTGGATTAGGATTCAGGGGTATATTTAGAGATGTTTGATCTGCATTTGTTTTCTTTCCACTCTTGTGGATACACCGTGATTCATACAGGGACTGAAAGAGACACGTGTTGCATTAACTTTTGGCTACAACACAGTATGACAGGTCTGCATAAGCACATGCTTAGATACAAGATTGGCCTAAATATGTGGCATAAATGACAGATGAAATAACTTCTGTTTACTATAGGAAATGTTACCAACTCATTTTCTATCACTGTAACAAAAGCTCCTTACCTTTGATCTCTTTAGCAGAATTACTGCTTCCAGCATAGCTATTTCATCAAATGTTCTCAGGACTGGTTCAAGGTCTATCAGACATTCTAAATAAAGAAAGAATAATTTGCTGAATGATTTAAAGTGGTTAGTAAGCTTTCATGTTGCTAAAGCTTTGTAACATTTCAAAATGTGCTTTCTCAGATTTACAAATGATTTTCTCTATTGATATGCATCAAAGTACCCATGCTGCCAAACAGAAGTTTTTGCCCTCCCATGTTCAAAATGCAATAGTTTTTATAGCACTAAAAGAAACCCTGTCCTGCTAAGAAGCCTGAGTATCCCAATATCAAAAGAGATCCAGGACTGTGCTAGATTGCAAGCCTTGCATTCCTGCAATGGATTGATGGGTTTGCAGACTCAACAAGCCTGATTTGCTAATTGGGACAAAAAAACGCAAGACCTCAAAGAAGCTTGTTGTGTGTCCTCTCCAGAAGAGGAATTCTAAAGAAAAATAAATAAGCAAAGAGTCCACACAACAAAATCCAGAACAGATGCTGTTAGACAGGGCTACAAAACATAGTGATAGTCAAGGCGACATCACCTCCAGTGCATTCAATCCTCATGCTCACCAAGAGCAGCATACAGAGGAACTGAGACAACTATTTACACAGCGGGGCATGTGACAATTCTGTAAGCAAGCAGCAACGTGTGGCATTCTCCCTTTCTCTCCTAAAGAAGGCTTACAGAACCAGTATTTCAGTTCTGAGATGACTTATTGTAGAAATGCCTCTTTAAAACTATGTTCAACTCTAAGAAAATCCCCAAAAGGCCAACAATATCACTACTTCTCTATAAGCATCAGCAATCCTGCAAAACACATCAGCATTAATGACTATGTAATTTTAGTAACTTGCTTTTATTTTTTACTCTAATTTTAACATAGTTTTTCCATAGTACATTTTTTCACTGTAATTCCTCAAGACATGCAAGATGCTTGTTTTCTTGCATCAGCTAAAACAAGGTTTGTAGATTTGGCAGTCCACGACCAATACTGAAGTACAAGTATTGCTAATTTTTATTGGTTAGTATCAAGTTGTAAATGTAAGTTCAAGACTAGAGTCAAAGAATGCACAGGAATGTAAAAAGAGAAGAAAAGTAGTCTTTGTCCCTTCTTTTATAAAGGGAAAAGATGAATTATCCAAGTTATTTAAAGTTTATCTAAGAAAAAGAAAGTTAGAATATTTTATTTACTGTGTTTTGGTAATTGCAAAATTTCCCATTCAGTGAGCTTTAGTTCCCTCAATTTTGCAACAACTTAAATACTAACCTTGACTTCCTCTTTTTTTAATGAGAGTAAAGTAGAAAAAAAAAAAAGGAGAAGAGCAATTCATGTTCCATTCCAATAAACATAGTAGCAATCAACAGAAACCAACAGAGCTCATGCTCTACTACATACCCCAGGCAATTACCCTTTAGTGTGACCACAGCCTTTCATACTCCTTTGGCTATTTTTTGTTTTTGTTAACCAACACAGGAAAATTATAATGCCCAAAGAAATATTATGATGTGTTCATTCTTTTTGATTTTGGCAAATATTATGAATAGGTGGCATTTCAAATTAAACAAGCACAACTGGACAGTTACATGAACCACTGTCAGATTCACAGCTTTGACATACACCACACTAGCACCAAAAAGAGCAAATTTTGCATTTGAAGATTGGCAATTACTTTCTGCCAATTTGAGTAGTACTACCTTTACCCAATAGTCAAACATGACCCAAAAGTCACCAGAAAATTAAGAAGCTGCTCACACTTTCAAATGAAAGCTGAAAAGCACATGAGAAAGTTTAGTGCATTATGGGCTCAACCACAGATCCTGACGATTCCCAGAGTTAGAACAATCAAACAAATAGAAATTTAGAACATTCTAGATTAATTATCAGCAAAAAAAGATCAGTAAAATGCAAGGTGAAATCACTATAGGTCATCTGATGAGCAATAATTTGCTAATGTGTTCACCAGATTGCTCATAAATCTCTGTGTTCACTCTGTGCTTCACTTTTTTCACTTGGAACAAAATCTGCCCTTCAAAAATAAACAAAACATGCAGTCCAAGTAGTTAAACAAACCATGTTACTTTTCCACAGGAAATTACAGATACGGTAAATGCAAAAGGCTCCAGCTAACAAGTTAGTTTTATGGCATGTACGTAGTTCCATTCATAAATGTCTGTTTATAGACATGATGGAAGGAGACAAGCATCTTAACACATGATGTTTACTCATGACTGTCTTGATGTAACTTTTGATGTCTTTATCATTTCCCTTTTGTAACTGCAACAGTCCTTCCTAAATAATGCATTAGCCAGAAATCTGGCAACTTAAGTATATATTTTTTTCATTATGCAAACTAAACTCACTTAAGAATGATGGTCTCTCATCCGGGTTTTGTGCCCATCCACTTGCTATCAATCTTGTGATGAGTGCTCGATGAGGAATGTCCACGGACAAACTTTCTTCACTTAAATCTAGTCGCTGGCCTTGTGACACACTATACATTATCTGCAAGGGGTTTATAACTTCTGTCAAAATAGATATCATGCATTTATTAGAAATATATGCAATAAAAATAGTTTATTACAGGAGTAATAATTTAGATTGCAAATATAATATTTATAATTCACCAAAAGAAAGCAGTGTTTCTTTTTACAAAAAAGAAAATGTATTTTCAATATATGAAACAATATGGCACTTAAAAATTGGAGAGTTTAATTTGAGAAATAACTCAAACTGTTGTTCAGCAGACTTCGAAGCTGGATGATAACAAAGCAACCCCTAAAATGAATTTCTTCTTAGGGGACAAAGTATCAGCATTAGTTTTATGTAAGGCTAGAAGAATAAATTAAAAGATATGTTCTTACCTTCGAAAGGCTGTTTCCTTGCCATCACTTCCCACATAATAATTGCATAGCTGTTTAAAATATAAAAAATATATTATTTTAAATTGCAACATGATAAAGCAATATGCTCAACTTTACATTTTACTAAAAACAATCCATTAAAATGATCCTGCAAGTTACACACCGGAATGCCTACATTTAGCCACAATGATGGCCCAAATGCATGAGAGCTCGCAGAGTATTACAGAGACCAGTTCAAGATTTTAAGCACAGAAAACTTGCATGAAGCCAAGTGCCCCTTCCAAAACTGTTCCCGCCCTACTCTACTGCATGCAGTGAATTATATAGAGAGTAAAATATATAGCATGCAGTTTTATCAGTAGATGAAGATGTCACTTCACATGCAGCACTTCACATTCGCTTTAGCAAAAAAACTCTTGGAAGGAGCACCCAAACCTAGAGATGACTAACTAAAGGCACCTCTGCTCATACACAAAGTAGAGACAAATTTTCCTCTCATACCAGCTGCAGTGGGAAGTGTCTCAGTGGATGCCTTTCTTTTCCACCTCTAGGAGAAGAACTGCACTCTTCAGTTATCACGATATATTAATCAAAAGGTATCTTTAGAAAGGCTTTATATGCCATTTTTTTTATAGAGGTTATATTTAATATGTTTAATTGTCTCAAAGCTTTGTATAATTTATCAAGTACAGGCTAGTGAGGAAAAAAATAAAGAATGTAACTCACACTTAATTAATCATTTAATTAAACCTTCCTAATCACATATTCAGTTCTCTGTGATTTGTGTCATAAAATTAATCCTTGTTAGAAAGACTGTTTTTCATGTAGTCCTGACAAGTTCAAGAATAAAGATTTGTCATGGCTAATTGTTATTTTTACACGTATTAATATTGCATTTTTTAAAGATTTTTTTTCCTTAAGAAAGATCCTAACCTTCAAAGCAGTTATATCTCAAATGTTTAGATTTTAACTTGCTGCAAACAGTTAACTGGTCATCCAGCCTTTCAGTCAGTTTGAAATCTCTCTACAATTAAACATGATTCTCTCCATTCTACAATACTGCAGCAAATCACTTCCCTTTACATTATTCATGTTCTCCTTTATTATTTCCTCCTCATAGCATCTCGCTCTGCTACTAAGCACAGATTTTTCTACATGACTTTCCTGGTGATCTTTTCCTTCACTGTCTCTCTACATTCGTCTTCCAGTCCTGAACAGGCATTATTTCCTTATACTATTTACTTAATTTCTTTTCTCACTCTTTTCAAATAATCTCTTTGCTTCCTGATTTAACCGTTTACTACATTCCTCCTACTTATCTTTGCTTACTTCTTCCCATTCAGTTCTTATTCCTCTGCACACACCTTTTCTCTTTCCCATCTCTGTATGGAGTATTCATTAACACATCAGCCATACTTCAAATCCCCTAAAATCAAGAGCCAAAAGAGATGACTTTTAAGACACTACGGTTTAGGGACATACCATCAGCCCTTTTCAATGTCATCATAGACCACATTTTCTCTTTAAAATGTGAGGAGAGCAGGTATACTAGCCTCCCTATTCTTCAGAAAGGAATGTCAAAGAGCTTTGTGTGCTCCTTAAGCGATAATGAAAAGACTTAATGCTCTTTCCAGCAGTCCCCTGGAGACTGGCTCATATCTCCCTAAAATACAATCCTGTCAAACTTAGTTGGATCTAAAGGTAGTGGAGCGCAACAGAGAGATGCTTCATCACACTGATATTCCTCTTCTAGGTTGCTCCCTGCTTCCCCAAGACAGCTCCCTGCATGATTTTTCAGGTCATCTGGGCTCTCTGATTCTCTTCCAATAAGCTGATCATTCCTCTAATATCACCTGTTTAATAGACATAGCCACTATTCCACTGCTTCCAGATACTGCTCAGCAGAGCTGAAGGAAGTAAATCTGCCCAAACTTCCATAAAGTTATTCCTTTAGTAGGTATCTCTATACTTTACCACCACCATTACCTGAACACCCTTGCAAGAATGTTCTTCTTTCCCACAAATATGTGTTGCAAATTATGTCATTGATGTGCATTAATTACAAGGGTATGTGAATAGAAATAACGTTTTTTCCTCCCTACGTCATCACTCAAGAGCAACATAAGGTACCTGTAGATATCATGTTTTACACTCGCACGTGTTTTCTGACTGGGAGTGTAATCTTCAGGTGGCATGTAGATAATCGTCCCTCCTTCTGGCAAGGATTTTTCACTTCGTGATTGTGACATAGAGACCACACGCCATTTTGACAAGCCAAAATCTGCAATCTGGAAAACATAAAACTGTTATTCAGGAAGAATAACTGGATTTATCCATTTTTTGTTGCTGTTTTTTTGGCTTGCTTTGTCTGTTTTTTAATTCTGGAAAAAAAATGAAAGAACTGCTAGTTTAAAGACTTTAGCCTGACATGTATGTCATGGTTTTCTGATGCTAAGACAATCTGCAATTCAGAAAACATTCCCAATTCATTACTTATTTATTAGTGTTATACTGCCCTAGCCTCTTGATCTTTTAAGGAAAGATTTAACTGGAGAATTTACTGTGAGTTTCCACCCTGTCTGAAGAACTGTTCCAAAAAAATCACTTTCATTAAAAACAAGTAAACAGAAAGCTACTGTGCATTTCTAGTGTCCCTGGTTGTGAGGCAAAAACACATATTTAGTACAAATCAAAACAGTCCTATATATCTGCACCTGCAGACGTCCTGAGACAGTTGCTCTTATGGATTCAGGGTGGGGCAGTCAGCGGGGATAAGACGTTACCCCCAAACTATTGAACACTTATCTGGAACTAGCAAAATTGTTACTCTGAAATTCTGGCCTGTAAAAAGTCATCAAGCATTTTGCTTGCAATGAGTTCTGCAGCCTTCTCAAAGCCATCTGTCACTTCCTACAGCGACTACTGCACTCCCCCATAAAGAATTAATTGTCCTTAATCTGCATTCTCAGACATCAACAAGTCAGGGGGCAGAACAACACATTAGGCTAAAGGTAGGGAAAAGAAGCTGAAGGAATAAACCAGCACTCTAAGCTATGAAGAGTTCAGCATATCAGCATAAAAAAAAAAAAAAAAAAAAAAAGATGTATAAGAGCAAAATGACACTGAGCAAAGCAGCCTGTGGGAGCACTGCCACATTTAAGATGACAGAAATAAACCTTCTGGAGAGCACGCAAACAAAATCCATAGTAACAAACAAACTTAATCTTTACAACTCAGCTTCATGAGGGTACCTTCCTCCCTGTCGCTGTTCAGGTCTCCTCTGCAAATCTGGTACACTCAGAATTGCTCTAAAATGTTACCGATTTTATACATTTACACAGCTCTTTCCATATAGCACATATGATAACCTTCCTTATATGCTCTGTCAACTGTACTAAATTAGAGAACCTCGCTTCACTCCCACACAGAAGCTTAAAAACTGACTTCCAGGGACTTTCCTTTCATGTGTAGAATCCATTAGGATAGGAAATTTGAATTTCCTTTTCATTAGGAAAAAACACAGAAATTAGGTAATTCCTTTCTTTTGTTCTAGCAGAGCTGCTGTTCATGTACAGTCAGGCAGGTACAGGATAGCACCTATGCTAACAGGGATGGAAAAAAAAAATATGTGCATAAAAAAAAATGACCTGCAGCAGTTCCCCCATCAGGTTTATCAGGAAGCTCCAGAGATGGTGATGCCAACGGAGGGAGGAGGGACCTGCTGAGGGTGTGAGTGCAGAGGAAGCTGCGTAAGCTGCCCTGCTGCCAAGAAAAACCTCTCTGGAATGGAGGCTTCTGAGTAGTTGTTATTAGGAAATCAGCATTGGACATTTGCTCAGATGACTTACAAACTATCCCACATGGTAATGTTAGCCACGGAAGCACAAACCAAATGCAATGCATTTCTCCATGTCACAAATGTAAAAACAACAAAAGTCCCAAACTGAAATTACGGAATTTTATCACTGTTAATCTCTTTTTCATAGCAGGGCAGTGAGAGTGTAAAAGGCAAATTTAAGCTTTTAAAATAACATTGCTTCTCCATGCATGCTTGTTTACTCTAAGAGAAATTACACAGGATGTTCAAATTTCAGTTAGGTTTTATATATTCCTATACTACATGCTAATAGCATATGCATGTATTGCATGGTAAATATCAAATGACATTAACTTTAGAACTTGGTACCACTGTCATCCAGGACAATTTGACAGGCAGGAACATGTCTCTTTTCTACTCAGAAAGGGACCCCTGGAAGGAGTGTGCACGAAGTGTCACTACTAGTGAGTATCAGACACTTTAATGGCACAAAACCCCAAATTCTGGGGACTTAGTCTTTTTAGATGGATTGAATCCACACTTGAGCAGGACAGAGATTTTTAAAGAAATTGGAAAGGTCTGTCTGCAAGGATAAACCAAAAAGCCTGGCATATAATTAAGTTCCCTCCACATAGTCATGTCCTTACTGCTCCTCCTCTGCAATGGTTAAACACTTGGGCTGATTTTGGATGCTGAAGAACAAAATAATTAAATAGCTCTACCTTAACATGAAACTCGTCATCCAGTAAAATATTCTGGGTCTTCAAATCATGGTGCAGCAGTGGAGGATTCATGTTGTGCAAATAGTTTACTCCCAAAGCAATTTCATACAGGATTCGGAATCTCAGGCACCAGGGAATGTCAGGATACACATCCTTCTGGCAAAATTAAACCACAGAACCAAGACATAATTCTCTGTTCTCATCTAACAACTTATACAGACTGTTAAAGTAAGAAAAAAGTAAGTTGCACAACTAGTTATCTTTTAAAGTACCCATTATGTCAACTCCTTAAAAAGTATAACTGGGCTGTATAACTCCCACAGGAAGTTTGTGACCCACAGATCCGCTATCCAAAGGAAAGCAAAAATCGTATATTCAGGTGACACTTGGGAGAAGAGGGAGCAGGGGAACAGGGCCAAATCCTACTACATGTCACTGCCTAAGCAGAACTCAAATTTATTAAGTTTATTTCCATGTCTTATCCAGCTATTGCAAAACTAATAAAAAAAATACCTTTGGAAACATAAGAACACCAAAAAAATGCAGAAATTTTATATATTGAAGTTGACAGTAATGACTTAATGAAAGCTACACAGCTGAGCTCTCTAAGGTACAAGGCACTGACTAAAGGTACAGAAGAGGTACAGTGCTATGGAGAGAACTGCAGTAGCTTTAACCTAGGACACTGGATGCTTGGATCAAACCATCAGAAGTAACTGAGAGCTCAGCACAAGCTGACACTCTCCTGAAAGCAAGATCCAACAGAAATGTCCATATCTGCCTAGATTTGCAAATATAGAGCCAAACAGTCTATTATTTCTTTTTTTAAAAAAGTCAACAAACAAGTGGAAAAAATACATCTTTTTGTGATGTTTATAAGGCCAATATTTCTGAAACACAGACTGAAGTGAGTATTTCATTTTGAACTGGAGAACAACAGGGATATTTTAAGTGGTTATATATATCAATTTATCATTAAGCCTGTTATGGAGCACAGAATTAAATGAAAGAGTATAGTAAAATTAAAGTGTGCTGACTTCATTTGTCTTTTTGGAGAACAGAAATTCGAATCAAAGAAAACCCAGGCTTACTGTTCTTTAATTTGAAGTATTATTAAGTTTTACTCTATTCCTTTCCTTAGGGATGGGAATCACAGTCGATTTGAGTCAACCAGGGATTGTATTTAAGAGCTTTAAGTAAACTTACCCCATGTAAAAGCTGGTTTAATGATCCATTGGTCATGTACTCTGTTACTATCCCCAGAAATTCAGGCTCATTGCAAATTCCTAGAATTGGCAGGATGTAACTAAATCTGGCTTTGTGCAGTATCTCTGCTTCTTTCAGAAGGTGGTTTCTATCACTTAAAGAAAAAGAAAAAGAGGGATTACTGTGCTAACACTAGAAGATTCAAAGCGAATGCAAGGTTCATTAAATTTGCGTTCTCTAATTATATTGGTACATACAGTATGATCATCCATCAAAATTTACTTCCTATTACACTATTTCTCTAACAAGATACTTGAAAACAAATTAGAATCTGTACAAGCAAGCACACAATAGCTTCTTCAGTTTTGTTGTACTGCACAATTACCTCTCCGCACCACATTTTACCCATGTTTCAAGTAAATGAAGACACAACCAGAACTCTAACTTTTACCATCCTGCATAACCATAATGACAGCAATATCTAACTATATTTGTCCCATTTTACTGCCCATCTTCAAACACTGAGTTTTCACGGACTGTTTGTCTACCATAAAATGGAGATTTCCATACTTAGCTCACAGTTCTCCAGTCATTTTAACTCTGTGGACACTGATGTGTACTAAAATAATATAAGTTAAAGGAATAGTTTCAGTTTCTGAAGGAAAAGGAATGCTGAAGCATGCTTTGTTATCACATAAATTATTCTCTTATGCTCTGTATGTGAAAAGGTGAGGCCCAGTCTAAGAGAATCTAAGACAGCCTATCAAAGCTGACACCTGAGTTTGCTGGTGTAAATGTTGTTTGCTAAGGCCAAGCCTCCTCATAAATGTGAACCTGATGCCTCTCTTCAGAGGTGTAAATAAACCTTGTAGCGTATGAATATAAGCAGATGAAATGTTATTTAAAACTAAGTAATAGTAAAATTATATTCCTAAGAATAATGAACACATTTTTTGGCATGTTTTATATTTCAAAAGTTCTTGAATACACAGGTTATTAATAGTGAGGATACTTGGAGTAAGAAAGAAAAGAAGGGGCACGGGGATACCCAAACGCTGGACTACAGCACGTCCAAGATGAGCCATTTGGATGCCCACAGGCGAACAGCGCGCAGTCCCGTGCTACCACGGCCATACGGCTTCGAGGCGAGGCGAGGGCTGGCTTATGCGGATGCAGAGCACAGGAGTTCTAGCCTGTCCGGAGCTGCCACTGCAGATCTAGCCCTCACAATCAAAGAAAAGAACTAAACCTAGAGAACTAAATCTTGCTTCTTTTATGATGGGAAAAAATAATAGCGCTATGCAAAATTGTTGGTCCTTGAGTAGGTAGGAAACAGCAACATATCTTCACGATAGGAAAAAAGGCAAGAAATAGGCTCCTATTACACAGAACTCTAGAAAACTCTAGAAAATGATCAGAGCGAAGAGGCAGGTCTCCAAAGGAGCCCAGGGCACAACTCTCTGCTTCCAAGGAAGCCAATTCTAGGAAAGTAGGGGCTTTCCCGGGCGCCGGGGCAGCTCCGCACGAGTTTCTGCTGCCGGGGAAGCGCGTTGCGACACCCCGAGCTTTGCTCGGCGCCCTCGTGCCAGGTGCCCGTCCCGGCTCCGCGCGGTCCCCGTTGAGCAACGCGGGGCGCAGCGCGGGCCCGCGCAGGCTCCGCGGCCGGGCCGGGCGGCGCAGGCGTCCCGGGATGGGGCTGCCGCCCGCGCCAACTTCCCCTTCCCGCCCTGCCCGGCCTGCCAGGGCGGGCGGCCTCCCGCTCCCACCGCGGCAGGCTCCGCGTTGCCCGCAGCTTTCGGGTACTCTCGCGGCGCCCCGCGCTCCGCACGCGTTGACAGCGCGGAGCTGCCGTCACGGCCGCCGCGCCCCTGCTGCCGCGATTTCGGGTCACGGGGATCTAAATCCTAGCGAAGCCACAAAATGGTATTTACTCTTCTTCACCAATCCAGCTGGGTGGGTGAGGGTGAGTACTATATTCCAGCTAAGTGGGGATTTAAGCAAATCATTTCGAGAAAGAAAGAAATTAATGGAGTTTTCTGCAAGGGAAAAGCCCACTAGAAACACGGGATCGAGATTCATTTCATGACGCTCTCAGACACGAACCTGGGGAGAGGCTGCCGGGCTCCAAACTTACCCTTACCCTTGAGCGCATCGAGTCAAAAAACCAGGTATTTTGGGCTACGCTACCCTCAGTGTTTACCCTTGCAGAGCAACCCCGCGGCCTCCGCACCCGCGGAGAGGCCGCAGCGCCGCCGCCCCGCACGCGCGCCCGCCCTCCGTGGGCACCCGCGCCCCGGCCCCGGCGTCACCTCTCCAGCAGCGGCCCCTGGAGGCACTTGAGGGCCACCGGGACGCGCCAGTCGGCGTGGCGCGCGGCCGACACGGTGCCGTAGGCGCCGCGGCTCAGGAAGCGCAGGTCGGGCAGCTTGTTGGAGGGGATGGCGGGCAGGGCGCAGCTGAGCGCGCCCTCCCGCCCGCCGCTCATGGTCGCACGGCGCCGCGGGCCCTTCCGCGGCCGCGGCNCCGGCCCGGCCCCGGCAGCCGCTGCCCCGGCCGAGCCGGAGCCGCCTCCCCGGCGGCGGGAGGTGCGGAGCTGCCGCTGACTCATTTCCCGATACCGCCTTGATTTATTCAAGTATTTATTTCTTTCCCCCCCAAGCGAAGACGCTCGGCGGCTCTTCCCGTTACCAGGGGCGGCCGAGCCCGGCGCCCGCCCGGGAGGGTGACACGGGTGACAGGGGTGAAGGTACGAAAGGACGCGGCGCTGGGTCTCCGTGTTTCTTGACGTTTTTTCTTTCCATTTCCCAGCCTATTTGCTTTGTATAGTTGTAAATCTGTGCTGTCTCCTCTCCTCTTTATCCCCCCTGTTTTTTTCCCAAATATCCAATACTACAGCATTAGTAACTTTCTATTGGTCACTCATATAGAAAAGTCTCGACTTTTCCTACATTCAGCCATCATTTTATTCTGTATCCTTCAAACATGCTAGTTTGTTCCCTAGGAGAGTGATCTTTATGTGTTATGGTGCACAAGTTTTACATATATATCCAGCTGATGTATATGCCCCTGCCTTTACTGAGCACACGAGTGCTATTACTCACTGCGCTGCTGTGATGTCTAAGCAAGATTTCCTTCCTTAAAGAAAATGATACCACCAGTGGGTGTATACTGCAAAAACACTGAGCAAAGACACCGTATGCACAGTGTCTCCCATCAATGTCACTTTGCTGGGTGCTGTGAAACTCTTCACAGAAAGTTAATTGCATACTTGGCTGTCAGGTGTTTTTGCTAAGTTCATATTTATTATTTTAGATACACCAACCAAAAAAAAGTTTGTGATTTAAAAGGTGGCAGAGCAATAATAGTAACACAATATTACTGTAGTCTTCTATTTAATTTATTTAGTAGTAAAATGTAGATTGTTTTTTGCAGCTTGCAACTTATATATGTCTTCCCGTCCCTGAGCCCGTCGCTTTCCAGAGGCAGCATTCAGTGGGTTTGGTATCCAGTGGGTTGTGTGACACGGGTTTCACAAGCAGTGGATCAGTTCCAGGTACCTGAGTGCACAGAATTGACTTCATTTTCATCGTAGCGGAGGAGAACAGGACGAGTAACCGGCTGCTTTGGATCCTTGAGAGTTAAGCCAAGAGCCTGAAGACATGGTCTTACCAGGAGGGCTGGAAAAGGAACAGGAACTCCACAGCTCCATCACGTTGCGCTGTTCTGAGCTGACACACTCAATCAGAAGTTCCAGAAAAAGATAAATTGGTGGCTAGGGATTCCCAAGAGCAATAGGGGTTAGAGAGGGAAAATTAGAACCAAACATTACTGCATCGGGAAACCCCCTTATTTTTCTTCAGTATTTTTAAAAGTATTCTGCCAGATAAGTTAATGGCTTTATAGGTGGGTTAGGATTTCATAATTATGTGGCATAAATTGCTGATAAAATACAAAATATTTTCAGTGCAGATTAAAGCTTTAAAATACTAATTTGAGATTCTGCTGAAACTTAAGATTGTAAAAGTCAAAGATAGCATAATGTCAACTCAAGTTTTGTGTTTGGTATTCTGATTTCTAGAGTATCTGCATAATTAAGGTTAGGTCAGGTCTGTGCGCACACTAATGGTGTACGGGAAAGCCGTGTAGCAACACCTTTTGACTGTGTTTCCAGCTGTAAATTGGTTCAAAGCCGCATAGCTGAAAGGCTTGGATTACACTCATAATACATGCAGTTGCTTTTCTTTTTAATCATTCAGTTTTTTTTATTTGATAAAAACCCTTCAGAACTGCTTTTCCCCCAGTTACTACAAGTCTTATTTCAGCTGTTTATCACTTATAAAAAAAATCTAAACTTTTAACATTCACACATGACATGATGTTTTTTAAACCTCTTTGGTGTCCTTAAAAATGAGCAGGATCCCTTTGTGCAAGGTGCAAAGCAAGCTGCAAGAAAAATCAATAGTTGATTTAAGGATAGTCTGTAACTAAATGGCTGACTGATTAGTTTTTACTTCTTTGGTTTAATGAGGAAGGAGAGAAGCACCTGCATGTTAAACTCCCCTTAGCTGTTTATGCGACAGCGGTGCCGCCTCAAACTTCATTCCCACGGGAATAACTCCATCCAGTGAAGAGCCTATGTGGAACTTCCCGAATGTGTGCCCCTTACAAGCAGGGAAGTGTGATCAGACTCATGGGTCAGACCCTGTTAGAGGCAGTGTCTAGTCAAGCTGCTTGTGCCTGTGCTAATTTGTGCATTCCTATGCAATGCAGTTATTGGGATACAGCGCACTTGCAGAATAAGCTTATTGAATCCTCAAAGCATTTTATGATGCCTTTTCTACTTTTTTTTTTTTTTTTTAATTTGCTGAAGAGTTAGACCTGTAGGAAGGCCTAAAGCAGTGAGGAAGCAGAACTGCTAGACAAACTAACTTGTTTATTTGTACTGGAGTAATCCTGACATAATAAAAGAATGCAAATCAGAAAGTGGGAATCTAGATCCCAGGGTCTGAGCACAAGGAGCGGGATGACAAACATATTTATTTTTCTTGCTGTTCTGGAGCTGCCTGTCAGACCAAATCAGAACAGCTTTGCTTGTTGTTGCAAAGGCCTTTAGCAAAACACAGGCCTATTACAGTGTGATTTGGATATGTGCAGTTGGCAATAGAGAAGATGAATAGAATACTAATAAAAACAACTGCTAATCTGATAATGACACTTTGATGTTATTTGTGCAATACTTCTTTTTTTGCCTAATTAAGTCTACACTGTTTCTGACACTGCGGCTGTCACATTTGAATGAGCGGGTGATGTGATCTGTAATTCACCATCTGTTGGATGGTGCCAGGTGATAAATGACCTGGTACAACATGCTGCATCTTTCACATTGCTTGTTCTCTAACAGACATAATAATAAAAAAGTGCTCCTTTGTACTAAAAGAGAAGATTTGAAGTTCTTCATACATAGACAGGATCCCTACTCATTTGGGCATCCTTCAGGTAAATCAGGATTTTAATAAAACTAAAGCTTTCCTTAAATACTGTTTCCAGGTGATGTTTGTGTTAGGTAGCAGCTAAAGAGCTGCCTTTTTGTTTCTGCTGCCAATTTTTCACTTGCTTGTATCCTCTTTGGGCTTCATCATTCACATTTCATTCTCGTTGAGAAGTCTCCAATCTGATTTCCTCCTTCAATGGGAATTTCTGAAGATCTGAAGGTAATGAGCAAGGGCACATGTTTTGTGATGTTCCTCATGCCTTTATTGTTAGTAAAATGAACACACACACAAAAAAAGCCTCTCTCTCTCTTGAATTAAAGAAATATTTGGTAAAACTGATTTTAAAAGCATGGGAATTATGTTGATGAGCTTAGTTTACAGCTTGTGAAATCCAGCAGCTACTGTGTTTTCTGTACATGTGGACATATAAAATGATTTTCATACCTTATGTCTCTTCATAAAAGATCAACAAAAATTATCATTAAAATTCATTGTGTTTTCCAGACTGAGGTGAAATCTCTTTCCTTACTTTCTTCTCTATGGATAGTGTAAGCTAGAAAGACGTGTTAGATTTCTGTTGTAAATGTATTCACACAGATGTTGAGAAGAGGGTACAAAATAGAGATTTTTCTTTTTTTTCTTTTTAGAAGTGTGCAGCTGTGGAACTGGTTGTTACCATTTGTAAGATTGGCTTTAAGTGCATGCTCCCATATCTATACAGGCACATATGAACATACAAACAGCATGCATATCTTTACTGATAAGCTCATGTTTCTGAAATAATTTGTCCATCCAGCAGAACTGTAGAACCTTCATTTTTGTGGGTGTCACACAAAATTTCAGTTCAGTTTAAAATTCACCAGATGAACTGCTATTCCACAAGAGCACAGATAGGTGAACTTTTTTGATTGCCTTTTTTTTTTTTCTTAAAAAAGGTATGATTTTATGTTGTAATTTCTAAAACCACCCTCCCCCCCTGCCCTCCCAAGAGTGATAGTTTTTTCCCTAACTAAATCTGGGTCATGTTTTCAAATACCTGTTTTTCAATGCAATTTCTCCACGTTTCCTGTTCTTTACAAAGAAAATCTTTCTTGTTGGTCCTAGTTGCCAAAATGTAATTTACCATGACTGTCTGGCTCAGGTCTTTCCTCTTTGCTCATTTGTATATAGACTGTGGTTTAACCCTTAGTGTAATAGAAGGAGCTATACTGAAGAGCAGAGGGGACACTTGAATGATTTTCCTTGATCTCAATCCCCAAACTGGAGGGCTTTGTGAGATGCTTAGGCTGTGACTGTTTTGGGACCAACAAGCATTCCCCAACTGCTCAGTCTGCATGCGTCACCCAACTGTGACCTACCTGGAAAAAAAGTTGGACAGAGCTTTTTTGGGGGCATCATCATCTCCCTCTTCTTGCCTCATCTTGCTGTGCTCTCATTTCCATAGTGATTCAATATTCAGAAAGGAGATCTACTAATAGCTCTCAACAAACTGTGGTATGGGGACTGTGGTGATCACCATCTGTCCCACCTTATGGATGCAGCCTTACTTTGGCTATGTCTTCACATTTCGCTATTTCTTAAGCTGCTTTATTTTTTTGCAGTATTTATAGATATTTTGCAAATAGCATTGCTTTTATGGCTGGCTTTAAAATGACAGGCCCAGCAAAAATAGACCTGTAGTCTTGCCCACAAAATTCTGGCAGGGGAGTGGGTAGCAAGCTGCTATCGTTTTAGCAACGTAGCAGTAAAGCTAATGGCAAGCATTTAAATAGATAGAGACAGAGATAATTCAACATTTGTTCACAGTCACTAGTGCAATTTTATATCAGCATATATTATTTAATATTCCTTATCAAAATTTATTGCCTCTGACTAACCTGAGGACAAGAAAATGCTAATCTTAAATACACTGATCTGTATCACTTAGATAAAACTATTTGCATAAGCATGCCAAGTTATGCCAAAGCATGATGATAGTTAGAATATGGTCTTTTATGTATTTGCCCATTTTGTGTCTCATACAGCTTTAGTATATTTTTACTGTTAGACTCAAACTTGAGAGACCCTGTTGTGTATATTTTAAATATCCAGATAGTCTTCTCTTAACACTTGATGTTGCCTGGTTGTTATATTTCTATTTAGAGTTAAATAAAAGAAAAATACCACAATGCTTTACAAAAATGAATTTTCATTTGATAATCACAGCACTTTTGTCCTTGTTTTTTGTGTATTTTCCATGCTGTTACATGAAAAGAGAACTGACATATTTTTATAATAGGTTAAAGAATATTTTTTTTTCTGCATGTTTTTTACTGTCAGCATACCAGGAATTCAGGAATTTAGTAGTAACTGCTTGATCTCATCAATGAGAAATTGTTCCTGGCACTCAGATCTCTTGGTGATGAGAGCTGCAACAGGGGATCAGTCTGGAAACCAGGGCTCTTTGCAGGCACTTGGGGAGGCAGTCTCATATCAGCTCTGTGCCAGACAGTAGCAGGGATGTTCCTGGGATGGTCTGAATTATTTTGGAAATGCTTTTCTACTGTTTTGGCTGACTATTTACACATTTTTTCCATTAAAAAAAGCATAAATGTACATGTATCCGGTTGTTGCAACATATTGATACCACCCGAAAGACTAAATAAATGGGCAGGGCTGCTAGTCAAAAGTCTCCCAAGTCCTTAATTACAGTTCCTAGAAGTACATAACTGCACTGTGACCTGAATGGCTACAGTTCTTCCCAAATAGTTGTCAAGTTGTTAGTCATTACAGAAGACTCACAGGAACTGAGCGCATTTGGTACTACACAAGACTGAATGCACCAGGTGCAAATTCTGTGAGTGTGAGCTGCCTCCAACAGATACTTTTACTGAAATCTCATTTTTCTTTAAAAAAGAAAAAAGAAAAAAAGTGTTTATGCCAACACTTTAATTTAGAAAATACAGGTAAAAAGCCTGAAGTATGTGGGCTACAGTGTTCAGCCCCATACACTGACAGCCCAGATCTTAGTCATTGTTTTAGTGAGTGCGGTTCATTCTCATTCATTTAGGAATAGGGAATTCCTGAGAACTGCTCTTCTGAACAGTCTATGGTTTTAGCAATAATACTTCTTATGTATTGAGAAATTTATAGTAAGCCAGAATGATTCAGCCCTGTTAATCATTTCCTTGGCTTCTGGAGATACACACATGGCCTGTTGTTTGTATATGTAATTAGCGTGTGTCATCCGTGAATGACGTAAGGTTTATTTTCAGCACAATAGTAATAGCAAGTTCAAGAAAAAGATCTTCAAAAAGTGGAGTGGATATTTTTATGAACAGCATATACATAAAATAGCTATTAAGTGAGAATGCCACATATCAGCCCACATACATGGCTACCAAACACCAGTCCTACATGTTTGAATGGCCTGAGTGCCTATAAATACTGATAGTATCTATCCTGATAGTACAGACCTTCTCCAAACCTCCTGGCCAGGGCACATGGAACTGTTAACCCTCAGTCTTCCATCAGCTTACAGCTTTCAGCCACTGATCCTGTACATGTCTGGGGGGATCTAAGAGGTCTGGAGTCACCAGAGCTTGTCATTATTCAGCAAACATGGCACAGATAGGCGGAGGTAGTAGTAGGATGGGACAAAAGACATTCCTTGGTTTTGGGAATGCAGCTGAGATGATGTGAAGAACAAAAGCCTTTTCCTGCAGTACAACTCAGAAAGCAAGACATAATAGCACACGCAATTCGATTTACTAGTAATGACTGAAAGGTGATGTTATCATCTGGGATAAAACCTACAAGAAGACCCACCAACAGGTGGCAGTTAACACTCTCAAAGAGTTAATGCCTTAGACATAGAGAAGCCTCCTGCTGTACCAGCTGAATTCAGAAGATCATGACGTAAGTGAAAGATTTTTCACAGATGCACATTTGTGTCAACAGGCTCAGACCTTCCATGCTATATAGCACAACAGTACCAGATGCCATATTACTGTATCTAAAAATGTAATTTAATGTTGAACAAAAGACTTTTACTGAAGGATAACAACTTTCTTTCAACGAAGGCTTATCACACCACAGTTACATAAACTACGGGCCACTCTAATAGCCTGTAATATTTTCTTAAGTTTTACACTGATTATCCTGAACTTTACTTCCATGGGTAATAAATCCCAGTGTCTGTTTTAGAATGCTCAAATATACATTCTATTCTACACATTCTATTCTATATCTAGTCTAAGCTGGCTCCACAGTGTTTTCCTGGAAGAATAATATACATTGAAGAAGTCATTACAGATGTCCCTTGGTTTTGCCCTTGGTCCCTTGGCATTTGCCCTTGAAAACTTGCAAACTTATATTGGGAATTACTTGAATCTCTTGTCCAATGTAGTGAATTTGCATACTGAACTGTTTGAATTTTCAGGTAATGGTCATCCTAGTACCCTTGCATCCTAGATCTCCTCTGCATGTTTTCTTGTGGTATGTTTGTTCTGTGTTTCACATGCCACCTTGTGGTCCTTCATGAAACAGAGACACATTTGAAAACTCTAGTTTTGCATCTAGGCAAGATGCAAATCCTTTTTGTTCCCATTATAAAAGCATTGAGAAAAAATTTCTAGATGCCAAGAGCACAACTGTAGGTTGTCAATATACTAGTATTGACATCCTGGCAGCTGCTCTCAAAGAGGATTTGTTCCAAAAGATCTGTCAAGACTGTATGATTTTAAAAGATTTTCACTACCTGAAAAATAGTTACCATTTAAAATCAGAAAGTACTGTGGTTTTAAACAATTGAGAAGTTTGTTTTGCTGTGACACCTCTGGTGACAGACAGGAAGTTAATGTTGCTTAAATATTCCTTCAGTGGGAACTTCTGAGGCAAACTGAGATTAAAAAGCTTTATCTATCATCTAACCTGCTTCTGAAGGTGTGTTTAAGTTCAAAGTTCTTTTAAGAAATTACATTTATTATTATCTTTGAGGTAGACTTATTTTTATCATCTTTAGTCTGAAACTGAGGTTAAAAATATTTGTACTTGCAATAATAAAAGTAAAACAAAGGAAATTCCCTTTTCTTAAAAAAGCCCTGACAAAACTGGTGAAAAGACTCAAAGAGGAAGGAAGGAGAGTACAGAAGGCTCCAGCCTGAGGGTGTGAATTCGCTGAGGGCTCGTGCTCTTCGGTAGGTCACTGCTTTTATGTGCTGAGTCTCCTTGGTAAAGCAGATTCAGATGAGCCTCGTTACATATATACAACATACATACATACATACATACATACAACTAGGAAAGCTAAGGCGCAGCTGGAACGCAGCCTGGCAAGGGATGTTAAAAATAACAAGAAAAGCTTCTATAAATATATTAACAGTAAAAGGAAGATCGGGGAAATGTGGGTCCTCTAGTGAATGGGATGGGCACCCTGGTTACGAATAACACAGAAAAAGCAGAGCTGCTGAATGCCTGCTTTGCTCCGGTGTTTACCAAGGGCAGCCCTGTAGAGTCCCAGGCCCTAGAGACAAGAGAAGAAGATGGGAGAGAGGAAGACTTGCCCAGGGTAGAGGAAGATTGAGTCAGAGAGCACCTAAGACACCTCGATACAGACAAATCCATGGGCCCCGATGGGTGTGGGCTGGACGAGTGGTTGGTGAGGTGGATTGGCAACTGGCTAGATGGCAGAGCTCAGAGGGTGGTGATCAGCGGTGCAGAGTCTAGTTGGAGGCCTGTGTTGAGTGGAGTGCCCCAGGGGTCAGTCCTCGGTCCAGTCCTGTTCAATTTATTCATCAACGACCTGGATGAAGGCACAGAGTGCTCCCTCAGCAAGTTTGCAGATGATACGAAGCTGGGAGGAGTAGCGGATACTCCAGAGGGCTGTGCTGCCATCCAGAGGAACCTGGACAGACTAGGCAACTGGGCAATCAAAAACCTCATGAAATTCAACAAGGCCAAGTGCACGGTCCTGCACCTGGGGAGAAATAAACCCAGACACCAGTACAGGCTGGGGACCGACCTGCTGGAGAGCAGCTCTGCAGAGAAGGACCTGGGCGTCATGGTGGACGACAGGTTGACCATGAGGCAGCAGTGTGCCCTCGTGGCCAAGAAGGCCAATGGCATCCTGGGGTGCATTAAGATGAGCATCTCCAGCAGGTCGAGGGAGGTGATCTTACCCCTCTAATCAGCCCTGGTGAGGCCACATCTGGAGTACTGTGTCCAGTTCTGGGCCCCACAGTACAAGAGGGATGTGGAGCTGCTGGAGAGAGTCCAGCGCAGGGCCACGAGGATGATCAGGGACCTGGAACATCTGCCCTGTGAGGAGAGGCTGAGGGAGCCGGGCTTGTTCAGCCTGGAGAAGAGAAGACTGAGAGGGGACCTCATCAGTGTCTATAAGTTCCTCAAGGGAGGCAGTGAGGACGATGGGGCTGGCCTCTTTTCAGTGGTGGTCACTGACAGAACCAGAGGAAACGGCCACAAACTGAAGCATAAAAAGTTCCATGGGAACTTAAGGAAGAACTTCTTGACGGTGAGGGTGACAGAGCCCTGGAACAGGCTGCCCAGAGAGGTTGTGGAGTCTCCTTCTCTGGAGATCTTCAAGACCCGCTTGGATGCAGTCCTGTGCCACGTGCTCTAGGTGGCCCTGCGTGTGCAGGGGGGTTGGACTAGATGACCTCTAGAGGTCCCTTCCAACCTTAGGCATTCTATGATTCTATGTGCCATTTTTATGTTCCTTTATGAAAAAAAAAAAGAGAGGCCCTCTTAGTCACAACGGGACACTCGGTGCTTCAGTCTGCTGAAGTACGTACCAAAGCCAGCATTTCTCCCCCAGGTGAGTGTAAAGGTTACGTGCCACTGTTATTATCCATTACTGTGACACTCAGCTGTTGCTCTTACAGAAATGCTGTGTAAATGGGTTCTTTTCACACGGGTGAATAACGACTCGCGGACATGAGCATCTTACGCACACTGTGTCTTTGGGCGAAGCAGTTGCTTATCCACATGGGCTGCTACTATAAAACTCAAATAAAAGAAATTCCTTTTCTGCCTGGGACTCTAAGTCCCCATGAAGTCTCACATTGAGTGCAGCAGTGGCTGCAGCTCACAGTCACCATTCCATCCTTTAAAGCTAAAAACCAGAGCTAGCTCAAATATTTCCCTGTGCTTCAAAAGTTTTATGTGTTGTCCCCCATCCGTACACTAGATATAGAGAGGACACTTGTGTCAAATCTGAGGGGGAAGTGTTACTGCCAGAACATACCTGTCTGGAGCTAAGCCTGAACAGCAAGCACCGGGGCAATGACGCTTTGAAAAAGGAAGCAAATTGTTTAAAAAAGTAATAGAGAACTGAAAAAGATGAGGGAAGTTCTGTCACACTGCAGTCATGGGCATAGGGAGGGGCATGCGGAGAGAAACAGCAGATTAGGAGGATCCTGGGGTTCACACCCAAAATAACCATGTGAGCATTCAGTGTGTCCCCGGGCACTCCTCTTTGCCCTCCTTCCATCCAGCGAAGCCCTCTCGGCCATGCAGGCACGTGCCCTGAGCCCGCTGAGGGCACCAAGGCACTGCGGGCACCACTCTCCCACCCTGCTGCATTTGCACCTCTGTCAGAACCTCTGCATCTCTGCTGCATCATGCATAGGAATATGTTTAAATCACTTGACTGTGAAACACTGTGCATTTAATATATATGATGATATCACCTTTATAATTGCTGTACAAGTAATGCCAGTTGAATTAGCACTATATTTGGAGTTTATGCATTGACATTATCATTATAGCAGGGATAGCATTAGTTTCATATGAATACACAGTAGGAATTTACAACAATTGCCACTTGATGTCACTCTTGTCATTCAAACCCATAGGTGAAAAGCCTTATTAACTGCTTTTAATATCAGAATGTGAATGTGACATTTCGGATAGGTGGCATTACCCATCTTTTCAAACAGCTGCATAAATAATCATCCTTGTTTAAAACAATCTCGGGGTAGATTTTTTTTCTCCACATACCTCAAGTACTTGCAGAACATGAATATAATCAAAGCTTTTGAACTGCATTTTTTCTTTCTTTCTTTTTCATAGAATCCCTTTAAAATATTCAATCTTATGTGAAGTTCTATTTGTATTACAAATCCATTTGTAATGGTAACCATTTTACAAATGGTAAAAAGTTTTTATATAGCAACATATCTTTCAGTAATTATCCCTTTAAGAGATTTTAAGAGATGCTTCAGTATTTCATTTTTATATAGCTGTTTGTTTGCTGCTGTCTCAGCTTTTCATAGGCATTTTACTGTGATGAAAGAGAATAAGACATATTGGGACAGCAACTTAAATTCTTATTGGCTTAGAACATTATTTACCTGAAAAAGTTATTGATAATTGTACTTGTGATTAAAACATGGGAAAAGTTTTTAAAAATAATTGCCTAGATATCGTTTGGTTTCTGGTGTAGTTTCCTCTTTATATTCCTTTATAAAAAGAAAACATAAGTAAATGCTTATGGATGCAGTTTTGACATTATTTGGGTCTTGTCTATTCTCCTTACCTGAGGCCTGAGACTGACTTCTTGGGACAAGAAAGAAAGGAGAAGTCTCTCTCAGCTGTGCTTACGTTAGTGAAACCCTGCAAATCCAGACAGTGAGTGCCTGCAAGACAGAGCTGATAAGGTATGATAGCCTAAAGCCCCAAGGGACTATGGGTTACATAAAACAAAGAAAATTCAAACAAAAAAGGTATTTCTTTGAGTCCGGCATTTCTTTTATGGCTTCTTCAGCAAATGTATGAAGTCTTGAAGACTAATTGTTGTCAACAAGTTTGTTTCTCTCAGCATAGCTCAAGCTCCTAGGAACCTTATTTAGCTGTGGATGAATAAAAATCTCTCTGCTCTTTGCTGCCCGATAATGCCAGCGTTTATATGAGAAAACTTGTGCTGTCTTTGCCAAAGAAGATATATCCTGAAGAGTATGAATTTTCTTCTGCATTTATTTCCATCTTACTTTATCGTTGGCAAAAGAGCTTTGAAGCCAAGGAGGCTGTGAAAAAAGAACATCTGCCAAGAGAAAGATGTTAGGTATTGTAGCGGTTTCATGAAACATGACTCTTGAAACAAGTCTTCCAAAGTAGGCATGTGGCAAAAATCTGTGCTCTGGCTCTCCAGATGCCCAGAAAAGATGAATGCTTTAAGTTAACAAGTCAAGTGAGGATCTTTGGAAACTCAGGCAATACTGCCTGAGTACAGGTGTGAGAGATTGTGTACTGGGCTCAGCCTGCTCTGCTCACGTATGCATTGACCTGGCATAGCCACAGTATTTGTCTTAGAACAATCTTCCCACATGCAATATGGAGCTGGGGGGATCTTCTCTGCTCCAACCCATTTGCACAGAATGACCAGAACTGGCCAGTGCTGAGGATCCTGTTTGGAGAATGCTGTGCAAATGGACTGTGATTAGCCCTGGTAAGCCTTTTTTTTTTTTTTTTTTTAATCTTTTCTATGATTCAGAGAATATAGAGTTGCTATTTGTAGATATTCTCAGAAAATATGTCTTTTTGCCTCTGAAGGTCCATGGCTCACGGAGGCAACAGATCCATTTTTGGGGCAGCTGGCTTCCAGTAGGGTGATGCCAACAAGTGAGACAGTCCTTTCACCTGCTTCCATCTTCCCTCTGGCGAGGAAGTCGTGCACAGCTCAGCCCCCTGCCTCGTATGGCCAGACCTTGCCTGAATTTGTCAAGCCAGGCTTCTCTTCCCTAATCATGTCCCACATATAGAATCCTTATTAACTGCTGCCCTTGATGAAATGAAAGAAATATCTCTGCTACCCATGGAGAGCTCTTACAGTTCATGATGCAGATTCAGAAAGGACTTTGGTGGATCTTCTTTAACAGAGTTGGTTTTGCAATGCTATCAGAAACAAACTAAAAAAGGAAAAAGAAAGCTACTTTCATCATTAAATTAAGAGGTGATGCAAGCCACAAGTTTAAGGGTGAAATCTTGGCTCTGATGTCAACAACAAAATGTTGCAAGCCTGAACAGCTCACTGGAACAGCGCCAGGGCTTTCATTTTGCACAAGAAGTCATCCACACTGCCTGCGTAGGCAATTTCTCCGGTGGCTTATGGATCTGATAGATCTTATTATGTATTGATCTTGTCATGATACTTTGTGACAGCTCTTAATGCACATTACCACCAGGAAAATGCTGAGTAAGCCTCCATCGTGACAATTTCTTTTTGCTTTCAATGTTTCACACTATTCCACATCTGTCAGACAGAAGAACATAACTAACCTACTGACACAATGCTCAGGCAAGCAACTTTCTATAAGTGAAGCACTCATAATGAATTTTTATGGAGTTGAATTTCTTGCTCTTAAATCCTCTATATGGATATAAAAAATTACACTTAAATTATGCAATGCTGCTCCAGGTGAATCTCAGAACACCTCCTTGGAGACCAATTTTTAAATGAGATTTCAATTTTTTTCTTCACATCCACATGTCAATAAAATTGCAGAATTCCCTGAAAATTAACCTAAGCGTAAGTGCTATTCTGAATCAAATGCTGAGTCTAGCATTTTGGAAATCATAAGTCTCACCTGAATAAAGACTTAAAAAAAAAAAAAAAGATTAAAATTTCTGCTGTTGATACAATACAATATGCAGGGAACTGCCATATTCCATCATTTATGAGGCAGAAGATATTCATCGTATGAGTCAAATATAGTTTGGTCATGTAGATGAGTTAGATTACCCTTGACTGAAAAGGAAATATCTTCATTCATAAGAAAAACCTTTTTTCCAGTCATTTTATAGCACTAAAAATGTAATGCGCCTGCATAGCCTCTTAAATGGATTACTTTATAAAACACTTCTTTTAGGAATCATGTATATTCTAATCATGTAATGAATTCAGGAGTATTTTTAGGAACTGCTATTACATGAGTAGTTATTACCATGACAGCGTGTTCTTAAATATTTTTAAATTGTGCAGATTATTAAAAAAGCCAGTGATTTCTTATGATCTCTTAGGCAAACAAACTGCCTCAGGAATATGAGAAAGATTAACCTGGTAGGTAGGGCACCTAGAAATCTGGAGACACAGAGTCCCTATTTGGACTCTTTGGCCCTTGAGAAATGTTAATTTTTCTGTTTGCATGGAGAAGGATTTTTAAACAACATGAATGTGCATGTACAAAACTATATTTTGATAAGCTGTATCGTATAAGACAGACTTGTAGAAAGAAAACAGTGAGGTTATAAAAATTAAGAACTGAAAAATTGGTAAAGGCTCTTTTTTGAGATTTGCTATGAGACTCCATTATAAAGTAAATCTTGTAAGTGACAAGATTTATGCACATGGATTCATAAATATATTCTCTGCTTCACTAGAAATTTATATACTTCATAGATATTTCTCCATTATAAGAAAACTGAGGCCAAATGCTCTCCTGCTATGTGGAAAAGTTGAGTGTGATTGATGGCTATATCTATCTTTATAGATAACCTCTTTTATAAAAATAAACTTTAGTCATTATAGCTTAAAGTTATTGATCATAAAGTTTTAAGATGATATTAATCAGGATTTTGACATGACTTTTTAATATTTTCTTGTAGAAGCAAAAGGGAAAAATAACAAAAACACACAAATATACAGGCACACATCTCCATATATTTGCTTCCATAGAAGATAAAACAGTATCTATGTCAGCTAAAAATCCTTACAGTTAACTTTTTAATTATCATTTAACATACACCCTTCTATATGAATTTTAGATACTAATATCTTCTATATTGACCTAAAATACTAAACCGAGAATATATTCTATCATCTTTGTATAAAATACTTCAGTCTCTTTTGGTTAAAAGTCTTTTACTTGGGATTTGTAGGATTTAGTTTTAGTTTTGCACAAAAATTCACATCACAGTGTTTAATATCCTGTCCTTAATTTTCAGAAGTTAAATTTATTACAATTTTAATATTTTAATGTGAACTGTTTTGATTTAGGTTTGATTGACTGAGATGCACATTCTGTATATCAGCCATGTGGAACACTTGTGTGTGTTTGATGGCTATATGATGGCAGAAGTTGTTTCTCAGCTCTGCTAGCTCAGGTTGGCCTTCTGTGGACTGGAAGTGGTTGCTGAAGAGGCAAGAGGCCATGCTGTTGCCTAACAAGGAACCTGACATTAAGATGACCGGATAGCGTGTTTGCAGAATCATATCCTTTATCATAATAGGCTCTTTCAGCCCTATCAAACTCAATCAGGTATGCTAACCCAAGGGAAATTTTCACAGCTTCCACCTAACAAGACAGCAAAACCGTGCAGGATGGGAGATGAAGAATCTGAGGAGCTGTGATTCCTTCACTGCCGCATTTCTGGTCACTGGCTGAAGCCACTTTACGTGTCCCAAACCCTCATGCCCCGCACAACAGACAACCTGTCTCCAGTTTACAGTCTTCTAGTTTGTTGAAATAATATTCCCTTCATTCTTGGACTCTTCTGTACGAGTTATTTTAAACAGTGCAACTCTTGTAGTAGTTCATTTACAAATCTACACAGTCTTTACTTGTCTTTCTAAGGCATATTTTTCATACTAGATTCTGGAAAACGCAACAAAACAACCTATAACTCATTCTAATTAAAAAAAGAAAAGAGAGGTGACAGCTACAAATGCAGGTAAAGCATACTTATATAATTTCATTAATAAAGCTGAAAACTGAAAACAACAGTTTATGAAAGATATTGCTGAAAAAGTAACGAATCAAAGCAAACAAGAGTTTGAATAAAAGAGCTGGGCACATTGGGGGGTTTTGTTTTGCTATTATGTATTCTTCCACAGTATGTTGCAGAGGAGAAAATGCAGTATTTAATCAGAATGCAGCCCTAAGGAATAAAGGCCACGCCATACTTCTGAAAAGGATACAGTTTCTACCTGACTGCTAGGCATGCTGTGAAACTTAATTAAAGTTTATAAAGCACATCAAGATCTTTGGATAAGAGGTAGGGTAATATTATGTTGAAAATTTCTGATTTCCAGCCCTAAAGAATGAGGTCCTAAAGTACAAATGATTTTGTCTTTATACTCCATCCTTGGATTTGTTGGTGTTAATTCTGTATGTGGATTTTTCCACAAGGAAATATTAAGGGAATTGCAAAGCCTTGGTTTTATTACCATTCATCCGAGACACAGTATTTGAAGCACTACATAAAGTATTGTTGGTTTGCATTAACAGAATTGTTTGCTTTGATTTTAAAACACATATATAATCCATTTTTTATATTATATTTTCTTATCCTCTTCAAAGAATGTCATTGAATGGAAAATCAGTATCATTATTCAGAATATATTAATATTAGGCTGCAGCAACTTCTCAGATGTAATTTTCCAGTTCACTTTAAGTATATATTTTCAAGGGCTTGTGCAACATGGAAATGACAGAAATTACATATGAACAAAATCATAGAATGTTAAGGTTGGAAGGGACCTTCAGAGATCATCTAGTCCACCCCCCTGCTCCAGCAAGGACACCCAGAGCACGGGGCACAGGGTGGCATCCAGGCGGGTTTGAAGATCTCCAGAGAAGGAGACTCCACAGCCTCTCTGGGCAGCCTGTTCCAGGGCTCTGTCACCCTCACAGCAAAGTTCTTCCTCATTTGGAGATAGAATTTCCTTTTTTTTTTTTTTTCATTTATACTCATTATGCCTTGTCCTGTCACTGGCCACCACCACTGGTCACAACTAGTTTGTTTTAAATAGAATTATAAATATTATTGAAGCAAAAATTCTGTTCATCTTCATATCTAGTTCTTCAGGTATTCAGTTCTAATGATCTGGTTGTCATTAATATGGAATCAGTCATGGTTTTTATACTCCAGGTAGACTCCAGGTTAGAATTTTTTACTTTCCCCCCAAAAAAATCAGAATAACAGAAGGACAATTTGAAGGAAGTTTCAAAAAAACTAGTGAGGTGTCCTAGCAAATTCTACTTCGACTGTTAAACTATATGGATTTGGCATAAGTATCCCAATACTCTAAAAGTTCCACTAAAATAGAATAAACAGATGCATTTCCTGATAAACTACACTTACAACATGATTCTTATTTACATCAAAGTATTTTGGATGGCACCTTTTGAATGGTCTTCACTTTAGACCCCTTGAAAATGCAAAACAGCAATGTAAAATGGTCTTCAATGCAAGTAAAAAAGAGTTTGCATTTCCAGTTCTAGGTCTTGTTCCATTGGACACCTAAAAAAATTTTAGTTTTATGTATATATATATGAAGCTATAGTGATGCATAACTACAGCATTAATATAGAAAATTCAGGTCTTAGCATGCTTTATTAATGTCCTCTAAAATTAACAGGGCTCTACAGTGCTGCCGAATTTTATTTAAAGGACAGAAGTTTCACTCTCGGTTTATTCACATCATTATTTCTACAGATATCAGGCAAGCTGGTCATGAGAGTAGGAAGAGTTCATTTCTGCCTTTTTCTTAAGATATCCAGTGCTCCCATATTTATCCATTAGTTCTACTCTCATGACCTTTTCCGTAAATGTTTGGAATAGCTACCTCTGCCTTTTCAGTATTGCTGTATCTTTCCTTAGAGCCTTCTAAAGTTGGTGCAGAGTATGATTCAGAGCAGATGCCTAACTTAGGTGCCTTAGGTTAGACTGAGTGTTCTTAATTACAAATTTGTTTTCTAGAGACTGTGCCATCAGCAGAAATTCACTCACAGTGACAATATTTCATAGTTTCCTACATAATATAAATCAGAAGCCTATTTGGCTTCACCCATACCTTCCCACTGAAACTGTGGCTATCAACAAGCAAACGTGGAGAAATGTCTGCCTTGCTTAGCAAGTATTTTCTGCAAGTCCTTAAGACTATTTAAGGTGTAAATCAGAACAGAGTCTGGATGACCATGTTTAAAACAATGGTCAATATCTGGCAATATCTGTAAAATCTTCCACCATCCTGAAAAAATCATCTATTGTGAATATATATGCCAAAAGACAGAGTATCCCAAAGAAGTTGCACAGAAAACAATGGAGAGGGTCACTAAGTCCATCAGTGACAGCTCTGATGCTTCACATCTAGGCACTAAGTGAATCTTTGATCTCCTTTTAAGGTATTTTGCACTGCATCTTAGTTTAGTGTATTCCCCAGAACTTTGCTTGTTTCATTACTCTTTCAAAACTCCTTAGGATCAATGAGACCATTAAGTCTGTATTTGTTTTTGTTCCCTTACTTTATTGTGTTTTCTTCCTGGTATTTGTCTTCTAGCATTTGCCAGTTCCAGCATTTGCCTTGTTTTACTATCTGTCACTTGCTAGGCTGCTCATATTTTCAGTATTTGTCATTTTCCCTTGCATTTAATTTCAATATTTGTGACATGTCTTTTCTTCTTCCCATGACTCACAACTCATCTGCTCCCAGTGCTTCTCCAAATGGCTGCAGGATAGTTTCATGCATACTGTGGACGGTTGCAAAGTCCAGGGAGACGGCACAGTATCTTATAAGCGTACATCTTCTTGATTTTAACTGAAAGGCACATGGGAGCAAAATAATTTAATGCATTAGACAATGCAGCTTTATGACTTAGACTAGCATTAAATTATTTTCATTGAACAATATTTCTTGATACATTTCTCAGTCCTTTCAGAAGGACCAGGCAAGCATTTAAATTCTGAACATATTCAATACTGATTTTCAGACTACTTTGTGTGATTTTTCTGCATTTCTAGTAAAAGGGCACATTTTGAAATACTTTTTCCATTCTGCATATTAATAAATAGAGCACCTGCAATTAAAAGACACAATATTTTCTGTTTGGTTGAGAAAAGAAATGAGGAGAGTCTGTATGTATAAATAAGTGCTCAGTCTGCTACTGTACAATGTGTTTCAAAGGCATACTTTGAATGTTTCACATGTGCAATACATCTTATATACTTTTTCTTATGACCTTACAGGTAAACCTAAATCAGTCATGGAAGGAAAGAATTTTAAAAGAATTCTCAGAGTATCTTATCGAAATCCCTAGATATTACATATAATAGATCCCCAAAGCCTCGACAGAAAATACAAATAACTATTATCATTTGTGGATAATCAACTATTATCATCAGTGGAGAGTCTGAAGTACTAAGAGGTTATTGACCCACCTAAAACCACAATACACTCAAGATATTGGCTGAGAATGCAAGTAGAATTTGAGGATTATTTAAAAGATCTCCTGAGTGAAGGACTATATTGTACAGGTGATCTTTCATTGCTAATTTGCTTTTGTTTCACAACTTTTTTTTTTATTCTTCTTTATTCTTATTTTATGCTCCCATTCCACTCTTTGGGACACTATGATGCAGCACAAGTCTTGGTACTTGGATTTTTTTTTCTAATATCCAGACTTGTGTTTGGTACCTTACATTATTTTATGGACAGCTTGATTCAATGCTCATTGAAAGCAATGGCCAGAGACCAGGCACTCTGTCATTCATAGCCTGGGCTCTGGCAGTGATGCTGGAGCAAATCATTTCTCCCCTTCCAGAACTCACAGTAGAAGGACAGCCAGTCAACCATCTAGGAAATATAGAGAAGCATTTAATAGCGTCAGTTTTCTAGCTGTTCCCTTGACCCACTTTCCATATCCAGCATTTGCGTCTTTCATATACAGCAGTACTGGACTGCCTTAAAAGCACCTCTAGCTCCTGCTCTCTATTCAGAAGCCGAGGACCAAACTGGAGCTATTTGATAAAGAGCAAGAGGATGTGGACAAGTCCTGTGTAGTCCAGGATCCTGCCTTCTGAAAGGGAGGCAATAAATGACTGTGTGATGCGATGCCTTGCAGAGAGGATGGCAGATGGGGTTTTGAATGATCCTGGGTGATCTCTGCTGGATTTCAATTCCTTCTCTTATTATAATGCTAATTTAACCGTCTGCTCTCCATGTATGAGGAATCTAATTTCTGCCCCTTTTGACATAGTCTGTTGAAGTAGAGTGCTCTTCACTTGCATCTTTTACTCCTAAGTCAAGGAAGAGAAGCAAGGTAGGCCTGCAAACCCTGAAAGAACATGTGAGCTTTGTAATGTTTACTTACTTATATTCACCTAGATAAAACTAAAACTGTTCAAGTTGATAATCCTCATATCTAGTGTCCTTTTCCACGCATATTTTTCATTCATAACCAGTATTTTTTCTGGGCACCGGTAGATGTCACTGCAGTCAAAAACAATTTCCTAGCAGCTTCCGCTATGAATGAAATTACTTTTCTAACAAAATACAAGCAATAACTATTTTTATTCCTAGGCCTACTCCCAAAACTATTTATTTATCAGATCAAATCCTAGAGATGAAATACACCTCAGGAAGGAATTCAAGGTTGGGGTCCAGGTTTTTAACTTATTCTGAAAATAAAGTGGTTAGAAATTTCTAAATATAACTTGCTTCACTGAAGTAGTCTCTGTAAGTGTGATGGCAGTAATGAAGATTTTTTAATGAAAAAAACAGTTTCTCTAGTACACAGAGGAATTTCTGTTCAACATTAGGAAAAGAAATGAGAGCCCCAACATCTTGGGACTCATGTGATTAGAGGATACACCTGAAATATAGGTTGAAATCGTCCTTGTTCCAGAAGATGAAGAACAAGAAGTCGTTGAAGACAACTAAGCTATATACTTCAGGCGTGATACTGAATATCTTTCGGAGTGAATCTTGGCTGTCTTAGGGTCTCCTGTCATAGCTGTTTGCATAAACGTTATTTAAAGAATTGCAAATCTCTCAGTCTCTCTGATTCCTGCCCTGGTGCCTATGATTCATATCTCTATAACATGCACCTCTGAGTTAAATTCTGTAGTTTCTCAGACCTTCTCGGTGATTCTCCCTTGCTTCACAGGCAAGACTTGAATCCATCTCATATAACAGGAGAAAAAAAAAAGAGTGATAATGATGAGGTGAAAGAGCATCTCGCCTTTCAATTCAGACTATGATACCTTTGCAAGAACAATTTATGGAAATGGGTAATGTTATAGTTAAGACTGAGAGCTGTATACTTAGGTTCCCTTTGCAGTTCTGCCAGTGACTTTTTATTTGATATTGAGAACTTATTCCCTCTGAACTGTATTTTTCTCATCTTTAATACGAGGATATTACCTCTTTATCTCAAAAAATTCTGTAAGAATGAATGTACTAACTTTTGTAAGAGAATATGAGATCTTGAAGGATCATACAAGTATAAAGCACTTCTGATTCCCCCATTACTGTATTCCAGAAGGACTTTAGCTAAACAAGACCTCAGTGAAAATAATCTTTTTTTACTTTTCCCCCCATGAATTTTGATTTTTTTGATATTCTACATTAATTAGTATTAACACATTTCAGTGTTTTTAGTAAAAAAAAAAAAAAAAAAGGAAAAGAAAAAGAAAAGAAAAAAGAAAAAAAGAAAAAAAGAAAAGAGAGTTTACCCATCCTGTAACATATAGCTGAGACATTCTTGATCACAAGAATGTGAGAGACTCAGAGACAGCAGAGACCCAGGTCTCTGTGAAAATTCCTGCTCTATCTGATCATATTGAGTGATTTCTGCTTCCGGATACCTTCATAAAGTTTTGTTTGTTTGTTTGTTTCTCTCTGAATTTCACTTGATGTGTTTACTTTTCTGTAGGCTTTACTGAAAAAGGTATTTGAGCTCTGGGATGATAGATTTTAAGTAAATGCTTGAACCACATTACTGAGTAAACCTCTTGGTTTCTCTCAGTGATATAGAGATACTCCACTTTGCATAGATAACTGCATCTCTATTTGGAGAGAGAATAAGGGATGATGACTTAATAGTCCACAGAGCAGAAAATCTGCTGGGTGTGTGGGAGTGTGAGGTTCAGATCCATGGGCTGAAATAAGTAAAGCAAGAACTTCATGATTGGATTCCTGTTCCCATGTAGCTGCTTGAATATTGTTTAAGGTCAGTGAACATCTGTCTTCCGTCTGAGTTTGACCAGAAAACCTTGTCCTTTAAAAGTACTATGCTTGCTTTTTTCTGTGATACTTTTTTATTTTGATACATCAGCAGTTTCCGAAAATTAATTATTTTATCAGAAAATTGACTGCAAGTTTTACTTCAAACACCCAACTTGGCAATAAAAGAGTCCGATGACAGAACATTTAAGGAGTGTCTTATTGAACAAAAAGAACATTTATTTACATAATTCTCTTTGTCTCCCGGTATCGCCTAGGTTAGAAGTCCCTGGCATGTGGGCTGGGGTTGATCGTGGAATCATATAAAACATTAAAACTGATGAATGCATCATTTTTGTCTGACAGTATATTTTCACAAACAGCAGGCATTTTCCTCTAGGGACCTGTTTTTCAGTTAGAGGATATGAACCATACCCAGCAGGAAAATTGCTGAGTGAAAAAAGATATTTTCCATTCACAGTGATGTGGCTTTTGCTGGCAGTACTTTATTGTGTTATATGCCTACTTTATAATGGAGTAAAAAAAAAGTGGATACAGAAGGAGGAAAATATATGGACACAGAAGGAAGAAAAGCATTAGATAGACTAACATTAAACATGAGGTAACTGTGGGCTTTGTTTCTTTAAGTGCAGAAAATATTAATATTGGCTATGGAGTTAGATTATTATCAAAATTGGGCTATTAGAGAGAGAGAGAGATATACAAAATAAGTCATACAAAATATGCCTAAATTAGTAACAGTAAAAGTGAAAAAGATGCTACTGCAGACAGCAGTAGATGTAATACCTGATATTGCGCTTAAGGTCAGATTTTACAGCAGCAGCTGCCAAGGCAAGGGAAGGTGTTGGAAAAGCACTGGAACGACAGAAACTGTAGTTGGCACTGTACCATATTCTGCCTTCTCAGCAGAAGGAAAGTTTGTTCCTGCCAATATAAAATAGGTCTTGCATCAATTCTAAGATAAAACAGCAGTGTTGAATAACAATTAAAGTTATGTAAAAATCCAAATCATGTAGTTAACTGCATGAGTGAGCAATTTACTTGGTGGATGGTCCATGACTGCTTGACGTCAACAGGAAGATTTTCACAGAGTTTAGTAGACTTTCAGTCAGGCCCGTAGCAAAAGGGAAAACGTGGTTCAGTTTTATGAGGTTAAGTAAAATCAAGACCAAAGAAATGTAAAAGGTTATATTGGGTTATAATAGTCATTAACTATTGCAAGCCTGCAACTGAGGCAGGCTTGGAATGTAGCTGTCCAGACAGACAGGTGGCACCTGGATGCACTGTGGATGTGCTTATCTTGACTGGGACTGGAGCATGCCCGCAAATCGCCCTACCATCCTAATGCTGGGTGTTTTAGTCTGTGTTGAGAAATGGTCCTGGAGCATGTGGGCTGGAGTTCCTTTGCTATGAAGCTGAACTGAAAGAATGCTGCAGGAGGGCACTGGTTGCTAATGGGTCTTGAATGAGCAGGATCACACTAAGCCCAGTTTTCACCAAAGCCTTTAAACTGTGGGTGGACATCAGGTCCACCACGACACCAACTGTTCTATCTTACAGGTTCTTTCCTCTTGAAACACACTGCCTGACAAGGTAGATATAGTTTAAATGATTTAAATTTGGTAATTTGTTTGAGCTTGAAAAAGGACTTGCAAAGGAGATATGAACACGTAGAGATCTGAGACATCAGATCTGATGGTATCAAGAGCTGCCCAAAGTCAGCCTTCATTATGAGCTGTTTTTCCCTTTTGTAGTTGTGTATCTGATTTTTTTGTTGTTGTTGATATCTGAAAGCAAACACTCTCTATCACCTCACCTTCAACGAATGTAAATTCTTTATAATTCTGCAGAAGGTGCAAAGCAGATGTTGCTAGATGCAGGCATTTCCTATCAACTGAGATGCAACCTAGATCAGGTCATTTGATGTCACATCTGTTCCGTGTGTTGTATGGGTACATGTTACCACTGAAGACAGAGAAAGAGATCTCCCTCACTTTGTCTTGTCTGCTGAAAACTGATTTTGTCATTATGAGATTTGTTAGTTAAGAACAAACTAAATAACTAACATCTACTAACTTTCAGGTTTCCCCATGGGTTGTACCCCATAATTCTGTCTTCGAGAAATAAACCTTTTATCCTCATGGTTGGCCAAGGATATAATGAAAAGAACCAATATAAAAATCGAAATGAAAATAGGAGACTATTTATTCCTTAAAGGAATAAAGCTTGAAAGCTGATGGTACCCACATAAACAGTCTGATGCTGAATCTGATACTCAGATCCCTAATGGTCTAATTCCCATTCTCCCAAAAAAAAAAAAAAAAAGGTTTTGAATTTTTATTAGTAGACAAAAAATTTTGCCATAAGGAGATGTAATTTCAAGCAATTAAGCCAAGGGCCCAAAGACCCAAAACTGAAACCAAACAAGCTCTTTTTTTCCCCTGTATTCCTGAAAGGATGGGAACTTTACTATTGGATGTTTTTTCATCAAAGTACAGTGTGAATCAACACAGGATAGCACTGCTTGGTTTGGTGAATGCATAAAAGACCTATTGCATTGGCTCTGAAGTTAGATACAATTTTGTGAACCTTGTAATTTCTCAGGATTTTTTTTTTTCCCCCTGGAGAGATTAGGTAACAGAAAGTTCTTGTTGCAGCTGGAAATGATGCTAAAGAGATGACCTTTAATTGGGTAATTTTAAAGATGAAGTAACTAACATGAGGAAAAATGCAGAAAGAGATCTCACTGGCTTCTTTAAAGAGTCACCAAAGCTTATAAATATCCAATAAATCCATAAAAAGGAGGATTTGAGCCTGAGTAATATAGATGTTTCTACTCTCTTTCTAACCTGAAAGGAAAAGGAAATTAAGGAAAGCATACTGCCGTGCAATCCATACCATTGCCCCAACTGAATGTGACCCTGGAGGAGGTCCTTTTATCTATATAAACCAAGTGTCTCCTACCCTGCTAGAAGAGCGCTCAGGTTTCGTATTCCTGCTTGCTAAGCTGTGATTGCCTCGGCACGCTCAGGCCTGCTGTTCTGCTCCTGCGAGCTGTGAGCAGGAACAGGCGGTGACTCAACAGTCTCTCCAAGATACTCCTCACAGGAACTTTGCATGACATAAGAAAGCAGCAGTAAAAGAATCCATACATTATAGTCACTGTAATATGTTTACTTAGTCCTTGACATTCTCCAGTTGTTAGCCAGATAACGTCTTCTTCACATTCCTTGGCCCTGCCTCTCGGTATCAGGTACAGCTGCAATGGTTATATAACTGAAGTCCAAGCCCATACTCAATCATCGGTATATCTGCTGACAAACTAAATTTGAACCCAGATTTGGCATGTCATCGAACACAAAACCAGCCATATGAATCTAGCCATATGGATTCATTCAGGGGCTTTCTGCTCAGCTCAGCACTGGAGGCTAAACAGGAGACAGACATCTCCTGTTGGATCTCAGTAAGCACCTCTAGTCCATTTCAGGACAAGGTCAAAGAGGGCTTGAAACTCCTGATGGTGGCTTAAGGACAGAGCAGAGCAGAGAGAAGCATTCACATCAGCTGATGGTTGTTTCAGCTGCAGCCATCTCTATGCCCAGGGAGGAGACAAAAACTAAACTAAAACTTGAGAAGTGATAGCTGCTGCATTCCTGCTTCCTTTAGTGCATGCCTACCGATCTGCAATTTTAGCTAGAATGTTTGATTTTGCCCTGGTACACGTGGTGTCAGCTCCCGGGTCTCATCTGAGACTAATGGCTTAACACAGGAGAGGAAAGCTGCAGCTCTGCACCTGGATGCTGACCTGTTTCCTTCTCGTTCATGTGAGGAGAACGGTGCTTCAGCGTCATGCCTTGTATGCAGGCTCTCTTCCCTTGCTAAACCCCTGCCCAAACTCTGAGTGATCCTACCCTAGGACATTTCCCATAAGGATGCCCTGACTCAGCACTGCATTCCTAAGACCATGGGGACTCACATTTCAGTCTCCTGAAACAACTATGACCTTGGGGGTAGAGCTGTCCCTCTTCCACAAAATCATCTCTTCTGAACGGCATTGTGAGCTTGACCACTTGGTTTTAATTTTTCTGGGAAAAGGTAACCAGGTATGCATTTTCCTATTAATTGCCCAGGAAGTAAGTGTCTTGATTTTTTTTCCCCAGAAATATTTTATTTTTAGATGTTTTATTTCTAAGTTATCTTCCAAGTATAAATATACTTGTCTTCTCATAATCATGTAGATGTCTCTGGTAGAACAGTCAGTATTTAGGTGGTGCATTAAAAAAAAAGTTCACAAATTAACATAGTGTGGGTTACATGCTTTGTATATACTGCCATTTTATACTCACAATTGGATGAAAACTTTCAAATCTGCAACTTTGTCAACACTTTCCTGAGAAATTTCCAAATCTTTCTAACATGTATTTGACTTTTATTAAAAAAGTTAAAAATAAACAATCCTTCCATTTGAGACATAAGTTTCCTGAGAACAAACAGTCCACAGTAAAGGCAGAGAACATCTAAAATAAGACAACAATTATTTATGCTGAAATGTGGAAAAATATGTCCTGAAGATGGACAGGAGATAGCTATCACATATCACAAAACACATACTGGCAGAATTTGCAGAAAACTCATGGCAGTGTAATACAAGTTCTCCCTGAATTCAGTATTTAGCAACTTGTGGATTAGAATGCTGATATGGATGAAAAAATAGGAGCATGTCGCTAGAAGAGATTATCTGTGTTTCAGTATTCAGACTGTCTGGATCATCTGGATCAAAGTCCTCAGAACTGAGCAACTAAGCAAAAATATCTATTTAAAAAGTCTACGGAGACCTGACACGCACCTGATAGCCTAGTCTGCAAAGGACTTCCCAGGCTCCTCTCCTAAACTCAGCAAAAGCAACTGTCACAGCTGCGCCATGGGAAATGTGACAGAGACATTGAGAATATCTCCAGTCTCTGCATTGGCAAAGAATTTGCTAAAATAAAAATTAAAAAGCTCCCTGAGAGACAGTCCATTTTCTTCATTACTCAAAAAGGCAAGGAAAAAAAGCCCCAATGACCTTTTCCACTTGGCTTTGGGAGANGTGACAGAGACATTGAGAATATCTCCAGTCTCTGCATTGGCAAAGAATTTGCTAAAATAAAAATTACAAAGCTCCCTGAGAGACAGTCCATTTTTTTCATTACTCAAAAGGCAAGGAAAAAAAGTCCCAATGACCTTTTCCACTTGAATTTGGGAGAAAAATGCTCTCTTGACCATCAACAATATGATTTTCAAACATACAGTGTAAACTTGCTCCTTGCAGCTCTGGGGAACCTTCTCACCTTCAAGGAAAGACAAAACCTGCCTCCCCAAGAAATTAAAGCATTAATTCAATAGCGATCTTCCCTGGCCTTCAGTGTGACAAGTAAAAGTCTTAGGGCAACACAAGCTCATAGAGGTCAAGATTCCTAGGGTGAGCAGCGTAGGACAGACCTGCAGTTCCACAGCTGCTTAAACATAGTCACCTTGTGAGGTGAACCATTTCAAGAGCACCATCTGAACTGCCATGGTAAATACCGCAAAAGGACTTTTTGGACTCTTGTGGACTGGCAGTTGGAGGACAACTGCAATACACTAGGACTTCTCTGGCACTACATGCCAGCCTCCATGTCTGGGGAATGGAAATGAGCTCTCGACTCCCTATTCCTAGACATTTTCTTGCTCGGTTTTACAGCTCTGTCCACAAATAGTTCATTTGAAATAAAGTTTGGTTCACTTTCTCTTATAAGCTTTATATAAATAGCTTATAAATTCTGCTCCTCAGATGTTAGAAATTTCCATAAAAGGTTCATTCTTGACCAATTTACAATAATTTGATTTTGTGAAAATATTTTTATCTAGCTTAAGCCATTCTTTCACTCCTTGATACTCATCCGCAAAAATATTTCTAAGTAGTCCTCATATAGTTTTCCATTTCTTATTTTGCTTGGCTAAACAACCCAGGCTCTATAATGCATAGTTTATTTTTTTTCATTTACTTAATCAATCTTCTAGACTGTTTCTGCAGCTCTCCTAGTCTAATTTTATCTTAGATGACCAGGTTTGTATATAATATTCCAAATGAGACCAAATGGGACCACTTGTCCTAATGCTGTTTTTTTTCATAAATGACCATTCGATTCTGGAAATATTTTATAAATTTTAGTTACTTAAAATTAATACTGAGAGATATAATATTTAACTTGTAGTTTCCATAGAGGTAGGAAGGTTGATGCAAGATTTTTATACAGGAAATACTACACGAACTGTTTCCTTTGTCTTTTTTTTTTCACTTCCTCATTTCCTCACATGCTGCCAAAACAGTTTTCCATCAGCACTTTGACACATAAATAACCTTTCAGTTCTTCAGGTTCTCTGTGTATCAGCTATTGAGGTATTCACCGCTTTCTTCTGTTAGTAACAAATGAAGATTTATCTTTATCATGTAAGCTTTTTTCCTATTATTTTTAGACAACATAATTTGCTTGTACATGTCCCACATAAGTCAATCACCAAAAGGTCTAGGATCATTATCCAGCGACCAGCAGACTCTAGAGAGAAAGAACTATCACAGTATGCCATAAACCTATGTGAGTTTAAATGATGCATTCATACATGAAGTGTGATTTATCTCACTATGTGACAGAGCCAAAAATCCCTCCTTGCAAAATATAATCAAGCTATCACACTTCGAAAACCACAGTCCTTCACCAGGGAGTTTCAGGAAATGAAGTTTATCTTTATCAACCAGAGATGACCACACTTAAAGGCTGCTATAATTGCAATTTCAAATACAGTTAATTCAGACTAGTTAGAACAGAAAATTTTACAAACTCTTACCTACCACTTTATGCTTTGTAAATCACAGACTACCAGCTGCACTGCAAATATCTACTTTCAAACACACTCTGTGCAGACATTTAGGTCCTGGAATCAGAAATACTTTTGCATTTCAAATTAAATAAGCTACTTGTAGAATGGATATAGCAGAAATAGGTTCAAGATTGTATAAATTGGTGTCATCTACCTTTTGAAGAACAGAAATATGAAGTAGGGATAAGTAGTGAGGAATGCTAAACAGGAAAAATAGGCAAACTCCTTATTACCAGAGCCTGTATGCTCCATCACATCAAAGTAGCATCACTATCCTTCTTGACTAACATACACAGAGTCTTGGTTAAAGTGTTCACTCATTTCTCATGATTTGCCTGACTAAATAACTTGATTTTTTTACTTTACTCAGTTTCTATAAGCTCTACTAATTTTATCTTTTCTTTATTGTCAACTCCTATGCAGGATCCTCTTACCTAGGAATCAGTTATCTTCTTCTCTTGACTAGTTCTGTGGGCTCTCACATTGTCACCTGGTCTCTTGTTACCCTATGTGTGATTTTACTGGAAGAAAAGCAGCTGAAGTGGCTGTTGCTTTGTGCTCTCACCTCACGGTGCCAGCATGGGGATATGTATGAAGACCCCTTTTCTCTGGGGAGTTAGGGTCTGGTTCTGAAAGAGGATATGTTTATCCTGTTTGTATTGCAATGATGAATATCTGCTTCTCTTTTAAATGGAAATTGTGAGTACTTTGTGAAAGAGGAGAATCTGGTATTCACCTCAAGAAATGAAATAGTGCAATCGATACTAACAAAACCATTTGGTGACAGTGATATAACACATGAGCAGTCCATAATAAAACTCCCTTGCAGATTTGGTAAGAAAGACGTTGGCAAATGTCTTTAGTACTTTGCCACTTGATGATATCCTTAGAGTCCTTTAAATTATGGACATTGACATATAAAGCAGCTCATGGAGTTGCTTCTAAAAAGCCTTATTTTCTACATTAGTCTGTTTTAGTACTAATCTGTAGATAAATAACTTTCAGCACCATGCCAAACTCATGTGAATTTTGTTCCAGGTGGGAATCCTGTAAGCCAGTTACCTGTCAGTGATTCAATGCATGGGTCCTGCTATTGTACGTGTCTCTGAGCAGCTTTCTGAGCAGGGTTTCATATCACAGAGAACAATAGACCTCAAGGAATTTTTTTTTAATTGAAATTCTGGCTGCAGGAGTCATTAAATATGGTTCTACTTCTCTTCCAGACTGAGATCAAACAGTGCAGGGAATAGGCACATTTGTACACTTATGGTACATGTGCAGTAGAGCAGATTGGTTGGCTTCACTGTGTAACCTACTATAAGGACATTAAAATATAATTGGCATGTCTGGGTTAGTGTTAAAAAAATCACAAGGTGAAATATTTTGCCCCAACTACTTCTAAGTTTTTTTTTTTCTACATTTATAATCAGCCTCAAAAACATTTGTATTTCTGGAATCCATTGATCCTTGATGAAAGGAAACTGCAGTTTGAAAATGATCTCAATTTTAACTAAATGAAAATTTTTTGATGTGAGAGATTTGGTAAGAAGCTCCTTTATTTGCACCATAATTTACCCTGGTAATAGTTAAAAAAAATGTTGTGGGTAACTTAGTAAGCTTCAAGAACATATTCCAGAAATTTTGACTCCAAACTCTCTACAGGAGTAAAATTTTCATCAAATTCACTAGACTAAATTTATAAGCAGCGTCTTTCAGCTCTGTTTTGAAATCATATTACAGAGAAAACTGCCCTACTTGTGATCTATAAACGTCAAGAATTTTTTTTTACCAGTATATTATATAGCTTTACAGAAAACAAAAACAAAAAAAATCCAAAACAATAAATGAAATCAATTAGCTTAATTGAGGAGGGTAAACCTAAATTGAAATTCAAGTGCTGTCTTTTTTTTTTTATTTTGTAAAATAACTGATGGTATCTACATGTTCATTGACACTCTTCATTAGCATGTCACAAAAGTGCTGACTCGTTGCAGTAGAAAATGTGGAGTCTTTGGTTATAATGGTATTACTTAAGCAAAAGGCTCTTTGTTGATGGAGGTTAATGTATTACACTTAAAGGGTTCATTTCACAATTACACTCTTTAAATGCATTTGGAAGCCAAAGTTACAAGGAGAGAATTGTTTATTAATACAAATACAAAAAGAGTTTCTGTAACGAATTGAGAGTTTTAGACTCATAAATTAAGAATGTCTTCGAATAATCATGATTTATATATGTTTACACCACTAGTTCTTCACTTTGAGACATTATTTATTATGTTTTGACTTAAAAAAATGCTCCAAATTAGTGGAATGTTGATTTTTTTCCTATATATGTGTCAGAAATAACCACAGCATTAATAGGAAAATAGAAAAACTGCAAGGTATGCATCACTTCCATAGCATACCTGAAGAGAACACGCAAATTTTTGAGGTATAGAGTCAGTAAGTAAGAAGAACAGTTTTTGAGTGATACAAAAGGGGGAAGACTCATTTATACCGATTAGTCATGGGATCCTGTAAGAAACCTGCACAGTCATTTTCAAGCCATAAACTCTGCGATGTCCCCAACCACATGGCTCTGTGCTATCTGGATTTCCTCACATCCTCCCAGTCCTGTGTAGCGCTGTGTGTGCTACAGCAGATAACTCTCCTCATCCTTTTTGTCTGCTCAGGGCAGGATTCAGAGCCTGGATTGTGCTATTTGGAGGGTTATCTGTACAAATATCCTGGTGGGAGGGCGCAGCACCAGCTCTGAGTAAGCTCAGGGACAGGAAACCTGCCACTGCTTTCTTCGCTATGGGAAGAGCCATAGTGTAGGCTGAAGCCCCTGGACCCAGTTGCCTCAGTTGCCTCCCAGTTGCCAAGGAGAGGTTTGCAGCTTCTCCTTGAGGCTGCAAATTTTTACACTAAACCACACTGGGAACACAGGATAGCTCTCATTTAGCCATGAAGTGCAATGCAATGCAACACAGTTCAGAGGACAACGTGTCCCAGTGCGGTGGCTCTGGAAGCAGAGGCAGTAGCCCCACGCCTGTGCAGCTCAGTGGCCCAGCTCGGTGATGCTGTTGAGAGAGGCCAGGCTATTAATCCAGGCTTGTGCTATGTAGAGGTGGCTGCGGGGTGTTGCGGTCTGAGCCTGTACCCTTGAGCAGTGCTGTAGGAAAGCTCCAGCATTGAATGAGCGAGCTCTAATCTCTAGAGTCTGAGCGCATCCAGGGACAGACTGCCATGGAGCAGCAGAGCTCCATTCACCTGGTCACAGCAGATCAAGGACATCATACATGATAAAGGATAGCAAGTGCATCGCACCTGCCCATGGGATGGCTCATTCAAGATAGGCTGGCATTACAGGCGTAACCCAGGAGAATAATTAAGTCACTGCAGTAAGGCATGTAGAAAAATTCCTTCTAAAGAAAACTGCAATATCATACCCCATACAAAGAAGTCCAATGATTTCAAGAGCTACTTTTAAGAAAACCTGTATTCATATCATATCCCATGGTTTCTACTAAAAAATAGAAATTAATAAATCCTAAACCTGGGTTCTCCTGTTGACTCCTCAGAGTCTTTTGAGCTCAGGGTTCACTTTGCCCTGAGCTATTTCCATGACCAAGGAGGCAAAACTGGGTTTTGCTACCTCCAGGACTAAATGGACTTACTAAACTGCTGAATTACCTATAGAAGAACATTTAGTAGGTCCTCTTATTCTTTGTGGGCCCCTGTAATTAATCTGTAATATGGTTTCTCTTCCTGAGATTAAAAGTGTGTGCATGAGTAGCAGCTGGATAGAAGATGAGCACTGCTACTGGAGCAAAGCCATCCATACAGAGTGAGAAAGTAGACTTGGCAAGTGGCTCTGGCTGTGCAAAGTGGGTCCCATTGGCAGATGAAACTTCAGCAAGCTATCTGAGTGATCTTATTTTACATCTGTTCTCCTCATACTTTATGAAGATACTCAGGGCATTGGCTGGCCTGATAGATCTGTGGGATTCAAGTTAAATTATACTACATGCCTGTATGGCATATACTGAAATAATAGTTCTTCTCCTATTATGAGATTATTATGAGTTTTACTTTTATTCATTATTAGTATTTGCTTTTCAGATATTGTTGCTGTTTTAATAGTTTCACTAAGAAGTTTTATTTGTTTTTCTAGAGTCTTAAATGAAATTATACAGCATAAGCAGTAAGTATGGCACTGATAATGAAAGTGTTTCAGTATTTGTTGTTCAAAATATTTTACATTTTGAGAAGATATTGTTTTTAATGAAATTTTTACAGTGATATTTTCTTTCTTTTTAATGTCCTAGCTGCATTTTAAAGTTTACTAGGATTATTCTGTGAGTCAATAATCCACTTTTGTACTTTTTGTGAGGTCATACACTAAGTAAATCTCATTTGCATTAAAGATAGTGACATTTTAACCAAGATTGGCAGCAGATTGTTCAGTATTTTTGCCAAACAACGATATGTGCAAAGAGAAAACTTCTTAAAAATATCTTGCACAATTTTTGCTACTGGGCGCATGGGCACCTCTCCAGCTATTCTTTCTACTGTTCTGTTACAGCAGAAAGTAAATCTCTTGGTTTGCAACCTTGTCTTGCCTTCTTTGGAAAAATCAAAAGGTATATAGATATATAAGGATCACAGAGATGAAATTTACAGGGTATATAGGTATATAGGTATATAGAAAGGTATATAGATATATAAGGATCACAGAGATGAAATTTACACATGTGACTGTTTCCACTCTTCCCTTCAGCCTACTTCTTTATGACAGAACTTATATCTTCTCCACATTACTTATATAGCACTGGAACTGGTTAGATGGATCCCCTCAGTCCACCTAAACAAACACTCTTGCAGACATTGAAGCCTCTGGTGTCCATCCTTCCTGAGTGGTTACAATCAGTGTAATGCTGTGGAAGTGCCATTTGCCAGCTGCCCTACAAGACGATTTGCAATTCATTTTGAAAGTGTCAGCTAGTGCTTGTTACACAGTGTTTGCAATAACTAAGGGTCAGTTCACTCCTGGCTGCCCTGTGTGTTGCTTTGGTTTTCGCCAGACTTGTCGCTGTGTTCAATGTTTCCTAGGAGAGAGAGGTATTTATGGAGATGCACCTCAGGGATGTGCTGCCAAAAGAACCCTGACTGGTTCCTGGAGCGTGCCAGGGAGCATGGACACGAGCTGGGGGTGGCTGACAAGCCCCCCATGCACAAAGTACAAAGATTTCTGGTTGAAAGCCTAAGAAGAGGGCAGGAAAAGGTGGAGGAAGCATTGATCAAATCAAGAACAGGCATCATCATACGCAGGGAAAACGTCAGCAATGAAAGAGGCCAAAGCTTGACACGTTTACATTTTTATCAGAAAGTTCAGGAAGCAGCTGCTGGCAGAGAATGAATGAGTTATCTCCAGCATAACCCTGGTGCCTGGCAGGGATGTGTGTGCAAAGCAGTCCTGGCGCAATGGGTCTCCAAGGACAGATAATATGACCTGTTTCCCTAACATGAGTTAAGTTATTATGACCTATTGTCTACTTCCTAGAGACCCTCAGGAAAACGGGCCAGTGGTTTGTAGGCATGATCAATTATCCTCTTTGGCTGGCTGCTAATATGATGTATGAATAGAAAATGCTCTCTTGGATGACGCGAGTTCACCATTAAAATCTCTGTCTTTTGACGTGACTTAGAAACTATAAATAATATGAATTTTATATTTCAAAGATTAAGAGAAGGGAGAGTTGCAAATATTGTACAGCAAAAGGGAAGATATTATATGCAAATGATTTAAGAAATATTCATAACTGAGTATACAACAGACTTCAATTATGGGTCTATGGATCCTTTTCCGAACAGTGAAAGGCTGACATGAATGAGAGCTGTCCAAAACTATCAAAGAAGCCAGGCTAGATGGGGCGAATCTTACTCACAGCGGGCAATGCCAAGAATTGGAACATGAATTGTGTGTATAGTGGGCTGGTGCATAAATTTTGTTGGAAGGTACTAAGTTTCTAGATTGATTGCAAGGACAGAAGTTGTTTTCTGACTGCTGAGGAAATATCATGGTGGTTGGCATCTGGGGTGTGAATGAGCATGTTAAGATGTGTGAAGTCAGCTGCACTGAAAAAATCAGGGACTAGCATCTGGAGATTTGAAATCTTATTGTGTCAAAAGCACAAAAACTGTGTGGAATTTATATTCGGAACTCCAGGGAAAATTTTAGGGAAGGACTCCAGATCTCACTGGATGAATAAGCACCACAAAGCAAATCGCAGGAGTAAGTAGACACCCTACCAGGAACAGGAAAAAGTCCTGCTCAGCAAAGCAATTATCTTTAGGAGATCAAGAAGTATGAGAATAACATGAGACAAGCCAAAAGTCAGCCTGAGCCAGACCTGGCAAAGGAAATTAAACAAATAGCAAAAGGTTCTTCAGCTGTGTAAATAAAAAGGGAACAGGAAAGCATAAGGGAGACCACTAAGCAGTAATGAAAGAGCAGAGATTAAAGATAATCCAGGCAGGTCCCCAAAAGTAAATGAACACAAAGTACAAACTGATGTACTTGAAGCCTATTAAGAATTTGTTCTGTGGGGTGGAGTTCATTAGTTGAAAAATGCAGAATAGTCTAAAGCCTGAATTTTTTTTTGCCCACTGAAGTCCATAAGTCTTGAATGGACTCTAGTGAGGTCTGTAACAACAGTTAGTAACTCAAGCCAATGTAGAGTTGAGTAATTAAGAGCTGAGTAATACTGATGTGTGGAAGCCATCAACAGTCCCTTCAATAAATGACTCAATTGCAATTGTGTGAAGAACTAAAACAATGGGATTGAGGAGTATTGACTCCAAGTGTCTTGTAGCTTTGTAAAATCATGTCTAAAATCATGCAAACAGCAGTCACAGTATAAAACTATCTAGATAGTGGATAAATATGTATGTATACCAGACTTGTACATAAAAACATGCATTTTGGATTTGGATCTATACTGCCATCTCTAGTTATGATCATGTTTTATCTTGGAGTGATCTGACAGTGCAATTGTATGGTGGGTAAAGAGTGTTTTAGAAGAAAAATGCAACACAGAATACAATGTAGAACTGCTGCATGACAAAGCTAGAATGGGTCTGGTAGACAAATTGTTCTGATTTACTTGTAATATGTTACATGGGATGACAGCAGTGACTTTTCCAACATCCCCAGTCATACAGCTCTATAGTATTATCTACTTTCAGGTAGGCAATGCTTGCTAATTTCCTCCTGTAGCATGTTTTGTACAATCTGAGATCCTATGCTCACAAGCAAATCCCCTAACTCAAATAAAATGTTGTTTTCAGTTCAGAATAGTTGACTTTGAAGTAATACAGAATAATCACAAATGAAGCACTAACACAACTGCATTGTTACTAAGGCCACTCAAATGCCAACAGCTCCAACAGGGCATTATAGGAGGGAAAAAGAAGTACTGTCATACTTCTTTGGCAAATAATTCATGGAGTTGTTTGGTCTAATCTGGTACAAAGATACTCCCTCATACAACCCAGTGTGATTGGAATGAAGATGGTGTAAACAAAATTGTAGCAGCTTGAATATTATTTTGAAGCCTGGCAGCTCTCATTTGAGGAAGTCTCACTCAAAACAGGTAAATTGTATACAAATAACCCTTCAGTAATGACTTATGCATCAGGAATATGCAAGGAACTTGAGAAGTAAACTAAGGTATTTGAAGACTCACTTATATTTTACCTAAAGTAATATCTCTTTCTTTTTAATGGAAAATTCTAGTCTTGTATTGGAAAGATGAGATGTCTAGCTGAATGTTCATGGTTAAGTTTATACATATAACTTTTAACATTACATATAAATATAACATTAGTTTACTAATCAAATTAGAGGTTGTGGAGTCTCCTTCCCTGGAGATCTTCAAGACCCGCTTGGATGCAGTCCTGTGCCACGTGCTCTAAGTGGCCCTGCTTGTGCAGGGGGGTTGGACTAGATGACCTCTAGAGGTCCCTTCCAACCTTAGGCATTCTATGATTCTATGATTCTATGATTTAATATGTGAATTGCATGATACATAAAATATTTAGTCCTATGAGCTATTGATGACCTAAAAAGTAGAATGGAAAATAATAATAGAATCTATGTTCATTCAAAAGTTGTCATTTTTTTTTTGGTATTTCTTAACACAGTTTATGGTCACATGATTTTTTTTACCTTTACTTGCAATCTGAGAGATTGTACCTAGACTTGAATTAGTTCATGTGAACCCAAAACTTACTTATTTTCTTTTTTACATTTGTGGGGACCACCTTATAATCTTTCTCTCTAAGCTTGTTTCTACTTAGTGTAGTGATTTCCTTCTTTTTTCATCTCCCGACCTCCTGAGCCCTCTGCTATTTGTTACACTTATTCTGTAATCATTACATAGCAACCATTACTTATTACTTTTATATTTCTGTGTATATCATTTGAAGACTTGCTTAATGGAATAAAATTCATTCCAATCTTGATGGCAGTGTAAAAAGAGAGGACTTTCACAGTAATATATTTCACTTTGAAAAAAATAAAGGCTTAATAGCCTATCTAAAACTCTAACAATAAAGAAACAACAACAATACTCTTCTATTTATTATGATGCTCCTTGCTTCTTTAATCTGTTAACTTTCTTGTGTTGTGTTTATTTAAAAGGCAGAATAGTGCAGAAGCAAATATTTTAAAGTTAAAAATAATTATAGGGTTGGTTAAAATATGTTACAGCTATTTCAGCTTCTTCAGCTACTAGAGGGATGAAGCTGCTACAGTCCATGGCAGTATATGGTAATGTCTTCATTTCATCTCATACTTTTAACATAGAAGCTGTGACAAGGGTAGATTCATCTATCCACCCTTTCACAGAAATTTTCATGAGGGATTGTGTTTTCAGACAGTGAGTCAAGTCTTGGCCACCGGAAAACAGTCTTGATTCTTTCTTTTCAATGCTAACCTTTCCAAGTTGTGGCAAATGAACCACACCTACTTCATATCTTATATAATGTTCTAGTTATTCAGTTTTGTCATCCTTCAATAAACATTGCACCTGCACCTGTGTTGTACTGCCTGATCCAACACATGCCGAATGTAACGAAGTCACAGCAGGGACCTAAACTGTGAAAAGTTTGCAGGGAGTGGTAATGTCAAATTTTCCATCCTGAAGCAAAGGGAAAAGGACTGAACACAAATAATAATTTAGAGTGTAAAGCACCTGTTAACAGCTGTTGCTCTGGCTTGTGTCTGTAGCTTCACAAGGCTGATGAATTACTCTTTTGTGTTGCTAGGTGCCCATCAACTTGAAGCAACTAGATATACTTGAGGCGCTGTATGTGTTGACAGTGAGAAAGAAATATTTCAGCACCTGCATTTCAGAAATATAGAGACACATTCATCTCCATTCTGTGGCACGATTCTCTTTTGTGTAAAGAAATCAAAGTCCTGTAGTTATGTTTCAAGGAGATGAATTAGTAGTACCTTTCAAAAGTACCACTGTCTCACATACTTATCTTGCCTTTATTGTTAGTTGTCATTAAAAAGACAAATGTTGCTTCAATCAAGTAATCCATCTGCCAGAGTATAATGCTTGGTGCAACTAAAATTTCTCCTTTAAGTGACTGTCTATATGTACATTCATACAGTGAAGGTGTATATATAGCAGCAGCTGCTGGGAGGGCCATGCTGCAACCCGGCAGTAGCACTTGGTTGCCTCTCACCCTTCTCCACACCCACTGAACCCTTCCATCACTTCAGTTCCTCTCAGCTGATAGCTTGAATTTTATCTATAACTTAGGGCATTTCTCAAATTTTCTGTAATATAGTTTAAATTCTTTTTTTCCCCCTCTATTTTTATTCTTTAGCATTTAAACATCCTTTTCTAGGACTCGTTCTTTTTACTCTTATAGCTTCCACAGCCTTGCCATCTGGCTTAATGTAATTTTTCACCTGAGGTACCAAGAAAAAATGTCTGGAGAAACTTCAAAGCTGTAACTTTGACAAATCTCTGTGCTGGAAATTTGAATTCAAGTGCTGGATCCACTGCCATCAAAGAAGAACTCATTTAGAAGTTCTATCCCAAACCTCTACTGTGGAATGCAAAGCACAGCTCTTCAAAGTTGGAAGACTTCTGGACCTGGAGAGCCTTAGGCCACCTCTGCTCACCTACTGAGAAGCCAGACCATACAGAGAGCATATATGGACCAGTTCTGGAGTTTGAGGGAAAGGACAAAAACATTCACCAATTCCAGTACCTAAAGGACTGTGAACTACAAAGCTATATCTGGATTTGTCCTGCAGATTCTATTTCATGCAAATGACCTTTAGCCTTCTATTCTGCTATTTGCCCTTATATCTGCTGAGTGATTGACCACTGGGATTGACAGCTCCAGACATCTGTGAAAGGAATTTTCCTAAGGTCTGCAGAGCAGTCACCTGGACCTCTGTTCACATCTTTGCTTGCTCTTACCAATTGCTGCCTCTTATTCTGGGCCACCCTTCAGTAATTTTCCTTTTCAGAATTTGTCTTTTCAGGAATAGGATTTGAATCTGATTTTTAATACCAAGAACCAAACAATGTGAATACAGGTGTTCACTTGAAAACAAAGAGAAAGTTTGGATATCATAATCAGGAAGTTGTATTTAAAGTATTAACATTTTCATTCCCTTAAGCCAATTAATACTTTTTCACACTGGTTTATTAGTTCTTTTTCAAAGATTATTTCCTAAGGAGACACTGTATCTTTCTATCTGACTTCTTAACATTTGCTTTTCTGGATCCTAAATTTTCTTTGGATCACTGATCAACCTGGAGTTTTAATGAGCCCAGATAAGAAGCCCTGAGATGGTTTGTAATGCTATAGCTACCAAACTTTGTGAAATCTTGGGAAATAAATTGGGATACACAGTTCAGTTGGTCTGCATTACTAGACCTTTTTGATTCTTTCTCAATCAGATGATAGTTTTTGATTGCAAAGGTAAGCTACTGTCCTCTCACAGTTACAGCTACTTTGCTTCCTAATTTATTTTGGCAATGGCTATCTCTAGCTTAGAAAAACAGTAGCTTTATAGCTTTTTGTGTTGTAAGATTTCTTAACCACATATGCTGGAGACATCCTGCAGGAACAGCTAAGCCAATAAATGTGTATTGAAAACTATGAGAAGGAAAATTATAATCGTGTAAATGTGAATGTGATATTATAAAACACCACAGAGCTAATACTCACATATCAGCTACACAAAAATATTTAATGTGGTAGTATTACACTTGAAATATGTCAAGGGACAGCTAACTAAATATAGCTTGGCATTGAACAGGTGAAAAGAAAGGCCGTTACATTTGCATGCTTATTCCAAAGATTATTATTATTATTATATTATTATTATTATCAGCTCCTCTGAGCATTCAACAGTGTCACTATATTTCTCTACAAGAATATGAAATTAATCTTCAGAGAGAAACAAAAGATATAGCACATGATCTGTTTCAGCAAAATAATTATCTGAAAAAGAACAGGTATGTGTTGTGTATTCCCACTGAATTTCATGAGTTTCAGAAGGAAGGGTTTCCGCATAAGGAAATACACCAGAGTTTAACCAAGTCTCAGCCTGTCAGACAGGAATGGGAATAACCTTCTTCTTTATATTCATCAAGACAAAGCACATTCTTTTTCATTCTGAATTATTGTAGAATTCTTGGTTTTACACAATATCCCACCTAAAGAAGCATGTTGTTTGGTTACTACTTGCCAAATTTGGACTGTACTTTATGAAAAGACTCGTATTGGCCTTTTAAGTGTTTATGGCTTTTTTCACTCAACAGACCATCCTAGTTCTGAAGAACATCTGGATCTTCTGGTATTGTAGCATGCAGACAGCTGGTCAACCAGACTTGTTTGTCTTGCTTTAACAGACATTACAGTCAGTTTTAGAATGCATGTTGTCTTCATAAGACTTCAGAACAACACAAGAGCATGAACTACACAAAGTATAAAAAAGGAGCATGTAACCACACAGAGGACTTACTTTATGTGAATTATGTTTAAGGGAAAAAGAAATTATTATGGGAAGGAGAAAGGAGGTCAAGGATGACAATGATCCTGGAACACTGCACAGAGTTCTCTCTATCCAGCCTATATGGTAAAAATAAGAAGCACTAAAGGAGTCATCCAGCATTCTCTAAGGGGTTAAGTTCTCCACATAGGTAGAGGCACAAGCGGGTGTTTGTGGCCCATGGAAAGTTGTCTGCCAAATACTGCATGTTTTACTGTGAAAGGGTAAGGGTTCTGCATACCCTCCAGAAGCTAGTGCCAGGAGGCAGAATTAATCTTTCTGTTTTATAGGCCAAGCTCTTAGTAACATCCTGAAATGCATTAAACTTAATGTAAAAATCATAAATGGTAAGTCCATTCAAAACCAGCATGGTTATAAATTTTTCAGTCAAATAGAAAGTTTCCTTTTCTTATTTGTATGAAGTCTGGAGAATGGCCTGTGGAAAGTATGTTCTGGATTGTGGGAGGGATTTGGTGATATAAATGCCTTTTTACAAGGTATTAAAAATAGTATGCTTTGCTTTTGGATCAAATCTTCCTGAGCACACATATTTTCTTGTATTGAAAATCTTGTATTAGAGAAATAGATCAAGCTTTTAATGAAGGTCTTCTGACAGACTCTTTTCTTTTTTTTTCATTGTATTTCAGCTAAAATGTTCAGTGTTGTGTCTTTTTACAGGTTTAAGAGACGCTAGTTAAAAATACATATGCCACTCCCTCCAACTATAAGTGAGAAAAAACATTAAAAGGTGCTCTACGGTCACAAATCTTCCAGTAACTGACATTTAGCACTACCAAAAAGAATACAGGGGGCCAATTTCAGCTCACAGGACTGCAAACTGAACCAGGAAACTTCGCCAGACACAGAAGGACCGAGGGGAAGACTTACAAAGACAACGCTCATCAGTATGGAGCAGTGCACTTCAAAAACCTCTCCGAGAGGATCAAACAGTCTGCGCTCAGTACCTAGATTCAGTTTTTACACTTGCGTTTTCAGAGGAACAAACTGGAGGAACTAGTAGGGCTGCTTTGCAGTCTGTAGATACTGGGAATGTAACTCCCCCGGAAGGCTCATCCTTTGGCTTGGCAAGATTGCAGCTGAGAAAAGGGCTATGCTGAAGCTACCAGCCACGTAGTTCTGAACACTGCAGCGGGAGTTTCCCTTGGAGGCATGATGTCTTTATTTTTATTGAATGCTTTCCCTAAATTCTCATTGACCTCACTGGAAAAACACATTCAAATTGTGCAGACACAAACTCACCTGCATTTGGAAGATATTTTTTTTATAGGAAATTTATAGGAATACTTATTAGAGTAATTTTGTCAAAAACCCCAAAACCAAAAAAATAAATTGCTGTTTACATATGCAGTGCTAATTGCCCTGAAATATTAAAACATGAGTCTTTGTTATAATACTACACATAAAATAAGAACTTAACACTTTATTTTTTCTGGGAAATGATTAACTCATCATGAAAGGCCCGGCGTTTTAATTCTGATGATATATACAAATCATTCCAGTTTCATCATATGCTTTTTGATTAAAAGAAGTGGTTTACTACCACACTAATGGATATAATTTATTTTTTCTGCTGGAAAAGAAGAGGTTAGCCATCCTTCAAATGTTCTCATCTGGAATAAACCCTAGTTTCATTGCTACAATCCCATAATTACACCATATTAGGAAATTGAAGAAAGACTGAAAATCTACAACAACCATCACCAACTCTACCCTCCAAATAAAAAAAAAAAAAAAGGTGGACAGTGAGGACTTTCGACATCCACTTAGGCTCAAGACATTCATTGATTTATTCCCATCTATTCCAGTGTGTCTGACTGCCATTGGAAGTAGATGGTTTCCTTTGGTTCATTATTTGTGATCTTAGAGTAACCAGTTAAAGTGCGGAAATGAAGTTAGCCTCATTTTCACAGGTGAAAATGGGGATTCAGAAAGAGTAAGTGATTAAGTGAAGTAGCAGATTCTGTTACAAAAACAGGACTTGAATTCTACTCCAGAATGTCTGAAGTCTATAAATGGGGTTAACCATAAGATAACTCTCTTCATCTCTAACTAGGATATATTATACTACTATATTTTTACTGCCAACTGGTACCAAAGTTTGAAAGAAAGATAACAGTGATGATAAAAGATGAAGCACTGAGGGACTATGATTACTGTTATGCTTCTACTGCCTTATCACTAACATAGAGACATGTATTTCACACATAGAATTTTTAATATGGGAAAGGCTTTCAAAATCTTTCCCCTGACCAAAAGTGGAATTAACTACACATATGTTATCTTTTGGTTAAACATTCACCTCAGACATCTAGTGGTGGAAGTTTCAGCTTTCCACTGGAGTGGATCCTGGCATTTAACCTACATGTTGCTCACTGTGTTTTAAGATTCAAAAATACTTTCTGTGAAATTTGAGAATATTATTCTGTTTCTCACTGCAAATTTTTGTAATGATTTGCATATCAGTAACTACCATAATCTCCCTTCAAACTTTCTGCTTATTCAATATTCATACATTCATTTTTTCCTAACTGCCTGGCCATTCTTGTTGATCTGCTCTGGGCTCTGTGCCTTTAATACAATATAATTCCGAAATATTCTGCCCAGTATTCCAGACGAGATTTCCATGGATATAGGTAAAAGGAAGGATCACCTCATATACCAACCAAGAGAAATGGCTTACCAGCACAAACAAAGTAACTATCTATCTACCCATCCATCCAGCTGGGTGCTAGCTTTTTGCTGCCTGATATTTTCTCTGTTTTGAAAACCAGATTGCAGATGCTGGTGAATTACAGAAATGTTTGCACGTTGGGAAAGATGGGAGTTTGTGAAGAGAAAAATTCTCTCATGCATCATTCACTTACAAGCCTGGGAGGGTCCTGTTCATCATTTTTTGGCATTTAAGACAGTGTTTGCACAAATACATCTTCGTTTCCAAGGCCTCAAGCAATCTGAAATTAGTGGCTGTGACTGCTAGCTCTGGAAACTAACCAAGAAAATTGTTCTTTAAAAAAATCTAATAATGAAATGGAATCTAGAGTGCAGGAAATATTTTATACGTGATCCTGTGCCCTACTGTGATATTTATCTTCATGGCTGCTATACACTGATCTTAAGCTATCTTTCTTATCACTGCAAAGATAAATGCCTCAGCACAATAATTCATTATGTATTCTCTTTCTAGGTATATCGTATATAAAAGAGAGATGCATTACTAAAACTCTGCTGATGCAAGGCAGTTTAGGAACACTAGCCCACTTCATTCAAAAAGCGCAGGCAGCAATAGCACACAGTGTTTGGCACCAAAATCCACAGGGCCAAAGTTCCAAGCTGAAAACATTTCTTCTCTGGAAGGTAGAGAATCTCAAACACTTGGCCCAACTGACCCAATTTGGGACACTGGATTTCTGTTCCCTTGAGATATTCTTGATTTTCGGTGTATTTTCTCACTCTTAGTGCCTGGTTACCATCACTGGACCTGCTCTCCTCTCCTCGTTCGAGTATTGGGGGGCTCTGATGCGGATAGTGAGGGCACTGCCCTGCTAGCCTCACCACTGCCCGTGTTTCACCAGCAGCCCGTTTCACTGACCCGCCGCTCTGACAGACCGCACACAGCTCACCCCTCCAAGACACCCCTGGCATCTCACCATGCACCTTGTGGCAGACAGGTGGACGAAGACAACTTACTGTGCAGCTCGAGACAACTAGTGTTTTCCTTTCAGTCTGATCCTGTTTTACAGCAAAGGTGAAAGCTAGATTACATGAGTGTAAATATCTCTTCATCATGTCTCAGAGCAGCAGGATGCCCTACAATGAAAAACAGTTATCAAAGAGTTACTAAGTTATAACACAAAGTGCTTCAACTTCAGAATATGCAGTGTATTCTCACTCTTTGAAAAAGAAAATGCTAAGATGGAGCTTAGATCATAATTTTGAGGGTGAAACTGTGTCTTGCAAATTCTGTGTAGAACTAAGGGAGCCTTATTCTTTGGTCATAGCTGTCATGTAAATAAGCCTCAAAGGAAAAAAAACATTCCATATGCTCTAGTTTTATTAGTTTCATGCAAGAAAGCAATCAGATAAGGCCTTTTCTGTCTTAGCTTTAGACATTCCCTCTATGTAGAATAATTGCTCACTTTTTTTTTTGCAGGAAAAGTACATTGACACTGCTAGGGTCTTTTATAGCTCTGGGGATTTTATTCTCTATTACATAAAATAATAAGTTAAAAATATCTATGAATATATTTTTGAGACAGGAAAATTTCTCTTGAATCTGGCTGATCAGAAGTACTCCCAGTCTAATATTCTTTGTTCTGTCCAGATGGAACTGTTATGTGCGTCCAGTGTACTTCTTTTATACACCCAAAAGCCATTTACATGCAAGGTCCTGCAATCATAAGCGACATATCATGCACAAATGATTACCAATAGTGCTTCTTTTAACATCAGCAATCATCTTTTTTATTATCCCTATTTGGAATCTGCATCAAAATTTGCCTTATGGATAAATACATTCTAATCAGCCTACCTTTCAGCAATTAAGGAAAACCATATAGTTAACATACAATGTGTTGCCATTCAGAAGGATATAACTTTCCCTGATTACAGTGCTTTTACATCTGACAATAACTAACCAGAAGATGTAGGGAAACAATATTCATGCCAATTACAATTAGAAAAATATTTAAGATAATGCTTCAAAAATTGCAAAGCATTGCAAATGTGAAGTATAAATCAGCATTATTTGATGGAGTATTGTAAATGGGAGTCACTCAGAGTAGTGCCATCACAAGACATAATTAGTATTTTGTTGAAATATATTAACAGTTGTGGATTTTTTTTTTTTTGGGTGACAGTGCTTTCTTTTCCCGGGAACTCCAAATACCTTACAGAAACTGACTGCTTTATAATACATTGATCATTTACCCAAATATTATTAATTACATTTATTAACAACAAAGATAAACAATGGTTACTTATTACACAAAAGAAAGGGGGAAGTAGAATCCCAGGCTACATCATACCTACAGTTTAATTCCAGTCAGATAAGAACAAAATATCAATTTTTGACTCTGTTGCTCTCTCTGCTTGGTAGGCACAACTCACACTAACTTTTGAGGTAGAAGTATATCGGAGAGAGTAAACATTTCAGTAAATTACAAGGTGATAGGTTAATACGGTCTCTTCCACTGCAGAAATCCATTTACCTCTCCTGGTATCTTATTTGAAACTTTTGCCAGCATGTTCAAGATTAAGCTGAGAGGATTTTTTGCTGGGTCAAAGCTTTAGAGATTATTGTGCCAAGAAAGATCTCTCTGCCTTCTAATCTCCCTCATTTCCCACATCTTGCTATTTTTTAACAGCACCTTCTAAATGAATAAATATTTCACTTTGTAAAGCAGACTAGATGACCAGAAATATATTAGGGTTTCCCAAACTGAAAATAATGTAATGTGAGAAAAAAAAATTCAAATGCACTCTCTCAGCTCATATCAAGGTATGATATCCTCATGAAAGGTTGATATTTACAAATTATTGATTGTTGATCACTTTGGTGTCATACTACAGGTCTGCAGTCAGACTAGATGGTCCAAGGAGTGACTACAGAACCAGTCGGTCTGTAGGGTCAAAGTCATAGCTCCGCTGAGGTGGGAGACAATAAGCAGCTTCAATATATCTCAATTCCTGCTGACCTCATTACAGTCCTAGGACAACTTTTAACTTTCCTGCTTGAGCATCTCCTTGAGTCCTCGAGCTTACAAGCTGCTAAGAGTTCAAGAGTTATTACCTCGCCTAGACATGGTTAGAGTGTGAGAGTAACCAAGATACTTATGGCAGGCAATGTGTTATTTAATCTGCGGATAATTGGAAGTTTTGGGGGAATCTACATAACGTAAGTATGTTTTTATTTTTGTTTTCCAATAATGTTTTCACAATCAGGATTTTCCCAGTTAGATTCCCTGTATGAAATCTCCAACAAAGCAAATGTCATGAGCAAATGTCTCTGTCATTAGAAATAGTGTTTTCAAAAATTTTACTTCATTTTTTAGGGTAACTTGTGCATTTCTGAGTATTCATAATGAATTCTACTGTGGAAAATTGTCAGAAGAATTGAACAACAAAGAGAAGATTAAAAATATTCCTGATCTTAGATCCTTAGCAAACTGAACACGTCTTGAAAGAATTATAGGCACATTTTAGACTGTGGTTCTGACATAACTTGGCACCAGATCATCAAAATCTTGTCATGATTTAAAGTCATACAAATCTCCATACAAAAAAGTGAGGAAGATATTTTAATTTTGATCAGATCAGATCTACTTAATATTGTTCATTATTTTACTGCCAAGTTTCTCCTGATATTTCATCTTCAGCTACAATGAACCATCACTTTAAAATTTACCAAGCATTTTCTCTGGCCCCTACTGAAAAACAAAACAAAGCAAAACACCAAAATAATAAAAGTAACAATAAAAATATCTCCCCAACTAAAGCAGCTTCTCTCCTTTTAGAGAATGTTTTTTGACTTTTTCAAGTATAGATTTTTTAATCAAAACCCCCTACTGACCTGAAAATCAATATAAATAATAATCTGCCTTAGAATAGTGAATAGCTTCAAGTTCTGCATCTTGCTAGCCACTGGGATTTAAAATACTTTATTCCAATAAAGCCGGGTTCATAACTGGATTATGCATGGAAAATTTATTTCTAGTCACCTGTCTTAACAGAGATAGTAATACAAAGATATTGGCAGGTTAGTTTATTTTCCACAGTGGAGAAATGGTTGAGTCCAATGACCAGGATGGAAAACATGAAAATACTTTATCACAGATAACTTGGTTTTATTTTTATTATTATTTTTGTCATTATTACTACTTAAGTTATGTTCCCAGATAACAGCAACCTAGATCAATGAATTGAAATAATTATAACAATTAAGTTCACTTTGAAGTCCCTTCTCTATTTGTTATAGCTGAATGAGCTTGGCCGCTAAGAAGAAATTGGTCTTTTTCATTTCCTTTATAGTGAATGTTTTGGAGATATAATATACAGAATTTATTAGAACTCTTGTGGGAAAACTTAAAATGTGTGTATTTGCCATCTCTGGTTATTACTGAATACCAGATTCAAAAACATAAAATATTTCACAGCACGTTAACCTGGAGTGAGTACAGCCCTGTGCGTGGACCACTCCTGGGACACACGGTGTGGAGAGTGAACTCTGTAGAGCCCCAGGACATTGCAAACACCCCTTCGACACGCGAGCCTTAGGCATCCTTGTGTGTAGGTGGAAAAATAGTTACCAGGAAACAAGGCTACAGATTAGCAAAGTACATGCTGAGAGGTAGTGCCCGGCAGCCTCCCAGGAAGCCTCTCCAAGCTCCAGAGACCAGATGTCCTGTTGGATTCATGTCGGAAAACCTCAAGACCCCCAAGGTCAGATAAAGCTGCAAGAGGCCACTGGCATGCTCTAGTACCAAACAGGGGCAGTACAACTTTAAGTTGTCCCTGCTGAGCAGGGAGGTTGGACTAGGTGATCCTCAGAGGTCCCTCAATCTCAGATGTTCTCTGATTCTGTGAACTCAGACCTCCTTGAAGAAGTAGCTGCTGCAGGCAAACAAGGACTACAGGATTATACATGGAACTGGTGGACTTTTCAGCACCTACTTAGAAGCACTGCTGTATGAAGATGAGCTTGTGTGTTCCACTGCTGGGGAACAACAACAACAACAACAACATTTGGTGACTCNACTTTTCAGCACCTACTTAGAAGCACTGCTGTATGAAGATGAGCTTGTGTGTTCCACTGCTGGGGATGGCCTCCCAACAACATCTGGTGACTCTGAGGGGCTCTGAGTATATGTCAAAGTATTGTAGCTATTTGTTATTCACAATAACAGCCAGATTCTATTAGCTACAGCTAAATTAATAATAGGCATTAGTAAATACAATTTGCGATATGTATCTCTTCCTGACTGAATCCTTTACCTCTCTAGAAGCTCCACGTCCCTCTGCAGTGCAGAACTGCACTTCAGGTGCGGCCTCACCAGAGCTGAGCAGAGGGGCAGGATCCCCTCCCTCAACCTGCTGGCAACGCTCCTCCTCATGCAGCCAGGATCCCATTGGCCTTGGCCACAAGGGCACATTGCTGCCTCATGGTTAACCTGTTGTCAGCCAGGACTCCCAAATCCCTCTCTGCAGAGCTGCTTTCCAACAGGTCAGCCCCTAATCTGTACTGGTGTCTGGGGTTATTCCTCCCCAGGTGCACTTGTCCTTGTTGAACCTCAGGAGGTTCCTCTCTGCCCAACTCTCCATCCTGTCTAGGTCTCTCTGAATGGCAGCAAAGGCCTTGGGAGGGTCAATCACTCCTCCCAGTTTGGTGTCATCTGCAAACTTGCTGAGGGTGTCCTCTGTGCCCTCTTCCAAGTTCCTGATGAACAAGTTGAACAGCACCGGCCCAGTACTGATCCTTGTGGGAAACCACTGGCCACAGCCCTCCACTCAGACTCGGCCCCATTTATCACCATCCTCTGGGCTCTGCCATCCAGCCAGTCCTCAATCCACTTCACTGTCCATTCGTCCAGTCCACACTTCCTCAGCTTCCCTGTGAGGATGTTATGGGAGACTGTGTCAAAGCCTTGCTGAAGTCGTGGTAGACGACATCCACGGCTCTCCCATTGGAAAATAATTATATATATAAAATGATGGAATCTAGATATTCAAAATGATACTTGTGAGTCTGCATAATTTTGGTCTGTGAAAAAGATATTAATGTCACTCTGCCTTTTGTAAAAAAGCATACATTTTCCAGGAAAAGATAGGAAAAATGGAAAGCATAGTAGGGAGTAGTAGTTACTTAAACCAATACGAAAATTCAGCTATTCTATGTTATCTGGAAAATGACCCAGATATATTCTATTCTAGACTGACAGAAATTAATTAAATCATTATATCAAAGTCAAAACTAATTATCTGAGACTATCAACGTTTAAAAAAAAAACAGTACATGATAGAGAATTCTAATTAGCATTTTACTCCTGGCAGTGTGTGTATAAGGTTAAGAGTTAAAAATGAGCAATTTATTTAAGTCAACATAGTGTTATACTATTTATTGCATTTAAATATAATTATGGGTAATTTCAAAAATTGTATGTATTGATGAAACATGGTGAAGGAATCAAATATATGAAGATTTCTAAGCTTTATTCAAATTTTTCATCAAGGGTTTTGAAAAGCCATTAGATGAACCCTAGCAGGACAAGAACCTCCAATCATCCTGAAGGTCAACTTTATGAAACTTTTTAATACTAGCAATCTGATCCAATGGCCCTTCAAATAACATGAGCTGGAGTATGACCTTGGTTTACTCTTTGCCTTTGTTCTCATTTATGGAAATAGAAAGATGTCAAAAGCCATGTGAAACCATAGTGATATTGCATCATTATGCAAATTTTCCAAGGATAGGTGTTTGGTAGACCTGTTTGTCGGAGGCAAAAAAGACCCCTGTATTCCTCCAGCAACAGAATCTTAGAGGCAGACTGCAAGTCCAGCGTGCATGGGTGCAGGTAAGAACAGGCATAGGACAGCAATTTTAACACCAGTAGGACAAGAAGGGAACACGAAGGACCACTGTTCTTCCCTTCCACCCTCTGTGCCTACTCATGGCTGTAACAATTATTTTCTCCTTGTCCAGCACTTTCTGTGTCTTCAGACAGTTGAACTCCACAAGCAATTAGAAGAGTCAACGTCCTAATTGCCAGCAGGGCATAAGATGAAGAGATCCCACGTCTGAGGCTAATTAGGAGGAAAGGGTGGAAGAGAGAAAACTCTATTCTGTGTGGTACTTGTGTGTGTCTGAAGCTGATAGGACTCTAGCTAGAGTAGATGATGTATTAATGATTATTCTGATAACTTTGCTTAATTTTTGTGCTTGACTGATTTAAAAATATCATGTGCTGTCAGATTAATCTATTTACTTTCTGGTAGTGGAGGAAGTTTAGGTGAGAGTATATAGGAGCATGATAAATACTATCATCTGGGTGATCTTTTTCCATGATTTTTTCTTCTTGTATTGCAGTAATCAGTAGTTAACTTGGCCATCTTGGAGTTTCAGTCAGACTCTCACATTTAGTTTGTAAGAATGATCCTACTATGTTTAGAGAACAGGAAAGAAAGTATTTCTAACACGCAGAGAAAACCATTTTTGACAAATAAATCAGTCCCACCACTTGAGGCTGCCTTGTGACATCTATCTCCAACACTTTGTAAAGACTTTTATAAATGGAGCAGGAGAACCTTCCCCTTTTACCTAGAAAATGAGGACACATTTTGTCAATGGTCTATTAAATAACTACGGGGCGGGGGGAGTTGTCTGTTTTTTTTTCTTGTTGTTATTTTTCTTTCTTAAAGGCAACAACAAATAATGATAAATCCATAGCAATGATTTTTCTGTCATTTTTTAGCTCCAGCCTTTTTTCCTTCGCTTTGTAGTTCTTGTGAATCTCTATGCTTGGAATGTATTGTGTTTCTGGCATATGTACCTTTTATGCTTGTATTTTGTGAGTGAGACACAGACCAGTTTGAGAACAGAATTCTCCTCTGCTTAGAAAATAAAGATGAAAGCAACCTGCCTTCAGGATTTTCTTGCTGAATGGGAGTCATAAGGTTGAAATACTGCTTACTAAGCACAAGAGTTATTAGTTTGCCAACAAGCATGCCTAATTTAAGCAGAGAAAAAGAGCATAAAATGAGGCTTGTTTTGTCTTTGGAGAGGAGGTGAAAGCTGAATCATTTTTCATTACTACTATTTGCTCCCCCAGAGGTAAGGTTAGGTCAGCACTTGCAGTTTAAAATCCTGTTTCCAGAGGTTAACAACTCAGCTGTAAGGCTTCAGTCTCAGTTTAAACATTTGGCAGAGTTGTGGCCTTCAGATAATACCTCTGGTACATATATATAATACCTTTTCCCAAATGGTCTTAGAGCACTTTAACACACTGAACTGTGTAATGGCTTGTTTCATCTACCATTAAAATATACCCAATTTGAAGTGCAATACAGTCTCAGAATGCAGCAATTTATGCAGTACTTTAAATGAGGAGGAAGTACTCATATTAAACTGAAACTACAAGAGAATTAATATATTCATTTACCTGCAAAAGTTGAATGTTTCATAGGTTTTCTGGTATTTTTAAATAGTAACGTTTCACTTTCTCCAGATATGTTTTTGTAGTCACAGCTATAGTACAGCAATGACAAGACTAGAGATCACATTAAAAGGACACAGACAGTTTTTCATTACTTTAAATTCTTCTAACCGTTCCTGTTTTCAAAGCCTTTTATAGTAGCTTTTTATTCAAAGAGATTATTCTCTTAATCATCTAAGTGTCTGTTAAGCACACTAGAATAATTTATAAAGTACAAAAAAAATTAAATATCAGATTAAACTAATAAACAATAAGCATGGTTATAATTAGCTCAGCTGCTTTTGTATTTCCTACCAAAGAATCATCATTTTGGCACTGAAAAAAAGAGGATTATTTGTAAATTTGCTACTTCAGCGGGAAGAAGTAATAACATAATTGTCAGGAGTTTTTCAAGACATACAACTGTAGTCAAAATATTCAAATCCACAAGCCTGAAGTTAGGTTCTGAATCACTGTTTAGTGCCTCAAATAAAATCAGATGATTTTCAGTCTGCTGTCCATAATGGGAATGCAGAAGGGAGCTTGAGATATCCAGTAATGGACTGAAGGAACATGGTTACCTGCATTGAAAATACCCTTCAGGATCTGTGTTGAGTAAAACAAGTCAGGAATCAGGCCTCTAGGTGCTTAAATGTGAATTTATGTGGCACATACAAGCAGGTAGGTTTGAAAGTGAATTCTTTAGTAAAGATTCTAAAATGAAAAGAACAAACAAAAGTTAACTGACAAATCAACAAACTAAGCACTGAAACACCTAACCGTCTGACCCTGCCTGAGCCTGAGTTTGAGGCTCACTCTATGCCAATTGCTAAAACAGAATGACACTTGTCTGTCATCGTCTGAGCTGTTTCATTTTTCATCTGTTCCTTGGCATCGTTTTGGCATTTGCTATACAATGCTCTCTTGGCTAGTGCCCAGATTTGCCTCAAGGAGTAGTGTGCACCAGGGACAGCTGCCAAGAGATAGTCCTATAGATATCTTTTGGGGAGGAAAGGCAGGCATTTGGGGATGTGGATATGAGCTGTGCCATGTTGCTTGCCCAGAGACCAGAGATGGGCTCCGGCTTGCTCTGTGGCCATAGCACGGAGGCACATACGGAGGTCTTGGGTTTCAGAGTCCAGTGAAGCCTAAGGAAGATTAAAGCCTTGGCTTGCACCTTGGGCAGTGCTGAATAAAAACTAGGAAACATTTAGTCTGAAGAGGGAAGCCTGGGAGACTCTCACCCTTTTCCAGAGGGTCAGTTTCCAGAGCCTCAGTGAGTAGATGAGATGATTTTTATATTGGGTACTTAACCAGCCTAAATCTTGCTTTATTCCTGTAAATCAAAAGGGCTTTAATACAGGAACACAGTATGTCTAAGCCTATGTTTTGAACAATGGAGAACGAGCTGTGAATTGAGGGGATGTGGAGGAGTCCTCAACACAAACTTCAGAGTGTCTGATCACATGTTGATGGACTTGCTACTACTAACCAACTTGTAAGGCTGCAGCAGCAGGCTTCAAGTGTGAGAAGAATGATTTCAATCTGGCCATGAGATACTATTTGCAGGTACCCAGAGGTTGCGTTTCTGATCATGTTTCTGGGGAGTAAATCTCAAGCAATATCAGATACTTTCTTTAACTCAGGCTTATGTCAATAACAATATTAAAATATTGTATTTTAATATATATAACCACATACATATATAATCACATATTTCTCTGTCAGTTAGGCTAGTTAGGCTTGGATTAAAAATATAGCTTACACCTTGACGGTATTCTCTGAGAACATTAAGGTAACAAACATAGTTCTATCTACCTAAAGCTGCCTTTGTGACTGTCAGTTCAAAGGAACTTTGTAAACCTCATAGCTCTGAAGCTGCTGATTCTTAGTGACAGGAAGATCAGATCTAGTTCTTCTCTTACAACTTAATATCTGCTAGTGGCAGGGTGGAAGGAAATGTAAAATGGCCAAAGACCAAAGAAAGCTCTACCTAACAAAGAAAGAGGGACAGGAAAAAAGACAAAATGATGACCTGTATTGTCAAAGTGACTAATGATTTTGGTTATTTTGATTTTGGTTATTTTGATTTTGGGCATCCTGATTCAGGACATCTAAATGGGTCTTGATAATGAGAATGAAGTTACTCAATGTATTATGTTTGGAACCATTTAAAAAGTCTTATAAATATCTCTGAAATTCAGACCTATGTACTCAGCACCCATACATAATTTCACTGAAATACTGCAGTGCTTCCAGACTTTTAGAAAGTGATTAGTAGAATCTGAGGTTTTCAGAGTTCTATTCTATCAACCAAAATCCTTTTTTTTTTCCTTTTTTGGAAACAGTCAGCTGGACACCCCTTACCTATCTGTGCTTGAGGTTCCTTGGTTGCTACAAGTGTTCGCTGTGATTTTGTCACCCACACTTTTCCAAGCACAATATGAGTGCAATCTTCCCCAGTGCCAATACTGAGATGCTTTTTTTCTGATTTTGTTTTGTGTTTCATATAGAAATACTCTCAAGTCTTCCAATACATAAGTGTACCAACAGGCTAAGCCTGGACTGCTGCATTCACTGACCTACCAATGGGACAGAAGGTTTCACCTCCCAGGGAATATCTGCCCATGCTCGACTGCAGGCAGTTCAGTTCAATTCATCTGTGCCGCTTTTTTATCTTGCTCTCTGCTGCAGCCATCTCCTCTTCTATGATTTCTGCCATGCCAGCACATGATTCCAACATTTTCTCTTATCTCTACTAGTTAAGATGGAGACCTAGGAGCCCTGGTGAAATCCCTTCAGTGATTTTGGCTCCTACTCAGCCCCTTCTAATTCTGCCTGCTCGGGTTCATACCAGAAAATCTCAATGTCTCTATAAGGATAAAGAGTTTCTCCAGGTTTCCATGTCCTCATTCTTCCTCTGGCCCGTGACCCCATGGTGCCTCTTCATAGCCTGGTGTCAGTCAATGTTCAATGCTCTGTCTACCAAGAGGCCCCAGACAGTCCGTTTAAATCCCTTTTTCATTATCAGGATTCCCAAGCAGGCTTTCCAAGCCTTAGACCCTTCAGGTCTAAAGGTTTCTATACATAGAAATTTAAGTGGGGTTTTAAAAATAAAACTGTTCTCCTTCCCCTCCTCTTTCTCCTTAAGAAAAAAAATCTAGTGTCTCCCCTGGGTAAGTTGGTGCACTGGAATGCATTTCCGGGGCTAGTAAATGACACCAGCATACCATGTTGTACATATTTAATACATAGAGGCAAGTTGATTTTTCCCATAATTTTATTACTGTGTGGGACAGTAAGGGAGTAGAGAAAGCAAAACTCGCTGCTTGAATTTTCCTCTTTTTTCCCAAAAAAATAGTATTTTCCTGATTTTCCAGAAAAATCCGAGCAATCCCACTCTGGGCATCTGGAAAACTCTGCCCAGCCAGAGCTGCACAAGCTTTCCAAACCTGATTGCAGTAGGGCGAAGGAAAGTTCACATAACAGATTTACTCTAAAGCTACAAAAGCTGGAAACATCACACACTCACCTGGCAGGACATGTTGGAGAGGTCCAGCCCATCTTTGCTTATGCTTCAGTGAAAATTCTTGACAGATGAGACTTTTTGTTATAAGGGTTAATTTTTGATAAATTTAGTTTTTAAATAAGAAATTATTTTAACAGAAAGTATGCAATCATTTCTAATTCTAAATCAGTAATAATTATAGAAAATGGTGAGTACATTGGGTGTACAAAGCCTGAGTGGAAAATAGGAATTCTTTCACTTTCTTACACTGATACCTAACTCAAGGTTTGATTTGTTTGTCTATTTTTTCTTTTTGCCAGGCTACCCTTAACTTCATGAGTTGAGCTAGGATGGAACCACCTTTCATGGTTTACAGAGTGTACAAAGACTTGGGTTATTTTTGGCTGGACTGGAATATCCACTGATTCTGTCCTTAGTATGCCCTTTTTATTATGAGCAATTGCATATGTTTCTGGAAACTGTAGGATTCCATATGGGTTACAATGACTAGTCTTAATGAGGTGCTTTATGGACACAATTCAACATTAACTTTGAATTTCCTGGCTTTTGTTGATTTTTGTCACAACCTTAACATTTTTCAAACATAGAATCATTACATTAAAAAAATAAATCTGTATTTTAACCAAGATTTATTATGCCCCAGTGAGACAAACCATGTTTTCACTTCTCAGTAATAACATGATTTATTTCCATGAAGCTGAACGGTCAACAAAAGAGAGAGAGATCTGAATGAAAAATAATACTTCCAAACAACAACAAAAAGTAGGAGCGTTACAGGAACTTAAAAGAAATCTGATTCAGCCCCAAGAATGAATATATCAAGCTCCTCATTCTGTCAGCTTCATGATATACTTTGCTTTTTCTTAAATATAATTAATAAGAAACCACTGATCTCAGTTTCTGTTTTTGAAGTTTCCTGGAAGATCAAGAATTTAACATGCCCTCATTCATTTGGCTGCTGGGCAGATACAGAATCACTGGCATTAGGCAGTCAGCTACCACAAACCTCTCAGAAACCTCTCAGAATACGGATTTAAGAGGGGAGCTTTGAACAAGTACTCTAAATGCCAGAGCGGTATCTAGGTAGCAGTATCTACTATGTTGTCTCTGGTCCTTAAGCAAAGCTGCCTCGAGTGCAAGTGTACCCTGAGACAGTCCTAGGTGAGGAAGAGTCTAGTTTGGAACCAGCAGGCTCTGTAGCCTCTTTGATAGATAATGCCTTCCTCTCAGTTATTGTTTCCCGCGTTCTGTCAAGAGGGTTCCCTTCATGACAAAACCTGGCAGAACAGTCACATTTACCAGTAAGGAAGGAGATATCCAGATTTATCCCTTTATTGATGGACTTTTGCTTTGAGATAGGGTCCTCTCCCCTTCCCATTGATGATGCTCTATACCTTCCAAATACCTGTGTGTTCAACTTTCCTGTGCAGGAATGGCTATGCTATGCGTTCATTAATTACCACTATCTGCTTCGGGTTTTGCTAGCTGAGTTCTCAGGTATACTCTGAGTACTTGTTCTGAAACATAGGGTTAGGAAACAAAATCCTGGTCCCCTTTGCTTGCTTTTCTCTTTCCTTTTGTCTCTCTCTACCACTTTTTTTTTTTTTTTTTTCTGTTTTTATTCCCTGTTCCAGTGCGACAGCTCCCATTTTGGAACTAAAAATATAATACTTTCAGGAGTCCAGCTGTGTGGGATTGCAAGCTCAAATTTGTGAACTACTTTTCTAGTGTGTTGATGATGAGAACACCTCTTTGGACTGTCATAGTCTGCTACCTTTGTACCTGTACCCATTCCTAATGCAATGGGAATCTGTGAGACTTAGAGGAACTTCCATGGCAGGGCTCTAACTTGCCTAAGTTCCTCACCAGTTTTCTCTTCACTTTAACAGTGCTGTAAATGGTCTCAGAGGGTCAGCACACTGCTCAGGCAAAACAAATAGGCAAGTGTCAGTGAAATGGGCTGAAGTGCAGTAAGGAAAACAAATATTGGGCCAGATACTTCCCTGTATATTAGTGACTTGTCCTGAGATGATTCACGAGCAGATACTAGATACAAGATACCTCATACATAAGATACCTCCTCCTCCTCCAGACATGGTAAATTGCAGGAGTCTATTTATATGTCTCTGCAGGATAAAAGACTGAGTCAGACCACACAAGCGTTTGAGCTTAGTATCAAAGGAAGCACAGACCCATCAAACTTCAAACTTACTGGGTGTCTTAGGCCACCTAAAGAAGGCTCCTCCTCCGGCTTGTCCTCAAAAAGCTGCTTCCCCAGTAACTCTGAAGACAGTCTAAGAAGATTAGCCTCAGTAGGCTAAAGTTAGCTTCTGTGAGTTTCCCCTGAGGCTACTCAGCCATTTCCTGCAGAGCAGGATAGAGCTCTAGCAAACTATATAGCCTTACATTATTTAAATATAGATTGCAATTATCCATAGAAAGAGCTATCTATAAAGAAATCACAGCAGAGTTTTAATGGACTGAAAAATCCATTCGTATGTTTTCAAAGAAATCTTTTTGGGATAATTAGATACTTTCCTAAATCTGCCCGAAACTCAGACAACTCAAATTACTGGCGAACTAATGAATAGGAGATGACTAATCCTCATACAACACTGTCACCTAGATACAACTATGATTAATGTATTGCAAAGCATAAAATAGAATGCACCTGAATTAAACTACCTATCTGAGAATATCTCAAGACAAAAGAGGGTGAATTGGGAAGGGAAATAAATATGAATATCTACAAAAATTCTCAACCAACAGAGAGAAGGAGTCTGTTTTGCTTGTTTTACAGAACTTTTCACACCACGTGCTTTGAATAAATGAAATAAAACAGGTAAAACTGCAATAACTGAAGGAGGGGAAAATGCAGGTAAGAAGAGCAGGAATTTATTGTTAATTCTCTCTTGAAGGTAAACTCTCAGATAAATACATTTCTTTTTTTACTTTGTTTTTAAATATGCACTATAGACAGGTCTTCTTCACTTGGAAAAAAAAAAGAAACATTATACTTAATGGTAGCAATTTTCACAACCACCAGTGAAACAAAACTGACTTTTTCAAAAGAGGCATCTTGTTTTGCACCTAATCTCCCTTCCTGGATGACTCTCATGATGCAGATTCATGTTGCACAGTGAGATATCAGCAAAAAGCCCTACTGAAAGAGCTATTTTCTGCTTCCTCTTTCTTCTTTTCTTCCTTGCTGCAATCTTGCTGCTTATTTTGTACTGGACCAAACACATATGTTGTGAGGCATTTTAATACGATAAAGCTGCAAAAAGCAAAGCAAGGAACAAAAACTAGTTGTTTTTATGGTGTGTTAATGAATGAATGTGAATCACAGATGGCTCTGACAGGCAATAAAGCTGCTGGAAGGGACAGGGAAGGACTGCAGAGCTGGGGAGAAGAGGGAATGGGATGGAGAATTCTACTGGGGCAAGGAGGAATAGCCAAGGAGGAATGGACTTGTGAAAGAAGACCTAGAAAATCACTGTGCCCATCATTTTCCATCTTTTACTGTAAGAAAATCTGTCATCTTTTAGAAAACATGCAATCTAACCAACGTGCACATTCCCAGCAAAGAGACTGGCTGCAAGGGGACATTCAGACCGTTTCTGCCTTCCAGCCTGTTGGCACTGAGCCCATGATGCTGCATGGCGTTAATCTGTCACAGTGTCACCGAAAACCGTGAATAAACCTAAAATTTAATTAATTGGTTAATTCACCATAAAATTGGTGAATTAACACCAATGTAGTACTAAGAAGCAGGCATTCACTTTATTGCAGCGCTGGGTGCATGGGGGATAGCTCCACCTATCATGCACACCCTAAGGTGCACTAGCTAAAACTTTTATTTCTCTATTATCTACATATGCATTAAGCTCTAGGAGTGATTATACATATTCATTCTATTTCCTGGAACTAATTATAATATACCCCACCCTCGTGCGCGTGCGCCCTCTGTCCCTTTGGTGGTCTCTGGTGGTCTTTTGAGACCCTCTGGTGGTCGTCTCGCTGTGTCCACTTGATGTCATCCCAGAACTCACTTCCATATACGGCCCTATTTTGGCTCAGAGGCCTTGTGTAGGTTTCACTGCCCAGTTCCAGGCACGAAGAAGATACGGTGGTCCTTTTCTTCATCCTTAACTGGTCTTTGCTGTTCTTGTTCATATTCTCTCATAATATCCCAGGAACACCTGCTGTTTTGTCTGTACCTCCCAGTGACAACAGCCAAAATCATGTCCTTGGGCACATTCTCCTCTGGGGTGTCTCATAACAACAGGGGAAGGATTTAGCACTTTTGTTCACTGAATTTCATGAGGTTCCTGTCAGTCCATGTCTCCAGCTTGCCGAGGTCCTTTTGAATGTTAACCTACTCTGCAGCACATCAGTTACTCTTCCCAGTTTGCTAGGAAGTGTGAACTTGCTGAAGCCACATTCTGCCTTATTGTCCACACTTCTAATATATTGTGTTGGTCGCTGTATTGACTCCTAAGGAATGTTACTCATAATGAGCTTCCAGCTGGATTTTAAACCATTGGCAACTATTCTTCGAACCCAACAATCAGAACAGTTTCTCGTCCACCCTGCCTACCTATTCAGTCCAGCCCTCCCCACGTTTGTTACAAGAGTGAACAAGGCAGACCGTGTTGGAAACCTTGCTAAAGTTAAGTAGTATTCACTGCTCTCCTATCATTTCATGACAAGACAGTTAGCTTGGGCAGACACAATTTACTCTCAGTAAATCATTTCCATCTCTTCCCACTTATGTCCTTGTCCCTGATGTGTCTAGAAGTGGCGTGCATGAAGACTTACTCCATAAATTTTTCAGACTCTGAAATAACGGGTCTGTAGGGCTCCATATCCTTTTTGCCTGTTCTGAAGACTGGCAAAACTTTTCCCTCTCTCGAATTATAGAGCACCTCCTGTCATCACCACAGTCTTTCAAATATGATCAAAAGTTGTCTGGTGATAACAAAAAACAGTTCTTTCAGCATGCTTGATACATCCTATTCAGTGCCATGAATCTGAATAAATCCAGTTTACTTAAGTAGTCTGTAAAACAATTCTGCTCTAGAGGATCTTGAATGTCATTTTAGTTCAATTAACATTTTCCATGGAAAACTGACTTGTCAGCATACATTCAAAAATTGCTAGTTTCATAACACTGGATTTGATTATTATATATGAATTACAAAAGTATACACATTTTTATTTTACTTTAATTTCTCCCTAATTTTTAAAATTATTTAAAGTTTAATTGAAATCAGTTGAGTTCTAAGACAGGGTGATTGCATTACTCCTCAAAACTCCTTAAAAAATCATTTGCATATGGTAAGGACTACGAATAAATTTACAGTTCTGGTTTGACATATTATCACTGTTCAGATAACTTTTTAAAGCTTAATATGTTGAGAGTGTTGAAGATGAACAACTAACATTTAGAATTTAAATCTGAAATTTCAAGATTGTAACGACTACATTGTAATTTTTGTCCCAGAACAGGAATAATTTGTTTCAACATTATCAATCAAAAAAATTATGTTTCCCCTTAGAAATTCTACTCTCAGTGAAATAAATATTTTAAAAATTAATGTTCTGCAAGAAAATTTTCAAGAAGGCCTACCATTATTTTTGAAAGAAATACTACAGATTATAGAAACAGCTAATGTGTCAAAATATCAATAAGAGTTCGGATTAGATGATCTCTGGAGATCCTTGCCAACCTAGATTATTCTATGATTCTGTGATTTAAGCTAGCATATGTGATTTTGGTAATGTGATAAAGAAATTCTGACGTCATATTATTCTTAATAAGTCATGAAGCATAGATATGTGAAATAAAATTGGAGGTATTATAAGCATGAAATAATTGTTTTCACTGATTTCTAAAAGAATGTTGGCTATATTCATTTGAATGGTTAACTGTATTAACTATATCCTTGGCTTCTTCCCCCCCCAATAAAAATAGGAAAAAGAAAAAATAATTAATTTATTATCACTTGAAGAATAAAAGTCAAACTTGCTTAATAATTATTAAAATAGTGTTACATCCATGTGCATTTAGTAGAGCAGATACAGAGACAGAAAAGGTCAAAATGTCTTAACTGACAATTTGGAAAATTGTGAACATCTTCCGACAGAAAGAAAAAAAAGGCTCTAAATACTGGCAATTCTGTTCACTCTTATTTCTCCTTCTAACCACACCTCAGTTCAGTCAGGAAAATACATTTCTCTTTGACCTTTTATTTCCAGCTGTGTTGAACAATTTATTCTAATTGAGTCAGTACTGTATTTCAATTCAAAAAACAGTGTCATATAATATTGAAACCATGTTGCAAATACATGACTTCACTTAGCAACCTTCCTGATATATCAGTTTTCCACTAATCTTTCTTTTTTTTTCTATTTCTGACTGAACAAAAAAAAATCATATTTGCATTTGAATCGCTCAGAAATACTTGTGAACATCAGTATCTTCCTCCTGAACACCCTCTTTGGACATATAGTGGTGATCCACAATAACTGGACTAGCATTAATGGAGGTTTGCCTTAAGCCTTTCCTTACACTAGTGGAAAACATTAATGAGCTTCAGATCTACATGCAAATTGTGGAAAGAGAAACACAGAGGAAGAAAATGAAGATCTAATTGCCTTAGATAAGGACTCGTTTGGGATTGCTTAGTTTCCTTGTAAAGACATAAACTTGCTGAGGAATGCACATGCCAGTACAGCCATCAGTTAAAGGTGGAACATGTTTAATATTTTACATACCAGGAAGATGATGAGTGTTATTTTATGACTTACACTTTTACAGCTAGGGAAAAGAGTCATGTTGAGATTTGGGTGTTTTTGAAAAATTCTAATCTCAAGATCTTACTCCATGTGCATAGCTGATACACACTGTGTCTATATGGGGGAGCATTTGAAAAGGATAGAGAAAAAGAGCAACTTCTGGTCATACTCAGTGGAAAAGTATGAGATTATCAGGTTTTCATTTCCATCAGTTTTGGGGATTTTTTTCCATCCCTGAGCATCTATAAGTATTTTTTTACACTGTGAAAAGGGTGAGGGGAATCTAATAAAAAAAAGTAAAGCAAAATAAACACAAACAACAACAGCAACAACAAAAAGAAACTAATGCAAGTGAATTGCACTATAGGTCAGTACATGTCTGAGGGCAATTTGAGCTTTCTGCATATATTCTATCTTATTACTTCACTTCAAAGAGTGACCAAAAGCCTGTGTCTTACATATGTTTTCCTCTGGCAATAAGGGATTTTATATTTTGGCAAATAACAATTGCTGCGAACAAATAACCTTAATCAAATGAGCAGACAGACTGTTTGAAGGAAGAAAAACTTGTTTCTCTAAGGTTTATGTGATTTGTAATAAAGCTTCCAGACTGCAGTCAATAAAAGGAGAGGGAAAGGGGAAGACTGTTGTTCCTGACAAAATTATAAACAAACTTCTTTTGGTGCCACAGTAAATTCTTCATGCAAATTTGTGCCACATTTTGGTAATTGTTCTAGGATGCTATCATTATGCAAAGAGGTAATTCAAGACTGTTTGACTCATCTGGGACTGTAAATGCTCCAAGATATCTGGCAGGGAGAGTCTACTGGAACACATCATTAAAGCTAAAGCCATTCTCACTTCCACCAACGTTAAGTGGCCCAAGCTGTCACCCCAAATGTTTTTTTTTCCATTACAGAGGAAAATATGGAAGATTTTAAGACATCTTTATTCTTTTTGTCTTGCTTTGTCAATAAGGAAGAAAGAAGAAAAGTATCCCTTTTCTGAAATACAAGATTCAGGGCACAGTGCTCACTTAGAATTTATAACAAATATCCCATGGTAAGGAGAAAGGATCATGCAGATCCTGACCTTATCAAGTATAGGAATTTAAAAGCGACCAGCCTGTTGTTAACATGAAAGGAGTGGTAGCAATGTGGAAAGTGATATATTGATGATTCATCCCTTACCAAAATACAGGGTAAGGATGAGAGGGTTATTGAACAGAAGGGCAAAGTGGAAGTGGAGAATGAAAAGATAAAGTAAGTAAACTAACATAGTAGCAAGAAAAGAAAAGAAAAGAAAAGAAAAGAAAAGAAAAGAAAAGAAAAGAAAAGAAAAGAAAAGAAAAGAAAAGAAAAGAAAAGAAAAGAAAAGAAAAGGAAAGGAAAGGAAAGGAAAGGAAAGGAAAGGAAAGGAAAGGAAAGGAAAGGAAAGGAAAGAAAAGAAAAGAAAAGAAAAGAAAAGAAAAGAAAAGAAAAGAAAAGAAAAGAAAAGAAAAACCTTTATAGAACGTGGCTTAAAAAGATAACCAAAGTGTGACTTTTGGACTTGGATTTGAATAAAACCTCTGGTCCTAGAGTATAATATTGTAACAGAAAAGATTGTGATACCACCAGGTACTGCAGTTTGATTGAGCTTTTGAGCAGAGTCTCTGATTCATCTAATTAGGTAAATGAGGTGACATGGAGAAAGCAGTAATACCTGTTGCAGATAACAGGTTGCCGGTGGGAGTCTCCTAGCACAGTCACATGAAGTGAGATATTTGAAGTACTTTGTCAAAATCCGTTACTTCCTCATCAAATCTAGCTTGAAGAATCAGACAGTGGGAGTCACACCTGTTTCCATCTCTCTGGGACTTCTCCCTCTTTCTTTTCCTCAAATCTGGACCATTGCACAGTAAGTTTCAATCACCTGTAAACTGCTTTATTTCAGTAAATACGTGTAAAAAAGTTTTTCAACGTACTATTCTCACTTTTTAAGTTAGAAGAAAATATTTAAATGGCAATCAACAGCCTGAAACCATAAATCCTTATATTTCTCATTTCTAGAGACTTCGAAGAGATTAGAGGAGCAGAGAGGAGACAAGCAGAGGTGGTCCACTGGGTTCAGTGAGGCATGGAAATGCTTATGCACTTCCAGACAAGAAAGGTTTTGCAAGTTTCTGAGTCCAAGGGATGTCAAAAAATATTAGTACTAACACCTAATCATGTCTGTCTGTCTCTGCTCCCCTTCTTTTTGTGCCAAAAAAGCATGCCATAGTTCAATTTGATTTTTCCCCCCAGAATCATTTTTTTTGTTTGTTTCAAAATGTATGGGAAATACTTGGCTTTGGAAGAATAGAGTATGTAGGGTTTTTTTTTTTCTGTTTTTTGTGGATTAGTAGATTTAGTCAAGTTTTATAAAACTTCAAGATGTTTTGTTTTGATTTTGTTATACTTTATAGAATGACAAGGAAATGCAGATTCAGCACCAAAATTAAATAACATTATGGAAAATTTAAAATAGGATACTTCAGCAGGAGTAGCTGGATAGCCTGGTTTGTCATATTATTTTCCCTAATGAAAATTTTGGGAAACAGTCTGTTTCTGAAATATTTTGATTTTGAGGAGAAAGTTTCCACTAATTTACCCAACTTCGTGGCCATAGTAAAAGAGAATTCATTCTACTTTCCTCTCACAAATGACATAAAAATGGTAAAATATATAATTTAGATAAGCAAATATTCAGCTACTGTCAATTTTAAAATGACATTTTTCCCTTGCAATAATCTAAGTGCTTCAGATCAAAATTGCCAGATGTCTCCCAGAGAGTGCAGGGATTCATTCATACTACCAATTATTACAATGTGGATGAGTATAATGATAAGGCAAACTCATTTACTAGCAGGATTTAATGATGAAATCTTTTAATTAAGGCTAGAATCTGAACCAAAATCCTGGCTCCAAGTGCCCCTTAAGCTGTGAAAAGAAGTTCACAATCCAAATCATGAAATTCACGCTCATGCCTAATTTCAGTGAATGTGGAACCAAAATTATCAGAGCTATTTCATTTTATTTTTAAGCCGTTCATTAGCTTGATTTACTCTGGCAATTGCATAAGAGATGTTGTTGGTAGGCAAAAGGTTAGCAGAAATTATGTGTCATTTTGAAGCTTATCAGGCTTGACTAGAGATTGAGGTGTTAGGGATTGACTGTAAAGTGGCCCTCATTTCTTTCAGGCAAACCTAGATTTGTCCTGAATAGTAGCATCTCTTTTAACCTAAAACCAATCGATAAAAAATACATATTTTTACATTTTTATAGGGTTGCATGTAGACTATTCCAGGTAAAATAATCATATACAAGGCACTTTGCATAAAGGAATGAAAAAAAAGGAATTTAGGGTTTAATTTTAGAAATGCATCATCCCATATCACCCACATAGAATGCTGTGGCAAGGATAAGCATCCTAGTTATTTGACTCAGATAATTTGAGGAAGAAATTTGTTAATAATTTATATGATACTTTAATCTATTATATGAAATCAACATCACTAATGTTGTGGTAAGTGTGTGTAGTCAACTGTGTTCCCAATTCAGGGATTAGGGCTGTGGAGTGCATTTGTGTGGACCTAATGAAGATCCTTATAATTCCATAGGTCTTTCAAATCTCAGTCTTGTGTCTCCTATGGAACAATGTGCTTAATATTAGAAATCAATGTTACTTTTATGTGCTATATTGCAACTACAGCATCTTCCTTTGGACACTTTTCTTAGTGAGATGACTATTATTATCTTTATTTTATAAAGGGGAAAACAGAGGCCTAAAAACCTAAAGAGAGGCCTGGAAACTTTTAGACTAAGTACCTATCAAGATAAGGAGGCCTACAAAGTGGTAGATTGGACCAGCTGTATGCAGGCTGTAGTTGTCTGCATGACAGTTTCTATTTTAGTGGTTCTTGTTTGTACCAGATACTCATTGGAAGTGGGAAATGAAATGCCATCCTCACTTGCTTCTCTTTTCTAACTACTAGCACTACATAGCTTATAGATGATCTTTTTTAATGTTCTCTTTTCCTCCTGTTCCTGTGCATCTTTTCACAAAAATCACCTACTCTTTAACAAATCATTTAACATAGCAAAATGTATTTTTACTCTTCAGTTCTGATCTGTTCAAGCTGAGAGATACTATTATTATGACTGACTCTGTGCTGTGACATAAGATGGTCTGTTTTCCTTTTTAGAAAGAAAATGCTAAAGAATGGAGCATTTTTCCTTTTTTTTTTTTTTCTTTTTAATGTTGAAAGAACAGCTTATTTAAAGAAACATAACCACTCTCCTCTCAGCATTTAATGAGAGGCAGCCAGCTGAATCACTTCCATCAGCCTGAAGCCTTGATTCCTGAACTTTGCATCTAAGTACTTCATTGTATTTTTGCTTCAATTTGATGGCAATGTCAATGCAGATGAAGACTCTGAAGAAGAGTGGGAATTCAAAGCTACAAAGGGTAGATACAATTAAATGACTGCTTTCTGCAGTCTGAGTGGTCACAGCCATGCAAATGTTCTGTGGGAGAAAACATTTTTGACAATGAAATTAAACATGAAAATACCCTCTCTCTGTCTTCATTAAGAGTCCTGTTGCAACACTTGGTTTGATATGTGACTCTTCAAATTTTACTACCAGCTGTTATAGATGAAACCTTATTAGGCACTCTGGAAGTTTTTGCTTTCCTCTGATGCATTAGGTACTGGCCTTTGCTGGAGGCAGGATATGAGATTAGATGAATCAACAGCTTGATCCATTATGCCAGTGTCTACATTGCAGTCCCTTTCATGATGATCCCCTTAGGGCACAGGAGAGGTTCACTTGTGCTTTTGCAAAATGTAGTATAATGCCTAAGAAGCCTATTCTGTTTAGAACAGTGTTTTGGTAATATTTTGCTTAAAAAAGATCACCTCTGAGCTCTACTTTTGCAGGTTTAATTTGATAATAAATTATGATTATTATGTAAGGATAGGTTGATAGATACTGTAAAATTCTGAGTCAAGTCCATAGTAAGGATGGAACTCACTTCTGTGAAGAAAACAAGAGGAGTCCATCACAGGTTATCACTGCAGTATCGGACTTTTGTGGTAAATAGCCTTGTGCCCTCTCTGTGCACCTGGCTGAATTACATTTCCATTTCAGCCAAATGAGATTTGAAAGCTACCTTGAGAGACTAGTTTGGGGAATGTTCTGCTTGACGAAGGATAAAATAAAACTTTTATTTTTATACACTGCTTTGTTTAAAAATGACCTTCATAAGCAGTTCTATCTCCTTTATCACAAGAAATGACAAGCCTATTTGCTATAAGTGATACCTAAAATAGAAATAAAACTACGTGATCAAATTGGAAGCCTTTGATAATAAGCATATTCATTAAAAAAAACAGCAGCAGATTCTGCTCATGTGGCTGGAGAATTTTACCAAGAGAGCATTGCGGTGGTCAGATGGGAATTTTTGGCATTTCCTACTACAACTGTGGCAAAGATAGCTGTGAACATTCATGTTTTTATTTCTTCCTGGCAGAATAGACACATATATTGTAATCACAACATTTGTAGTTAACACCGTATCGTAAGAACCTTATTTTGGTTGCTTCTAAACTTAATGTTTGAGTTTGAAGATTGCCAGATTGATGATCTGCATTGAACTGAAGGATTTGGAATAGTTTCAGAAAAAAAAATGCTTCACCTGTTTACACAAATGAAGGTAGAAAAGTGCTCCCAGGATGGAACAGGTCTCAGTTCTGCTCCAACAAAAAGAATATTTGGAGCAAAGACTTAGACTTTTGCAGTGGGTTTCTCTCATGTTAGGGATATGACTCTTCCCTTTTCCGTCACTGTTAGTCCAAATTTGATTACATCACAGTTAGTGAAAATATCTCTAGATTGAGCCACTTGGGTCAAATGACTATCAAAAATAAACTAAATCTTTATCTCTTTTTGAAATAGAATAGAATTTTTGAAATAGAAATGGAGAAGTACTGTAAAGCAAAAATACTACTTTTTTAACACCATGCATTCTGTTGCAACCTTTGTTGCAAATTTATCCTACCCTTCCCTATTTTTATTTTTGCCTTTATCTGGAGTGAATTGTGTTCCCTACTAGCACTAGTGAGATTTAATTATCTCACTAGTGAGATTTAACCCAACTCGAGGTTGGGTCAAGGTTTGGTATCTATCCCCTTATGCAGTGATCAGTACACACTAGTTTTGAAATAATGTTGTTAATGCCCATGAAAAGACATACTTCCTGGCAAATGGTAGTAGAGTCCTTGAGATGCTTTGTCTTACATAAATATTGTATAAAAAGACATTTATTTCCATCATATAATAAAATTCTGGTAACTTTAATACAGTAGTACATGAATGCTACCTGATCTCAAGAAAGAACATTTTACCATCTGCAGTTATTACTGTGAATGATGCACAAAATACACATATTGCTATTTCTCTACTTAGTTGTATCAGTTCTAACATGTAGGAAAACATATTGTAAGTTTATATTTTATACCTGATTCTAAGTACATTTAGGTACTGACTCCAAGCATATTTTTCAGTAGGAGGTAGTGTGTGTTATAAAGCTTTAATAGGATGTAAAATGCTTCATTAAGCATTATCTAACATGTCTAAAACAAAATGCAGGCTAAGGATGTGCCACTTAGCATTTTATTATAATATCCCCGGGCATCATATGTATAATTGCTGTCCCAAATGATTAATTTCCACACTTAAATGTAAGCAGAAAATGAAGTTCTAAGATTGACTTTAGAATACAAATATACTGCAGTAGTTGTGAATAATTAAAATCCTGGTGTGCTCATGCACTTTCTTGCAGAGGTTTGGAGTCCTGTCAACTTCAGTAGGGTCCACTTGCAAGAAAAGGAAGACTGACCTTTATTGCTGGTATCTCTAGGAGTGCCCGTGTCACTGTTTTATTCTTCTTAGGGGGTAAGGAATAGAGTTTTTAAAAATACAATACAACTGCCACAACAAAGCTGGTATTTACAGGGACATTTCCTTTTGCACCATTTCCCTTACTCATTGCTCTAGAAAAGTGAGCCAACGACTGCTCTGCCTTACAAGCCATGAAACGCGTAGACATAATTATTGATTTTTTTTTTTAATTATTCAGATCCTCAAAAACAAACCTGTTTTTTTTTCCCTTTTTTCATGCTTGAAACAATAGGAACTAATCCCATTCCATGCATGGGTACGATTTTAAATATTTCTATCTAGGATTTTTACAATTTTTAATAAACTGAACTAACAGTATTAATTTAAAAATGTTTCTCAGAACTTTTCTGTCTTGACAATCACATGTATGGACCAGTGCCTGCTACAACCAGTCTGCTATGTGACTGTGAGTGTTACTAGTGAAAGGAGAAATGTGTTGGACTGTCAGAAAACCAGGGGGAAACAACTATGTGACCAACATTTTAACAATGATCCATGAATGACAAAGAATACATAAGATGTCAAAAATAAGCTTTTATCTTTACAGCAGTGGGCTTTTGTACATCAACTGGTTCCAATTCTCTTGGTATAAGAAAACTATTCTATTGATAATCTTATTTCTGGACTTGGTCGAGCAGTAGAGATTCTGAGAGCCTGTTACAAGGGACATGCAATGCAGAGCACGCAAACCTGCACCACACACTACACAGATACAGCAATCCTGGTGCACAGATTGTGACCTATGTTTTTTATCAGTGGATCTCTTCTCCCTTCTGATTTTTTTCCCTAAGATAATTTTTCCTTTGATGGAAAGAGTTGTGTGCACTGTGTGTCTGTGTAGTGTTTAGTACTTGTCTTGATGATTAGCTTAAGCTACTTCAGAAGCCAAACACTTTAACAAACTTTGAGTGAAATGTATTGAGGTGGAAGGTAGGCGTGCAAAAATTACGGATCCAGAATTAGTGACAGAGATGAAACTAAATAGAAATTGACTTATTAGGTCAATTTCTTAAAAGTCCACCTAATGGTCAAGAAGTCAATTGTAGAAAATTGGATAACGGTAACAACTGAGCCATGTGGGAAAGTTAATAGCAATAAGTTACCTCAACGCATGATGAAAAATTTTGAGATATATGATCTTGCTTACTAGAGTTATGATTAAGACCACTATTTATTAAGGTTTGACCTGACTTTTACTCTTTGCATGTATTAATATTTTTGTGTACGTGAATGCCTTGTTAATAAAGTAATTATTTTTCAAAAAATGAATTTTTTTAGCAGAATTTTACTCTGAGGAGCTCTTGTGTGTCTGAAGCAGAAATAAGGAATACAAAGTTCTTCCTTTCTTGAACAGGGAAAAACATTGAAATATCTGTTTGCTCCTGTACTAGGTTCCTCCAGCAGGTCTCCTCTGCGGCTCTGGGGATGTCTGTCTCAGATAGAATCTAGTCCTGGGACTAGATGGGAAAGGAGAGTGATTTTGACTGAGCAGGCCAGCACAAGTGTGTTGACTCTGAATTTTGTAAAAAATGGGGAAAAGTAGTTTCCTAACACAAGGGTGAAGACAATCAGGAGGGTGGCAGTAATTTCTGCTCCTTTATTATTTTGTTATAATTCTGAGAGAAAGCAATTAAACTAAAATAACCTGAAACAGGAGGGTTTTCCATGTACTAAATTATTAAATTATTGTAATTGATTTAAAAGCAAATTTAGTTCTGGGGAGTTTGCAATGCTTTTTTATGAATTCAAAAACAGAGGAACTATGAACAATAAGGAAGTTTCGCAATGTCCTTTTGGATTAAGTGACAAAGGTGATAAAGGAAGATTTTTTTTCGGGAAGGCTGAGGAGCATGACCAAGGTGTGGGACAAGCTTCACTTCTTCACTTGGTTAGAGTAACACCTTGAATTATTGGTCTCAAATGTGAGTTCCAGGCACACATTTTTTAACTCCAGCTGAGATAATCAATAGACAGGCACAAATTCATAGGTAGTTTCAGGTGTTATAAACTGGCATTGCCATTGCCAATAAACTGGCTTTATTGTCAAAGAAACCCTCTAGTTGTGTTTTGTGAATTGAATGAGATATTGCCTTATACTTTCTTGATATAACCACAGTGAATTTTCAGCTTTAATTCCTGACATATTATTTGCCTTTTGAACATATCCTTCTTAAATATATCTCAGATGTATTTCTGAATTTCCTTTGGAAGAGCTGAATTCTTTTAGGCTACCTTTTCAGGGTATGATTTTAGTAAAATAAAAGTGCTAAGGTGTTACCATTTTACAGTCTTATTAACATTTCATTCTTTGTATTGCATTAATTATTTTACCATTCTTCTCAGCTTTCACTGTATTCATCATATCTGCCTCATTTTAAGTCTCTCTCTTCACAACATCCTTTTCCTGTGACCACAGTGGAATATGAGCATATTCTGTAAGGAAGCAATCCTGTATTACTTTCATAATCAGGCTTCCTTCCTAGGTTTTCCCACTAATGTTTTCCTAGGAAATATCTATGTAATTGAGCTCCTAACATGATCACTACACTGGGTTTGATACAAACTTCCTTTATCTGTAAAAACATTTCCTGATATGCTTTCTCATCCTCTCCTGAAGGTCTCTGGCAAGATTCAAGGACTAGCCTTTTCCATATCTAATTCTTCAGCTTGCTCCAAATGGTCTCTTTTGTGTCAGCCAAAATTCTTGTATCATATATTTCTGTTTATTCAGTATTTTCCCTACATGCAATTTGTTCCCTCCCTCATGCTTTTATTTTACCTCATCCATGGGCAAACGTTATACCTTGGTAATTCTATCTCCCAGCTGATATCTTGGTTTAATCAAGTCTTTGTCATTCCAATGTAATCATAATTTTCCCTCAACATATGTTTCTAATACCACAGTCTTGTTACATATGTTTCTAGCATTTGTAAAACACATTTATCCTGTTCTTTGACCTTTCTGTTCACATTTTTTTTAATGTGTAGTAAGAAAAGGTTTCCACACTGACTTCATTTGCAAACTCAACACTCCTTTTCATTACAGTCCTTATCTATTTTTTTTTCTGTAGGAACTCTGGCTCTTGAGCCAGAAAAAGAAATTAAGACTCTCTCAATTACTTTTTTCATCCTAATCTGAATCTGTTTCTGCAAAGTCAGTCCTTTTTGATTCTGGTAAGTCCCCTCTTTAGCTAATAGACCTTATACTGTTTCTTCTCTTCACGGCAAATTTCAAATCAACTTACTATGAGTTAGTCTATATGGTCAGTCCAGCCTTTTCACTCAGCGTTTACCCTGGGAAGATGTTTGAGTGCTAGACCTACATGCATTGCCCTTTCCTTACCAAGTAGTCACAAATGCACACAGTCCTCTGTGTGTTAATACCTTCAGCCTTGACTAAAATTATTGAAAGTTTTCTGCAAATAGCTCAGTATCTTGAACCTTTCTGTGGCTGGGAATTGGATGTTGAATAATTTGTACCATTTTCATATTCCCCCATTTTTCACATCATCAGTTAACTTCATTGTTCCACCTTTCTTATATGAATTGGATGATAGGAGAGAAGTTTGCATACTTATCAACATGACTTTGGAAATGCAAAAAACCACTTATTTGTTTATGTCAGAAAGTGGCTCCTTAGCTGTCCTCCAGTTGCCAGTATGTGGGAGCCTGGGCTCAGAGGACTGGATTGCTACTCTTCCAAATATGTGAAAGGCTCAGTGCATCTCCATGCAAAACTGTGAGACTATTTCTATAAGGTCTAAAGAAAAAGTGATTCCACTGCAGCTCTGCAGATGTAGAGCTTCTGTCTTCCTCTCCTCCTTTTTTGCTTTTACTGTCCTGTTGTCAGCTATTGTCTCCAGTTGCCTTATTTTTCAATATTTTTCAATACCACTTCCCACTACTTTTGACATATTTGCCTACAAGACATGTTTACATCTGTGCACCAACCTTTGACTATCTCCTAAAACATATTTCACTGCAGTTCTGGTAGCTACATTAGATGTTATGATCCTGCTAGCAAAGCCCTGATGATGACTGACCTGGTGTAGAGGAGATGAAAAACAGGGATGTCATTTCTCTCTTCCTGTGAGTAAAACACCTGTTTCTGAGCTGCCCATTAAGAACAAAAAAATCAAACATATTCTATTATATTAAAGCTGCAGAGGGCAGGGAGATTGATTTAGGCAATATGTGTTTATCCAGATTGGAGTATACTTTGAAGTCTGACGATGATGGCCACATACTTCAAAGAGCTGTAAGGATTTATGAAGTAGATCATAAGCTTCAGAGTGGATCAGGTAGTGTGGACACACATTCAGGAATCTGGGTGTGTATTTGGCACATGAATGAGTGTATGAAGCACACATAGAATTGTTCCTTGTTTGTGGGAGATAGGCCTATAATGATTAGAGATGGTTAGATTTTGTTATATCATCTGGTAGAGAACACGGGAAGTGTAAAACACAGGAGTGTATTAAACAGTTCAGGACTGACCAATAATAGGGTGGAACTTGCTAACTCTTATGTGATCTATTTATTACTTGGAGAAATCCTTTCAGAGGAATGGGTGAGATATATATTACTCAAAATTAAGTGTAATAAAATATTATGGGTTGTATGTAAACAATTCAAGATACAGAAGAAGCCATGTCCAGGTCAGCAGGTCAATGAAGAAAAAGTAAGACATGATGTGGAGGAAGAAAGATATATATCACAGTGTGGCAGAGGAATAAGGTAAGTCAGAGTGTAAGGGGAGAAATGCTGGAGAATGAACAGAAATAATACAAAACAGTATGTTGTAGAGATGGATTAAGAATGCAGACAATAAAATCAGTAATAAAGAGTGAAAGTATGATAACACCAAGAAAATGGTGTTTAAAAACATGGAGCTACCCAACTTATTACTTTACCTTACAGAATAACATGGCATTAGTGCCAAAAAATGCTTTACAACTCTTAACTTGTGCATCACTACAAGCATAATCACGTCGATTGCTTATTTGCATGATTTTTCATATCTACAAGAGTTGAAATTGAAATGATCCATCATGAATCAGTACAATTTCTAAATACATGAAAAGAGTTACTGGTATTCAGTCCTTAAAAAGGAACCTCAAGGATAACAGTGGAATTTGCTTTATGTCATCAAAGTGGAGGTTTGGGATAAACTGATATTTCTTGAGGTGTAGCCATTTCCAATATAACAGATGACTGACAAGAGTTATTGCAGTATAAAATGTTATATGTATCCTCCTTTACTTGGCATTTGCTGATTGTAAGGAGTCATGTGATCTCATCTCACTCCAAAGCTGATTGATCTTGAACATGTCGTTATGAGCACACATTTGGCCAAAATCTGTCACCCCATTGAACTAAATGGTAACAGAAGGAGCTTAGCACCTTCTCTAAAAGCTGTGGGTAGCTGACAGGATCAAGCCAAGAATGTGCATGAGGTGATCAGGAATGAGGTGTCACCATGAACCAGGAAATCAATAGGTGTTTTTCTCTCATTCTACATATAGCTTTTCAGAATAAAATCTTTTATCCAAATTAGGATAGTAATATGGGGAAAAAATTGTCCGTTATGATTATATGGCTATTTATGATTTTCAGTTATAGCTGCACGTTTGCCAATAGGGAAAGGTTAGCTTTAATGATAACACTCCCACTCATTTTGGAATATTCAAATTTTCTGCAAATATCAGTATAGACATTTAGAACAAATACAGTTTTTCTTCAAAGTTTAGCCTGTTCCATATAGGCTGCTTGCCATGATGACTAATGTACTGCAACCTTGCTGTTATGCATTAAATCTCATGAAATTGTACATCTGCACTGCATTTTTTTTCTTTCCTTTGTTTCTAAAATGCTGAGTTCTGCTAAAAAAGTTGGATGGAAATCAAATATGAAAAGCTTTGCCAATTTTAGTGAAATGATATCAGAGTTATATTATCCCTTAATGAAACAAGTATAGAAGGCTGATTGATTTATGGAGCAATTTTTTGCACCATTACCTAACTTGATTGTGTACAAATAGTTTTCTACATTCACAGCCATTGTGTCCCTGCATTTGTTTTAGTATGCACATTTCAAAATCTGATGTCTTTTTATCTGAGGACAGAGAGATCTGAAGGTTTTCACATGTACAGTGTTGATGTCATATGAAGCCATTTATTGAACATTTATACATTTGAACATTTCTTGCTACGGATGACAGACACATAGATTCCTTTTTCCTGCTATGATTAATATCTGCATAGAGCAGAGGGAAACTTCAATGTGTAGCCCAAGTAGGTTGCTGTACAGCTGTGTTACGACACCCACCTTGCCCCTCGAAAGAACTGGGTGTTCTTTTGAAAAGACTGGGTCTTCTGCAAAACAGCTTAGTTAGTTAATCTCCTTACATTAACACTGTAAACTGCAATAACAGGAAGTTATTGCTTTATATAGTATTTCACCTGACTCCTACTGATTCTTTCTCCTCTGGTTTTAGGCCTGCAAGTGTACAAAGATTCAGAGAGCGGCACTGTGTTTTCCTCAGGGAGCACAGACGACCTCTATATCGCTTTGGTAACTTCCAGGCAGCCTGAGTGTCATGCTTGGCATGCAAAACAGGTCTATATCCAGCTCCTATTCACATCCCAGAATCTAGATTCATATCATGAACAGTTTCTGACCTACCTGCTCTGTGATCCTCAGAGCAGCTACATCTGGTGTGTGTTGGGTGAGGGTATGGTCATGCTCTTGCTTTGAGAAACACTCAGGAAGGTGGGTCTGAGCAATGGCAGACTCTACAACAAGAACTCCTCCCTTTATTGGACTGCCTTTTACATCCATTTCATTGACATATGATTTAAGCACGAGAGAAAAAAAGCTCAGATTAAAAAAGAAACAAAAAAAAACAAAAAACAGGAATGTAGCTACTACATATTTAGTTTACTAAATATGTTTACTCCGTAAACTAAATCTTGGTATGCTTGAGGACTTTAATATTGTTTTAGGTGCATAGCATATCTTGTTTTCTGGGGAGCGTAGGATCACAATGTAAAGAAACTATGTGATGGGCAGAGCTCCTATATGCTAGATATGACTGAATATCTGCTCTCAAAAAGTTATATACAAATCATTTACTTATGACACATTCCATGATTTTGGTGGAAGTTTTCAAACAGATGTTCGAAATAAAACATTTCCACACATTTTCCTATTTTCAGTATTCCAAGAAATTTAAGAAAAGGAATCCCTACACTGGCTGATTTCCTCCTCTCCATGGGTAGTCTGGTACAATGGCAGTTATACTGCTTTTAGTATCAAATCTTTTATATCTAAGTGAGAGAAGGAAATATTTAAACGAAGAGACCAAAAAATATGTTCACACAAATATTTAAAGGTACTAGGTCAAATTAATTTCTGGTAAATTTACATTGATATCACATTAGTTACATGCATGATTCAGAAATTAATCTGATAAATTTCAACTTCAGTTTAACTAAAATAAAAATTAACTAAAAATTAGAAAATATGGCAATAAATATGACCAGATTTGCATTTCTGCTCTAAAACCTTAGACCAATTTAGACAGTGAGGAAAGGGGATGATAACCATAGAGGAACTAGAATACTAAATTCAGAATTGAATCCAAGCATGTCATTTTCATAGTATATTTCCATCTCCCAAGTTCCTATTGGCATTTGTGACTTCATAGCAGGACCTGATCTTCCTGCTTCCTGATGCTCAGAGGGTATTTTCTCAGACTTTGCAATTTATGAATTCAACTCAGAGCCCATAAATGCAGCACTTTGCTGTAAAAACTTTCACAAATGTGCCATTTGCTGTAAAAACTAAGCACACCAAGCAACAACTTTGACAAAACCATCAGTAACCGTTTGATAAATGGTTCACAGAAAGCAATCTGAAGCCTTGCTTCCTCCTCACAGAAAGAAGGTGGAACATTTTCATATTACTTTCAAGAAGAGTAATACCTGGCTATGTGCAAAGCCTGGTAGTGAGGGATTTGTTCTGCAGGAGCTTAAATGATCTGATTGGCACCTTCCTCCTCCAACCCCTAGAATTCCTGCTGACACTTTTTCCATGTAGTCAAAGCCAGTAAAAACTCATCAAGATGTGCAGGGGTGGAAGTTTGAAAACACACCTGGTAGCAGAAAGGCCCAGGAAGAGTTCCTTCGGATACTCTGCTTTGAGGAGTTCTCAGAGGCAGGAGTTTGCTGTGAATAAATACAAGTGACAAAACATTGCCAGCTGAAAACTGTCCAACAGTTTCCATGCCTATCTTCTCATTCCCTGAAGGGTAGGCCTGTAATACTCCCAAAAAGCCTCCTCTGCACTGGTTGTTTTGCCATACAAATTTGCTTCCGTTGGACCACACCACCTGCCATGGTTGACCCAGTCAAAGGCATCAGGTTCTAACTGGTGCTGGAATCTCCCAGAGAAGATGGAGGATATATTATGTCCTAACAATACCAGCATCATTTAGGAGAGGCCTAGGGGGTGATGTGAGTTAACAGTGAGGTGTTATAAACCTACTAACTTATCAGAAAATAGAGTTTTATGAGCGTGGGTGAAACAAGGGAGTCTCACCAGATAGGACAGAAGGTGGGATACAAGGACCTGCAACAAGAACCAGAGAAATGTCTCTTGCTCCCTAGCCACCAAATTCAACATGAAAGATTGGAAAGAGGTGTGGAAGCCTTGGCAAGGTAATACAGTTTTCAAATACTCATATCTCACCTGAGGTAATCTCATTCTTTTCATAAAACAGGAATCACCAGGAAAGTAGGAACACATTGCAGCTTCGAGAACATGAAGAGTGCAAACATAAGGGACTATAAATTCAGCCAGGCAGCTTTAGGAAATCTATGTAATAAAAATTACCATAATCAATCTTGGAAGAAATAAAGACCTGACAATAGGATCTCTGCATCAGTAGTATCAGCTTCTAAATAAGGATGTGACCTCTGGGACTTAATGAGTGGATGCACTGTATATTGTCTTTGAAATCAGGCAGATGCAGCGCTGACTGATCTCGATATAGTAAGTGCCAATAAATGTGAGGAAGAGATTGTCAGTAGGACTTCTGAGGAGATATGATTAAAATATCATCTTACTTACCAAAGTATAACAGTCCAAAGTTGTAATAACTGAGGGGGACAGACATTGTCAAAAGATTAAAATGAAAAGTTGCTTAGCTTTTCAGTGGATGTCAAAATAAGCATAACATTTTCAAAGGTCAGTAATAGTGTCAGAGACAGACCCCAGATATCACTAAAAGAGGCTTATAGTGATTATATGAGATTATTAAAATAATAGTAAGTGCATCAAAATGATAAGAGTCCAGACATTTTAATTTGTTCTTGCATAAATATGTATTGTAATTCTTCATATGTCTTTCACCCAACTATTATGTTGCTGTCTGTGAGAGAAGCGCAGGGCAGTCATCAGACACAAAATCCAAAATAAAGGCTTAATTATTTCAGGCATGAAAATAGACTTTTAGTCTTCGCTCATTTGCAGGCCTGACCCTTCCAAAAATTCTCTCTGAGGAACCATACTAGTAACCACTGTTTAAGCAATTTGAGCTGAAATGGGGCCTCACATGGCATGAGTAATCCATGGCAGACTAAAATGATTAATTGATCTTCATGTCCATGTCTTATTGCTTCTTCCTCAAAGTACTTTCTAAGATCCATTTATTTTTTTTTCTAGCATTTTCTCTTGAATGTATCAAACGTAATATTAATATAGTCATTAAATTTCAGCTTCTCTTGTTTCAAATTATTGCTTTAAACATATCCTTACCAATTAAAAGGTTGTAAAAGAATAAAATATACAGGACTCTTACCTTACAACACTTGCAACAACTGTTTTTTTAATATATCACTGAATGGTAGTTAACATAAATACTATCTTTATAGCAAGCTCCATAGTCATAGTCTGAATCGCATCACCACAGACCAAGCTGTTACACAGATCACTTTGAGAGGCTGTGTTTTGAGAACGTACAATTGGAACCAAAATTGTTGATGTTCTCATGACCTCCTTTATTTGTTATTCTGTGATATCTCACCAGTTTCTTTAGGATTTATTCAAAGAGTGTCTGCTGTTCTACCTAAAATCTTATATCTACATTTAACCAATAATCATCATTTATCAGTTTTCACACTCTTTTTTTTCAGATTACCAGCTTCCTCAGTCACATAAGGCCAAATTTCTGTACTCAGTTAAAAGTAAGAATTTTACAGAGGTATGCAGGAGATCTGTTTTATTGTTTTAACATGTTTCCTTTAGATTTTATCTTTCCTAACTAGTTTACCAATTCACCAAATTGTCAGATTAATCTAGTTCCTTTATCTTAGATTCAGTTCCATTGTGACCTGCTTTGGAAGACTCCCAGGCATTTGACAGGACTGACCATTTAGAAATGTGCCTGGCTCTGAAGCCTTTTCTATGAATGTGACAGCTATGAATGTGACAAGTCTGGTCCAAATGCTGTGAGCTCCTATGGACAGACTTGATGATTTTTATGCCTAGATCTTACTGGATAGCAACTGTTTATGTAGACTTTGCTTTGAATGTTGTCAGCACAAAAATATCAGTGTTGTGCTGAGCCTTCGTCAGTGGACAGCAGTCTCTACCTTCTTGTTTCCTCTTCAGTGTCACACTGAAAGCTTCCTTCACATATCTAATGCCTTGACAAGTATTTTTTTCTTATTCTTATTTCCTCATCTGTATACAGAAAAAAAAAATGTTTCCTCTGTTAAGCATCCATTAGCATGATCATACAAATCCCAGGATGTCCATTTTATTATGTGATAATAAAAATCTGGTTTGCATTTGTTAGCATAATGACTACTATTGAAAAAATGCTGAAAGTGACTAATCATTAATCAGACATGCTTGGCTACATCGATTTATTTTAATAATTTTCCCTGTGTGTGCTAATTCAGATGTAAAAAGTGCACAGCACCTTTTTTTCCTACTTGCATTTCTGTGAACTCAGAGGGGAACATAAAAAAACTCCNCCTGTGTGTGCTAATTCAGATGTAAAAAGTGCACAAGCACCTTTTTTTCCTACTTGCATTTCTGTGCAAGGGAACATAAAAACTCCTTTGCTACATGGCAAATAGCTCTATTCACTAACAGTCTGTTCACTATGACTGTTCTTTCACTCCTTTGTGGTTTGATTTATTCTCTTCTTATTGCATCGCAGTTTTCATCTGCCTAATAATCAGGCTCTGTTCACGCTCCTGTTAGATACACTCTAAAAATTAAAGATCCGAAAAGCGATTTCCTAATTGTGGAAATTTCCACACTCCTCTGTTAGCTGGGAATTCACAAGTGTCCTTTTGTTTTTCTCAATTCATTTAATTAAACTAAAAAGAAGGAAAGAGTAAATAAAAACAAATGACAAGATGCAGCAGGGGGTAAAGACATGATGCAGAGCAAGATATAACAGCAAAACCCTACTCAGAAGCGGCAAAGCCATTTCCAGAAGCTCTGACTACACTAGTTGCTTCTATGTGCTCTGGCATAAGCAGCTAATTTAGTCCCCTATAGTACTTTTGATGTACTCAAGAGACCTCCTACTGATATTAATAACAACTGTTAACAGTAATAGTTGCACAGAGAGACTTTTAAGATTTAACACCAAATTTCAACCTACGTATTAGCCCTTCAAGTGTTTTGCAAGTCATGTCTACATACAAATTTGATTTGCTGTCATATATGTGTTTACTCACAAAAACATGTGCTAAGGATGTAATTATGTTTATGCACTCTTGGCTTAAAATATTTGCAGGCTAAACGACCTGTGTTAGGACCATGTGATGAATCAATGACATTAAATACGAGATATTTCATGGTGATGCTAAGACAAAACTCCACTGACTTCAGCTAGAATAAGAGTGGGCTGCTCTTCCCTTGCTCCAGACAAGACACACTGGTGTATGGAACTACATATGTGTGTCAAGGGACATTTTACACTGGTAATTCCAATAAGAGTAAAAATCCAAAATATATGTGTGGTAGAGCTTGTGACAGTGCCTAGATTTGTAGCAGCATTCTTGTTAGAAAAAAAAAAAGTGGAAATTCTCAAGTCCTCTTTTCCATGGATTTTGCTCAGTTTAGGAATGGAGCCTGGCTGAGATTCCGAGCTGGACTTTAGCGCTTTAGTTTAAAATGGCTCCCAGTTAAAACTTTTGCATTTTCATCCTAGTGCGTGAAAGTAATTTTGGTACAGTTATAAATTCTAGTTTGATTTAGAGTTCCAAATTACACTTATAACCTCCTCTACAAAATCACAGGTGAATAAAAAAGACTTTCCAAATGACCATATTATGCAAATAAAGGTATTAAAAATGATATTTTGATTTTGTTCTTGTGCATTCCTATCACATAATCACAGACTGGTTGAGGTTGGAAGGGAGCTTTAGAGATCATCTAGTCCAACCCCCTGCTCCAGCAGCGACACCCAGAGCATGCGGCACAGGGTGGCATCCAGGCGGGTTTGAAGATCTCCAGGGAAGGAGACTCCACAGCCTCTCTGGGCAGCCTGTGCCAGGGCTCTGTCACCCTCACAGGAAAGAAGTTCTTCCTCACATGGAGGTGGAACTTCCTGTGTTTCAGTTTGTACCTATTACCCCTTGTCCTGTCACTGACCACAACTGAGAATAGTTTAGCCCCATCCTCTTAACCCCCATTCTTCCCTGAGGTATTTATTGATCTGATCTCCTTTCAACCTTCTCTTCTCCAGGCTAAACAGGCCCAGCTCGCTTAGTCTTTCCTCATAAGACAGATGCTCCAGTCCCTTAATCATCTTTGTCGCTCTCCACTGGACCCTCTCTAGAAGCTCCATGTCCCTCTTGTCCTGGGGAGCCCAGAACTGCACCCAATACTCCAGGTGCGGCCTCACCAGAGCTGAGCAGAGGGGCAGGATCCCCTCCCTCGACCTGCTGGCAACGCTCCTCCTCATGCAGCCAGGATCCCATTGGCCTTCTTGGCCACGAGGGCACTCTGCTGCCTCATGGTTAACCTGTTGTCAACCAGGACTCCCAAATCCTTCTCCGCGGCGCTGCTTTCCAGCAGGTCAACCCCTCATCTGTACTGGTGCCTGGGGTTATTCCTCCCCAGGTATAGGACCCTGCACTTGTCCTTGTTGAACCTCAGGAGGTTCCTCTCTGCCCAACTCTCCAACATTGTCTAAGTGCCTCTGAATGGCAGCAGAGCCCTCCGGAGCGTCAGCCACTCCTCCCAGTTTGGTGTCATCTGCAAACTTGCTGAGGGTGCACTCTGTGTCCTCCTCCGAGTCGTTGATGAAGCTGAACACCACCAGGCCCAGTCCTGACCCCTGCGGGACACCACTGGCCACAGGCCTCTAGCTATCACATAAGAAAGGAAAAACAGGATGTTTTCAACATTCTGAATAGCTCAAGACTCCTAACTGTGTATTTTGTGAGATAGTTAAGGGATTATCTGAAGGTCTTCTCGAAAAAAAATAAAAAAAAAAAAAGAAAAGCTGATGTTTTCTTCTGTCTGTGCCTATCTACCTATGTATGTTTTTTTAAGGTTAGGCACATGTGATGTTCACAACTGATTTTCCTTACACTAAACTCCCAGATCCTGCCACTTATTCCCAGGGCATCCTTTTTAAAAAGCAGCTTAATATGAGGTAAATAGCCTAGGTTCCCAGTACTTGCCTGAGGGAATTGCATATGCTCTGTAATAGGCTTGGAAGTGGAATGAGGAACCAAAGTGAATTTGGTGCAACTGCACTGAAAAGATAAAAATTATGTGAATAGTTTGGATGTCTGTGGTAATACCTGGTGTATGAATATTAATTAGAGATTTGCTGGAAATGAAAAATTTGACTCTACAGTGTTTTCTACTCTCTGAAAATGCATCTCCATTTCCTGAATTATCTTCTTGACTTGCAGGCAGGATACGGATTCCTCCTCTACTACTAACAACAGACATCGAAAATATCACGACAGCCCATTGATTCCTAATACTGGAGTGAAGCACAGAGGCAACTGGGCATCTCTTAGTCTCTGACAATGGAGAGGTTCATGACTTCCACTCTGAAAATTTTTTGTACCCTCATTGGATGAGAAAATGAAACCCAGGCTCAGCATCTGCCTCAGAAAGCTGTAATTGAAGTGCTGAGCTTTCTTATTGAAACTGCCAGGTTCCCAAAAAAGCCGTAGATCTCTGCAAGCATGCCTGAGGGAACTGCTTACTGGGAAAACAGGGAAGATGGTATGTAAGGGGCATCAGGATCTGACACAAGGTCTGAGAGACTCAGTGACCTTCAGTGCAGAAAGGGGTAGAAAGATCTCCATCTGCCTGTTATGGAGAAGATTTAAATAAAGACCTTCCCTCCACTGTGTACCATACAGCTTTCTGAGAACAGGAAGGACTGGAAAAAATGTAAAGTCATGGCCAGTCAATATAGTTTTATGCTTTCTAATCTCCACCTCTTGATCCAGGTTGTATTGTAGAGGGAAGAACACAATAGTATTAAGGGAAAAAATGCTGTTGCCCTATGACCCCCAAATGTAGTGTTGTCTGTGCAGTTAACAGCCCTGAATAGCGCTCTGCTACTTTTGCAGGGCCTCAGAACAGAGGTCTATAAAACACATCATCAGACAGACCTTGTGAGAGCTACTTGTGTGAGATGGAGTTTGGAGTCAGTTGTCCTCTGCTGTCCCGTGCAGCACAAGCTTGGAAAAGGAGCATAAGCCTAGGAAATACTGTCATGGACTGGGCTGAAAACAAGGGGCAAGGGCTGTAAAGTGAGCATCAGCTAGTGGTCACTGAAGACATATGACCTTGAAAAAATGGTTTAGGCATAAGTACGAAAAGAAAGAAAAAGCAAGTATGTAAGGAAACAGTTTAGCAATGGATAAGGCTCATGAAGAGGACAAAAGCTAGGAACCTGCTGAGATACCCAGCTATCAAATAAAAGATAAGACAGTGATATCACCACATGGTCTTTCTACACATGCTGAGTTAGAGCTGGGAGTGTCAGACCTGCTTCAAGAACCCAGACTAGCCAAGGAACTTTTGGCTTGGCCGCGGGTCATACAGAACCAAGTGTTGTGGTGTATGTGTGCATGTGTATATCTTATTGTATGTTTTCTGAAGGCTAGGTTTGACTATATTGTATGACTATTGGTGTATCTGGGTGTGTCTTTTCTCTATAAAATTATATTCTTTAAATTGGTTAGTACTTGTGAATAAAATCTTATTACATATTAGGTGAATTTGGCTAATTACTTCTCTGGGTGAAACTCAGGTGCTTTGCAACATCCATAGTTTTCCCTGTATTCCTCTCATCTCTCTAGAAATGTAGAACATATCCATATTCAGCACTTTTCATAGTGAAAAAAAAAAAAGACTTGTGTCAGGTCCATAATGAAATTAAAATACCTTTATACATCCATCATGTAGTTGGCAGAAATCTATGCAGAAATGTTGCCAGATATAATCTCAAAGCTGAGGATCGCTCCTGGCAGAGGTTATCATTTTGAGAACTATGGGAATCTTGCCATATAATGAAGAGCCTCAAACGTAAAACAGACTCCTTTCCTATATGTTCCCTGGTTAAGTGCTTTGATCCACCAGGAAGATACTGAGAAATCTTCCACCAGTATTACTCATGTGTGGACATTAAGATGTAATTCATCTTCCTTTATTTTGTCCCCTTAAAACATGAGTTAAGTTAATCTAAGCTTGCTTTCCAGGATCTCTCTTTAGGAATGAGAGACAGAAAATTCTCAGACACATCCTACCCATCCTACTGGTCTAAAACAAGTAGCTGTCTAAAATGAGTGAGGCAAACGGCAATCTGGAAGTGCCAGCTCCTCTTCTCTGGCTATTGAAGAGGTTATATTAACTCAGATTAACTTGAAGGAAGCTAAAGTCAGAGGAGATGTATCCCGCCTATACACATGAGTATTAGTTATTTAAAGTCTGTGATATGAATTTTTTCTTTAATATTCATTCATACCTGTTTTGAAGTGGCTTCTGATTTGTTAGCAGACAGATTTAAATAAATTTCTTTACTCATAAAGCAGGTTTTTGTATTATCCAATCATATTTAGCAAGAATGAAAGGGATGTCATCCAACACAGTAATATGGGCCAATTAAGTCATTTTTTATCTGGTTTTACAGCTAATCTGATTTTTCTTTAGTGCAATTCTGCTATTGTAGTGATACAATATTATATTTTGGCATAATCTTTTAATTGAAATAAAGTTTGGAGGCTGTAATACTTCTTCCAAGTTGTAGTATATTTTTATAGCAACATTTTGAAAGATGAGTATTAAATATATCATAGAAAAACATTGCTATTTTACACATAGAAAAGGTTAATTAAGGACTCGAACATTAACTCAATGTTACAATATCAGTCTAAATTTTAATCTGTTTCTAAGATAGGAAAGCACAAATATAAACCAGCAAAGTACTAGTTTTCCTCATATGCTAGGAAAAAAATAGAATCATCATGAAAATTTTGACAAGTTTATGGATATTAGAAAAATTAGTATTATAATAAATACACCTTTGAATATATAATGCATCTACAGCAATTCCAGTAATGTCATTTCAAGAGTTTCTTCTACTTGTGCCACAATACAATCATATCATTAGCAAGAGGAAGTGAACAAACTGCTGACAAACTGCCTCTGTTTAAAGCTTCTGCTCTCAGGCTATGTATTTCTGATTCAATACTTAACTCATTGGTCTCTATGGATATTGCACAGACTGTTCAGCCAGTCTAGAATATGTGGTGGACTGATATAAGTACAATTAAAAAAAAAAAGTTTTCCAAGGATTTCTGCACTGAATTTTTTTGCACTGAAATAGCCTGAGAACCAAAATTTGGCAAATGGATATTAACTACCGATGCAGAGGCTTTGGTGTCAGATTATGTATGCAAGTTTTTTTTTACACAGTACAGGATTCATATGTAGCTGAGGGATAACTACCTTCATGGAACAAGAGAAAGGATTATTTTTCCTAAAGCCTTTAAAGTATCTCCTAGATCTTCGGAATGATCAACACAAATCTCTTTTTCCGTCATTCTGGCTTCTAAACAGTCAGCGTGTCCTCTCTGGCCAAAGTATGGGACTGATGGGCGACCTGCTCTGTGGAAGCCATCAGAGCTCTGCATTTCATCTCTGTTATAGCCTTAGAAATGACGATTGTGTGATTAACCTGGTCAGTCTCAGCTATGGAGAGCTCTGGTCTGGGAGAAGAGCCATCCAAATGTTAGTTGTACTGTATATGGGGAAAACTGCAGGGTCCAGGAGCAAGTCTGGAACCCAGTCAGAATGGGACATTCTCAGGAGAAATTCAAGCTCTAACATGAGTACTCAAAGAAACCCTCAACATTATGTGACTTCTGAGCTATACAAAAAGATAGGCAAATGCACCATTGTTTGGATCAGGATTTGACAGCTCTGGTATGAAAAGAGAGAAAGGAATTAGTCATGCCCTTAAGGTATATAGTAAATACTCATTATTTAAATGTTGTGCTTTAAGAAACCACATGGCCATCAGAACACAATTACATCTGTAAACCTGGAACCAAGTTAAGAAAACGTCTGGTTTCTTTTAGAATCATTGCCAGCTGGGAGTCATTCTGAGCCCTGCCTATTGCTGGATGCCCTTGGAATTAGACAGTAAAATATTAGGCTGCAATAGCCTTGCTGGATATCTGGAATCCTACAGATTGTATCTCTAGTTGTCTGAAACAGCCATTTTCACTCACCTAGGTTCAAACTGAGGACAGCAAAGCTTTACAGCATCATCAGCAAATATAATGTCCCTTGATCTCAAGTTACAAGTATATTGCTAATAGTTACAGCATCAGTGGAAAATAATGTCAGAAGAGAAGTCTGTGCGGGGAAAAGTCAATGGTATCCATTTAAACTGATGCCTTTCTGTGTAGTCTTTGAAAGAACTGCAGCTAGGTTAACAGTTGATTTCTCAGTGAAGAATTTAAGAGCTTCAATTTATAAACTCATAAAATAAATTCTTACTTTATAGGAAGCAAAAAAAAAAAAAACCCACAACAAAATCTGTCCAGATGGGGAACCTTTTATAAACTGCCTTTGTTCATATACTATTTGATGCCTGGTTCAACCGCTAAATCCATCATAGTTAACAGAACAGAAATGTGTGACTATTTAAAAGGAAAAGAAAAAAAGAAGTTCTTGAATGTATTCATATATATTTTTATTTTACTTTGGTAATATCTTGAGTGTTGTTCACTTTGTTAACTGATATGCATATTGACCAGGAACTTCACACAAAGGGAAGGGCAAAGTCCTATCAGCTTGTAAAGAACAGGGGAAAAGCAAGCTGTCTTATTTGTCTGTCTGAGCATGTACTTTCTTGTAGATCCTATCTCAATAAATCTGAAATATGGTTATATGGTACTGTGACAATGAAGTTTGTTATTTTGCTTGCACCAACTACAAGAATATCTAACCCAATAAGTCAGTTAATATTGGAAGTACACTAAAAAGAAAAAAAATATGTTCAACGTAATTACAGTCAATTGCTTTTCATAAGTAAAGTCTTGAAATATCAAGTGCCTCTTTTCTCAAACTTTGAGCAGAACAGCATAGAGAGTCAGACACAGAGGTTCTTGCCCAGCACCTGCACTCTGCTGTTTCATTATATCAATTTTACTACAAATTTTTATTCAGAACTTTTACTAAAAAAAGTACTGCATGTGGGTAATTTCTGTGGAAAGCACTGGGGCTGTGCATTCCCTCTCTTTGTTCTCTACCCAGGAAGACCTGAGCAACTTAAGGAAGAACTTTTTGACGGTGAGGGTGACAGAGCACTGGAACAGGCTGCCCAGAGAAGTTGTGGAGTCTCCTTCTCTAGAGATCTTCAAGACCCGCTTGGATGCAGCCCTGTGCCATGTGCTCTGGGTGTCCCTGCGTGTGCAGGGGGGTTGGACTAGATGACCTCTAGAGGTCCCTTCCAACCTTAGGCATTCTATGATTCTATGATTCTATGACTCCAACTCTTTTCAAGATCTCAGAAGGACCTGCCCATAAATTAATTATTAAACCAGCTTTGAAAGTTATTATCTATGGTTATATTATTACTGTAATTATAAGAAACCTTTGTAATTTAAGCATAGAACAAAAGGAAAATAACTTCTAAAGAAGAGTTCTTCATTCTTACTTTATCCTTTTTTTTTTCCTTTCTTTCTCCAAGAATGCATTATGTATTTCTTGTGCAAGTCAGGTAATACTTCTACTTTAAACTTCAGGTTTGAAAAGTGTTGTTAAACCATGGAAGGTTACAGCAGAAGCTAGAAGATATGAATCTAAATATCTACACAAGTAATTGAACTAATCTCTTAAATATCAGTGGAAATTCTGTGCCCTTGTTCTTGGCACTGTAAGATTTAACTATAGGGAATACAAATGTCCCGAATTAAATACCTATATATGTGTGTATATACACACACAATACACATATACACACACACAATAAATAGCAAATGATACTGTCAATAAACATGGATAACATCTGAAATACTTAGTCCTTAATTGGGTGATAATTTGGAAATACACAGATTTTTTGTTGCTGTTAATACACCAAACTTGGAGGAGGCAGATAACTTCCTTCCTAACGGAAAACTGCAGGCAGTCTTTGCAGGCAGTTAGTGTGGAATTAATGAAATCATCTCTGTGGAGCAATTAATCTTCTGTACTTTTGTAGTAACAAAGGGAAAGGAAGAGCTCTCGCCCTCCCACAGCTGATAGCTGTGTTCCTCAGCCTAAAGAACAGTCTTGGAGAACCAGAATATTTGTGTTGTGTTTCTACATTTTATGTAACATGCTTCATGACCCTGGAAAAATCATTTGATCTCTCTATGCCATAAATTCCTTTCTTGCAAGAAGGAATTAATTATACTTCACTATTTCCAGAGGACTTTCATTAGGCTTAATTAGCAAAGGTTTGCAAAGTGCTTTCAGAGCAGTCTTTTGACAAATGATATTCTAAGTGCAAAACATCACAGTAAAAAATTTACAGTCTTGTTTAATGTTATTTGTTTAGCGCAAACAATATTCTTGGCAGCTGGAAACACTAATCTGATGCATTAGGTTATTCACAGACAAAGATAAGTTAAAATTTCATTCATCTGGGCTTTGATTTATACACATAGTTAACCACAAGCCTCAATGTAAACACTAAGCAAGAAAAGGGCACCAATCTATGCATTTAATACCTTTGAGCTTATGTCTTATGCATCATTAGTTTCCTTCAACACAAATAATTCTTGAGGACTTCTTTTTAATTGGTGGGATCATTAAACAAAAATATATTAAAGAAAAATGATTTGTGAAGACAGATGTTGCAAGTTTCAAGATGTATGTTTTAAAAGGTATTATGATAGGATCTGATTTATGTGTAAGAAAATCCATGCCGGCTGCATTTTTAAAAAGATCAGAGATGAGAGATTTGAAGGCTGGCGTAATAAAAGCAGCTATAGATGTAAGGTGCAGTGATTGTTTTGATGATTATTTGCATCAGAAAGAGCAGGTTTTAATGTATTTCACAGAACAAAGTGAAGTGATCTTGGAAATGATCAAGGAATTAGAAAAGTTAAAGATGATCATTCTGCTTGGAAAATATTTGTGGCAAAGAGTATGATGCTAATATAAAAGCCTATTACTTACTTATTTCTAATCCTATGTTTTTCATTAAATAAATATATTTCAGAGTATGTCAGCAAGTTATCTTTAACGTCTACCTTGAATTTTTGAGCAGTCATGATGGTGCTTCCAGGGGCTTACTTCTGGATTGCTTAAAAGAGAAGGAAGTACAAGGCTGAGATCTTAAAGAACAGATTCAGAGCTATCGGGACAGCTTCTAAGCCTTTGCTCTGTGTATCTCATGCTGCTTGAGGAAAGGAACTTGAGAGGATGAGTGGTCCATCAGACCTCTTGCTCCAAACATATGTTTTCTGTCCTTGTAGACTGAGATCATAGAATTAATTGTGTGCTCAAACTTGAGCCAAACAACATTACTACTTTGTCTCTGTTTTATGGAAGCAATCATCCGATGAAAATTAATAGTTCAAAAATGTACTTACAATGTGTCACCTATAATGTCTTTTGATTTTGGTTTGGAAACAGAAGAGGGTTAGTTTCTGCTTTGGGCATAAATCCAAGATTAAATGTCAAACCCGGTGCTTTTGTTAGAAACTACAGAAGAAGCCAGATTTTGTGTCAAATATGTCATGAACATATTCCTCCTGCCCTTCCCTCCTCACTCCTCTAAAGAACCCCAGAGCACACAGTAAGATTCAGTTTCTATTAAGAACCAGAATCTTCACTCTTTAAAGCTGATGGGATTTTTGGTACTGACTTCAGTGGGAACCCAGAGAACTGTTACAGCTATCACAGACTTCTACAGAAAATAAACAAGCAAACAAAAAAAAATTATAATCATATCGGAAAAGATCCAGATTTTACTGATTAGATTAGTCATGTTCATGAAATCAATCCATATTTGAAAGTACCAATGTTAGTATAGTTTAAAATGTTAAAAATAGACAGCTGTCATGGGAAAGGAACCAGAAAACAAACAACCAGAGTTTATTGAAACAGTTTATTGAAACAACCCAGAGTTCTTTCAGATGCAACATTACAATTTTCTTTTGACACATATGTGGAACTTCACCTTCACACACTTGGATATCTCTTGAGATCCACTTAGGATCCAAGTTTGTCTGAAATATTAATGGCACCTCATTTTCAGAAAATGAAGAATGGAGAGGTACGTACTCATGTCTGTCTCTTTTGTAAAGAGGAATTAAGTGAGGATAATAAAGTAAAGCAGGGAGACTCGTGAGCTACTCATTCTATGCAACTGAAACTCAAATTTGTCATTAATGATTCAGGCACTCTGAGGACTCTTATCCACATAGGATAGTCTGAAAGCTCCTGGAAGATGCACCCCATTTCTAGTCATGGGTCCATACCTTCTTTTGGGATATAAATTTTTTTTTCTTTCCATTTGTGTACTGGTCTTTGAATTGTTGCTGAATACAAATATTATGTGCGATTGATGCTAATGGAACACCAGTTCTGAAAATGCAGCTTGACATGCTGATGTTTCCCAGGTTTTCTTACAAAGCTCAGATCTTCAGCTGTAGAACATGTGGTTGGGATGATTTATGGGGCTGGGAGATCCTGTCCTAGATGTTCCACTCTTCAGTGCAGTGTATTTGAAAACTGTTGCCTCCTTGTGGATGGGAAAATCCTGGACGATCTTTAGGTACAGTAGCACATTTTGAAGCTGTCCAAAGAGAACTGAAAATCATAGAAGACAAGGTTTATAATATAAAATACCACATATTCTACCAGCCTACTATAGTATACTTATTACCAATAAATTTGAGGGAAACTGCTGGTGCATTTTTATTGACTTCCTCCTAATCAGAATCATAGAACTTCAGTACTTTACACCTCTTGAGTGTGACCAATATATTAAGCTATTCAGCAATAACTTTGACATCCCCCTTTGAATCTTTCTGGATCCCTGAGCAAGAAATACTGCTTACTATATTCCCTATTAGATTTCTGGATAGTTTCCTCTGAAGAGAAAGAATAATTTACAATTTTTACTTCAACTTGCACTGGTAAAGCTTTACACTGGTAATTTAATTCTATATTCATTTAGTTTGAATTACATGGGGAACATCTGCAACGATTCCTAACAATAACTACATTTCAAGACAATTACACAGTAATAACTAGAGCCGCAGGATGATGTCAAAGCCAGAAAAGGAAAAAAGAGGCACACGCAAGCTCTGCACATGAAAAGAAATTTTGTTCTTAATTGGGAATATGCAAGTTTATCAGAGAAGAGTCTTTGCAATATCATATACATATATTTAATATATGTATTTATATATGTATTGCAGTATTTTCCGCTAGCATCTACGAATCAGACAATCACTAATTCGGTGACTTCTGTTTTGTTTTGGGGTAAACAAGTCTCCTTTCTTTCTTGTCCAACTCTTACTAAAGACAAGACAAAATAAAATGATCTTGTGGGATCAGTCTTGCTAATTCCCAATTCCATCTTATGGAATTAACCACTGTGGAGGCAGGAACTCCTTCATTCATTCTTCTCTGTTGTATACTAATTAACTCTTTTCACCTATGTATGAGACTTCATATTTTGGTCTGGAAAACCCAGATGGGCCGTGTGGACATGAATAGTGAGTCCAAAAGCTCTAGGTGCAGCAGATGTGTTCTTTTCTTTTCTCTTCTTTTCTTTTCTTTTCTTTTCTTTTCTTTTCTTTTCTTTTCTTTTCTTTTCTTTTCTTTTCTTTTCTTTTCTTTTCTTTTCTTTTCTTTTCCTTTCCCTTTCCTTTCCTTTCCTTTCCTTTCCTTTCCTTTCCTTTCCTTTCCTTTCCTTTCCTTTCCTTTCCTTTCCTTTCCTTTCCTTTTCCTCGCCTCGCCTTTTCTCGCCTTTTCTTCTTTTTTCTTTTCCAGGAAAACATTGGGTCCTACATGATCATCCACAAAGCTGCAGATATCAATATGCACATTTTTATAACCATTATCTTTCTCTTTTAGAAGAGAAAATCCATTTCATATATCATAAACTATGATGTAACTTTCATATATCATAAACGATGTTGCCTAGCATTTCTGTCTTTATCTAATCAGTAGAGGGGAGGGAATGTGAGGACTATTTTCTTTCAAAGATCTTTGTAAAAACTGTATAGGGTTTTATCAATATAAACCAAAAAAACGCAAAACAAAAGTCTTGCTCTTTCTAGGCTGTAGATATTTCCACTGTTTGTAGTGACTGTGCTGGAATTATTTGTACTTGGATTCACTTCAAAATTTGACAATTTTGTCCTTAAGAGAGCCATAATACTGCAGTAGGACGTTGATCTGAGTAGCATCAGATTAATTCAACTCTTAATTCTTGCCCCATATGAACCTACTGCATAAAATCAGTGTCTTCCAGCTCTTCTCCCTGTCACTGGAATACCATCTCCATGACATGCTACATATAGCTCATGCTGAACTGCTTCTGTTGCATGACAGGAAATAATGTATTTTCTTGCAGTTTTTCTCTATACCATCCCCTGTAAAGTGAAGTGAAGAGAAAACACTGAAAAATACAGAGTAGGCAGTGACTTCTGTGTAATGATCAAGGCTCTCTGTGAGTACAATAGTGTATTGAAAAATCATTCATAATTGAAATCAGTGGGTTGACACTGGCTTACGACCAAGATGAGATAAAAATCAGCACAATCAGTCTTCCTCCTAAGGGCCAAGTGTCATTGAGAACGGAAATTTATTATCTACAGAGGACCCTCTCTCAGTTAGAGGGCTCCAGCAAACACTCGGAAAGCTTCTTAAAACTTGAAAGGGGAAAAAGACCTACTTAGCTGCATTTCATTTCTTTGGAACCTCAATATTCTGGGCCTCCCTAATCCAAACCAATTGCTGAGCCACTTAATCTTTTCCTTCTGCTCTTATAACAGCATGGCTGTGACCACTTTTGTTGCATTTAAATCATACTTGAAAATCATTGTTTTTCTTGCTACTTCTTTTGCCATTTTTCTTAAGAAAATAATCAAGTTTTTATGTGAAAAATATGTACTTGCAGAAGATGATACCCAAGCAATCTGTATACTATTTTGTACTTGTCTGAGAGAAGATTAGCACACAAAAATGTCAGTTAGTAAGGTTCCACTGCACTAGCCTCTGAAATGTGCAAGTAAATATTTCCAGGAAGGCAAAAGTATTCTAGAAACACATATCTTTCTTTCAACCTAATAAAAATGAAACTGAGATAGTTTTCACTTGTGTAATTGCTTAGCTGAGTACAAACAAACTAGGAGGAAGCAAAACAAGGCTTCTGAATTAGCAGGAAAAATCCCTACTGCAGTATTGGTGTGTATATTCCTATTAAAAGGTAGATAAGATAGCAAGGCTTTCTAAGATCACATTGGCTCATTGTAATAGCAGTGTGCACTTTGCTGTAATTCATATCTTCAGATTGTTCTTTACCATCACACTGCATCAGCTGTTAATGCTTAGCAAGAATATCATATAGCAAACATCTGACTCACCACTTTGATAATTCCCTAGGAAAATTGAATGAAATAAAGATGTATTTCAGATTCTTTTTTATATTTATATGATTGTGAATCTGGAGTTACTCTAAGGGAGGGGATAGAGTTACTGGCATTCATGAGATGCAGAGAAGTACATGAAATCACAGCTTTTGCCTTCAATTTCTGTTTTAAAATTGTAAATGGAAAGAAGCATAAGAACAGTGAACAGTTTGACAATAGATATAAGGATCTATACAAAATGAAGGTCAACAATATGATTTCCTGTGGAAGGATGAGTAGGTGTAAGCAAATCTTTTTAGGTATTTGTTCTACATCTACATGATGTCAAGCCCATGAGAAAGTGGGTAACAGGCTTGTAGAAAGGTCACTTTTCAAAAATATGCCCACTTTCTGGTCTGACAACAGCTGACTTCTTAGAAAATCTTGCTTTTGATTTTCAAATGATCCCACTCACATGCGTCAGGGACTCAGGTCATCCATCCTTGTGGCTGGACGTGTTCAGCATTTCTGGCTGTCCAGTCCTAGATCTCAGACGTTACATGCCCAAAATCTGAAGTCATATCTTTGGGAAAAAATTGGGACAGTTTTATAGAATAAACTCTGAAGAATTTGTATGTACAACAGGATGTATAAACAAGAGAACATTTTTAAAAATTTGTATAGAACTTCTTATTGCTTCAGATTCTAAAAGAAGCAACGTTGAGTCCTTAAAGATATGTTATTTTGTCAAAATATAGTTAAGGGTGGAAGTTTCCTCTCCAGGGAAAAATAAACAATGATAATTAGGTTAGCTTCACCTTTGAAAGTGTCCAAGGCCGTAATTTTTTTTTCAGATAATGTCTTCTATTGTAGGCATTAGTGTAAGTGTTCCTGGCCAGACATGATGCTCATTTTTCAAATAAAACTGGTAAAATATTTAAACATTTTAAAGTAACAAACAAATCTTGAAATAAGGAGGCATTAGCATTAGCATATAATGCTTTTTCTTTCATGAAATATCCAGGAATATCCTCTTCAGACAGATAATTGAAACAGTTCATACTTGTTCAGCTAGTCTGAGGTTTGAAAAGATTTTGTGTCGTTTTGATAGTCAATATTTTCCCTTTTAATGATGTTTAAGAACTGCATGTAGGCCCATCTAAAACCTATGAAAACAAATATCCCAAGACTTTGTGTAAAGCTAGATCCAAGCTGAAGCTGTGTTTTATCAGTTGCTTTATTACCCTCAGTGAAAAACTAAATAACACTCAGTTCTGTGGAAAATCTGGGACCCAGGTTCTGGAGTGTCTTGTAGCCTTCTGAAGTCAGGAAACCTTCCCTTTGGTGTGAGTGGGCTTGGCACTCTGTACTTGCATAAAAAAACTGAGACTTGGTACCATGAGATAACACTATTTGTGCTTACATTTGTCTCCACAAAACTACAGGCATTTCTGTTTTGCCAGACTTCAGAGGCAGGATAGCAGATATTTGGGGTTATTTGGTAGAAACCAAACAAACCTGATTGCAAAGGCAAAAGATTTTGTCACTGCTGAAAATTACCAGCCGTAGGAACATCTACTAGGCTTAAATCACTGGTTTGGAACCTTATTATTTATAGTAAACCTGAAAGAAATTTCTATTCCAGACTAAGCTGATCTCTCTCACAAATGAAAACAAAGTTATCTAAAAGAAGAGTCCCTGCTATGCATCTTCAAATGCATTGCTGATCAGTTCTTCTTTTCCTACCTTCCTATCATTATTGTTGTCTTCATCCCTGATAAAAGAATATGAATGACCGAATGAAGAAAATGCCACAAAAATTTGAACATTTTTGTTATGTTCCATGTAGGGAGAAATTTAAAGACACATAGGAAGGACAATGTTCTGCTGACTTGCCATGGGCATTGGACCAGTAAGTTCCTTCATGCCTCTAGGATATTTTTTCTGACAATCAGCCTATCACAGGGAGGTATCAGCTCTCAGTTCCAAGCCTATTCATTTGCATTAATGCTCTGAACTCTGCATGAATATTCATACTTTCGTGATTTTTTTTTCCAGTTCTTTCTTCCCTCAGAATATCCTCTACTGGGTAAAAAATGTGAAATCCAGAGAATCCATCAAATTTGGATAGACAGATGGATTGGAATTACCATAAATACAGTATCTTCCTTTTCCTAAAGTGTAATGGATAGAGCTTAGTATGTGGGATATTTCGGAGCAAGTCTTAACATTTCTGCCTCCTAATCTCTTTGGTAGTTCTGCATGTCCCTCTCACAAGCAGTTCCACAGTAATGACTTTACAGAAGAAGAATCTGTCAGTCTGGAGAAGCAAACTCTCCACATTGAAGACTTCAGGAGTGGTTGGTGAACCTTGGGAGACCCTACTCTGTTCTGAGGCTTGTTCCCGTAGTGGGGTGAGCGCATCTTGCCTTTTGAAATGACTATTTTCAAGCACAGGGATACACATCTGTTTATGAAATAGGTTTAATTTTCTTTGTTCTACACACTTTTCTACTTCCAAACAGGATGTTACCTGTTTTGAATATTTCCTCTTAATCCTTTAGCATCTTTATATCCTTGAGGCATTTTCATACTTTGGACCCTATTTTGTGACCATTTTTCGTGTATAAGCCTCTTGCCTGAATCATACGCATATTTCATAAAATCTTTTCGGTTTTTAACAGTTGCTTCTCAATTTTCAATGTTTCTTTTGCATTTTTGCCTCTTATAGCTGACATTTAGGTCTACAAATATCTTAATTGGCTGCAGCATCTTGGCTGTGCTAGCCTTTGCTCTCCTTTAGAAGGCTCATGATTCTCCTAACTCCACTAAGAAAAACTATTCATCTTCCTAGCATCATGCTGCTTTGGTGACCCAAAATACTTTAAAAAATCAACCTTTCCTAGGCTGCAATCATCCTGCTCACCAGGAATCCAAATGGCTAGGCTACAAAGAAGAAGGGAAGAGGTAGACCCATCACAACTTCATCGCCATTCTTTAAAGGGGAAAGGTAAAGACTGAATGCAAAAGCCATTTCACTTAAAAAAATAGATTTGTTGCTAATGATGTTATACCTATTCTAGGGTCTGTAGAGCACAGACAGGTGAAATTCTTCTGGGTCATTTTCTTCAGCCCCTAACCTGAATGTTCCTTTCCTCAAATATATGAAGGTCACCACCCTCTCTGCAACTTCATAGGTATCTGCCTGTACTCTACACAATCGTAGGGAATATTGGTCCCTTAATTGTGCCAGCATCTCACAGAAACAATTCATAATATTTCTATATCCTTGCAGTTTCATCCTGCCACTTCTAAAAAGTACTGCCTCACAGACGAAACATTGTGTTCCTGTTCAATGTCTGTGTGTTAATTCGTGTTTAACAATGGACAGTAATGGAATATATAATTAAAAAAAATAGTGCTTACTCACTGAAGTCTCCAGATACCTTTATAACATTGCTTTAATTGCATGAGCATGCTGTGTATCTATTATTTGGGAATATTTCAGCTGTTAGTCCAGTGAAATGAGAATGAATGAGTGAATGTCTCTCCGTTTTTAAATCAAAGTGAATATTTTCCTTAGCTCCTTCACACAAATTAAATATGAGTTTATGTAGGTCTCTTGTGTTTCATTACAGAGATCTTTTATACCAGGCTAGCAACAGAACAAAGCAAAATGGAATTGAGTAAACAATTGGATTTTTATCATACCCTGCTGTTACTGTTATTTTAGATATTGCTCACACAACTACTCTAGGAGTGCCAGGCTTAATACATTTTTAGGAAACAGTAATTACTCTAGTATTTTTCTCAGAATCCACACGTGTTATTTACTCCCTGGTGAAACAGAAATTTAAGTCAATTCACATCCCTCTACGAAGTGTTGAACTGTTCAATCTACTTCAGTACATTTCTTAGGCACGTTGTACCACTAGTATGTCTTGGGTTTGTTTTTTTCTGCTAATTTCACATTATCCTGACATTAATTCACCAAATCTGCTGGATGATGCAGGGCATAATGCAAGAAGTTAAACTTTCTATTTCAAGTAAGATTGCAGGCAAGGAGCTCACAGAAGGGCTCTGTCTTGAAGGCAGTAAAGAAAATCCAAAAGCAGCAACGATGTTAAAGTATATACAAGGGTTAAAGAAAAAAAAAAATTCTAAGGATTTTCAGAAAGTCTTCCTGTTTGTAGAAACTGGAAATACAGGGAAACTCAACATGCACACATCTTAAAATCTCAGCTGTGCACCAGGGTAATATTTCATTATGTTTCCATGAACAAGGATCAAGAGATGTTATAAACTTTCCAGTCACTGATAGTCAGAGCTTTAAAAGTACTTAAGGATTTTGTAATCATTTTTGTGGCCAATGTTTAGACATTTAGGACTACTAAGTGTGTGTATATGACACCCTTTCAGAGGTGATTTGGTGATTTAAATGCCTCAAAATGCAGGTGTGTATTTCAATGCACTTCAAAGGACCTGGCTTTTGAAAACCAGTGAAAACCTATTATCTGAAAGCTAAATGTTCATAGTGCAAACACTCAAAAATCAAGTACCCTAAATCATACGTACCAGAGTTGTACTGCCAACTCCTCATATCAGTGACACTCTAGTCCTTCTGTTAGAAAGGATAGACTGAAACATACTCCCTTTAGGCCATCCATTCCCTGTGCATGGGACCCTCCTGCCTCTCACATGTGTGATATTTCTGAGAAGGAAGAGGTGGCAGGAACAACCTCATTCATGGCAATTCCTCACAGTTCTATTAAGGTGAAGAAAAATGTTGATAAATGCCGCTGTGGAGCATATATGATATCCCTCTTCTTAGTTCTCTGTTCCATTGAGATGGCATTTGTGTATTTTATAATGATGCCACAACATGAAGTGTTCCGGACTTGCCAGATGAGAGTGAATACGCACTCACACTGGGCATTTGTCAGATTCATTGCCTCACTTTATGCTGCTGACATTTGAATTCAAATGGATTTATCTCTCTGCACAGTATTTGAGATTATCCATATGCCCCTGGGTGCTTTTCTGCAGTCTTACAGAGTTCTTTTCTTCACTAAAATATCAAGCTCTAGCTGCTTATACCTATATATATATTTTTAATTATAAGGTCAGTCAATATAAAGAAATTTGATGTAGCTTACAAATTCTTATAACCTTCATCATGCCTTATAATATTTTTAGTAAAAATAGGAAACATTTTTTTCTGGTATAGATGGATAAAATCTTAAAGCCAACAATTTTCCCTTGAGGCTTCTTCTCTGTTTGGTCAATTATGTATTGAAGTCAGTCCAACAGGTCCATGATGAAACTGCTTTTTTTGTTACTCTTATAAATTTTAGCTGCTGCAGATGTTATCAAAGATGACAACAATGTGTTGAGTATAGGGATAATCTTCCTACATCCTTTCAGAAGGTCTGATATCCAGCCATGGTAACTCTGTATTAATTATTTAAGATTCCATAACCTAATAAAACACTACCCATCCTCTGACTTTAATTGGCATTGCTCAAATTGAGTTTCACACAATTCTTGTGTTCCAGAGGACATTTTGAGAGCCTCTGAATACTTTTATCACTACCATTCTGAAAGCATGCCACTGTGTCACTAAATGTATTTCTGAACATCACTTTTACTGTTTTGTCTCTTGACTACTTGTGGTTACTCTCTGGGGAGTGTTAGGAAATACTAGAGTTCACAGGAAGATGGTCATATAACAGTATTATAGAGTCATATTGGATAAACATATGTGCTCTTCTTTGCAATAATCATCAAGACTGTTTTGAAAGGTCAATATCAGTAATGTTTTTTTCAATTGTCAGTCAAGTCAGAAGTCAATATGACACTTTTAACTGTTGTTACTGTATGCAACATGGAGTAGGTTAGAAAGTCTTTTCTAGGCTAGACTTTTCCTTTGTGTTTGTAATATTGGGATCATTTTCTGCATCATCTGAAGACGAAAAGCTCCAGGCTGACAAATTCTGAAGGCATTTTTTACTACAGGAAGATTACCAGTCCAGTCAAGGACAACTGACAAGTTTGAGATGTCTTCAAGCACAGAGGACTTGAAGTAAGTTCAAGCATTTGTGGTTGTAAAGGGTGAGCACACAGGAAAAATGGGAATCATGGCACCTAAAAGAGCTGGAATATATGGACACAGGAAACACCATGAAGTGAAGAAAGAGGAATAGCTAGAGATTATACCTTCACTGAAATAAATCAGGAGCAGTTCATCAAGACATTGGTGGATTTTCTCTGTAATGAATGATTGCAGGCTCAGGCATGGGGCATGCATGAAAAAGAGGCATGGGAGAAACTCTCATATAGCCAAGTATGTATTGCAGTAAAAAGGGAAAGACAAAGGAGGTGGATGCCACTGATCATTTGGATCATTGTTCCAGAATACTTTCATTCTCTACCCGACTGAAGTGAATTTGATAAAAGATAAATTTGTGGCAGCAAACACCTAACATGAGGCATTTAAAAATGCAAGTCTGGAGCCATATATTCCCTGCCAGTTTCAGATAGAAAGAAATACATCTCCTATCAGTTCTGGCTGTGATGGGACACATTAAAATGAGAAATCTGAGACTGTAAAGTAAAAGTGTAAAGGTTCAGGCAACAGAAAATTGCTTTTTTTTCTGTTAACAAAGTGAATCACAAGACATGCATCCCTGGTCCTGAAAGGTCAGAATAATTGAAACTAATCCTATTCTAACTTGTTTGGACACTTTTCCTTGAAAGCCTCATGAAGTTCAATAAAGGGAAATGCAAGTCCATCACCTAAGGAGGAATTACCCCATGCACCAGCACATGTTGAGCGATGACCTGCTGTAGAGAAACTCTGCAGAGAAGAACCTTGGAGTCCTGGTGGACTGCAGGATAACCAAAAGCCAACAATGTGCCCTTATGGCCAAAGTAACCAGTGATATCCTGGTTGCATTAGGAAAAGCTCTGCTAGCTTTTCGAGTGCTTTCCCTCTCTACTCAGCTCTGTTTAGGCATGTCTAGAGTGCTGTGTCCAGTTTTGGCTCTCCAGTACAAGAGAGGCATGGAGCTACTGGATTGCGTCCATGGAAAGGCTACCACGATGATGAAGAGACTGGAGCATCTCTCATATGAGGAAAGGCTGAGAGAGATGGAACTGTTTAGCCTGAGGAAGAGAAGGCTGATAGATCAAAGCATATAAGTATCTTTCTTATAATAAGGGAAGGTGTAGAGAGAATGGAGCCAGACTTTTTTCAGGGGTGAGCAATAGGACAAGAGGCAATGGGCACAGATTGAAACACAAGATGTTCCATCTGAAAATGAGAGAAGAAAAAACATCTTTACTGTGAGGGTGATGGAGCACTGGAACAAGATACCCAGAGAGGTTGTGAAGCCACCTTTCTTGGACATACTCAAAAGCCATCTGAATAAAATCCTTCCATCATTCTGTGATTGTGTGCAGAATGTATTTCTCTCCTCTTGCTGGACAGTAGGCTTGCTCCAGGCTTGGAACAGAGCATGTATAGGCAGGTGAATGTTGAGGAAGTTTAAGCCTTTGCAAGATGCCAAGCTCTTGACTGACATGATAGTATAAATATACAAAATGTCCTACAGTATTTTGCTCAGGTTTAGTAGCACAGAAGGAGATTTAATTTTGTTGCTATTGTAAAAGCTGTTTTTTTAAAAAAAAATACTATCATATTCCTTTGCCTTAACTTTCATATTTGGGATTATTTTTTTTGAAGGAGAAAAAAATACATTTAAATATATCATAAAAACAGAGCATTTATATGTTTTCATCAGATCTCTTTGGCATAATTTTACTTTTCCTTTATCAGCTCTTGAACTAACTCTGTTTCTAAGACCTTTTGCTCATCCACCCAGCATCTGTGGTCTCCAAAAATTCATAGGTTGCAGGAGACCCTTAGTTTTATATTTGATGAAAAAAGCTAATTCAAGAGATGTCTAGCTCTTCTCATGCCTCTTTTGAGACATTTCCTCCACTGAAACCTGAAAGACGTACAGCTATCTCTGAACATGGATGAAGGCAGCCATTGAGCTGGAGGGAAGAAAAAGAAAAGGACTAGACTGCAGAGCTAAAAGAGAAAGGAAAACTCCAATATGTTATGCTTTGCTCTTGCTGCTAAAGTCCATGCATTTCAACTTCAATTGCATGCAGCAGCATAAAATGCCTTTTCATCTCTTTTATTCCTATTTACATCTTCCAGTTCCTTTTATTTACATACTGCTGTTGCTATGCCTTGTTAGGTTATAGTGTCTTTAAAGGCAAGCACCACTGATAGCAAGAGAAGTTTTGTCAAACTCACTAATGAATTCAAAATTGAACATCGGATAAATGGAATCAAATCTCATTTATAAAAAGGAGTGACATTGGGTATGGAAGACACAAAAATCTTCACTAGCCAAACATTGCTCTGAAAATCACAAAAGCTGCTTTTCCCATATTCCTTCTGTCATAAAGTTTTTCCTGTCAAGCTATATTTTCCCCAAGTACTAGAAGGACAAAACTACCATTCTATAAGTTGTTTGTAAAGCACTTGTGGTTAAGAGAAAGTTCTTGCCTTCTTATTCTTGTTTAACAGGCAGGAAATGATAATTATAGCCCTTACAAAACACATATACATGCTTTGCTGTAATTGCAATATGTATTTTTACAAAACAATTAGAATTTGTATCATGTCATAGAAACATTGTAAATTCATAAAAGATTGGAAAATATATTCTCTGAATGATTTACATATTTATTTTTGCACTAGCTTTTGTGAAGAAAAAGTAGAAGAGGGATCTGGAAAAATGATTTTATTTCTCTGCCTTTTCTCAAAGTTCTCTAATCAGAACCTGCCATTCCCCTAAGAAACAGCTGTACACGTTTTTGGAGTTCAGAAGTCAGACATTTGGCACCTACCTGAAGATATTCTCTTGTTCCTAGTGCCTCTCTAGGCTGAAAATTATTTCACATTGTGCACTGGAGCTGAGTTCCTAATTGTGGGAAAGAGAGTTAATTGGAAAGGTATTTGATGAAATCCTAAAGGGATTTTATAGAAATGACCTATCTCTTCAGGAACTCTGTACAAAACATAAATGATTCAATATCCTAATTATCATGGTTATATAAACAATAAGAAAGCTGTGTGTTTAGAGGCAGAGTTTTGAATTCAAGATTCTTGCCCCAGGATTGTACATGAAGCTTTAAGAAGATGATCGAATAGATGATATCGCATTATCCATCTCTTCCATAGATATTAAAGTGGATTCTGTGACAGTTTTTCAGCTCTTTGAGTGTTTTACCCTTTTGAAGGACATTTCTATAAGAGTTGTATTTTTTCTAATCTAAGAACAGAGAAGTACATTTGAGTTTTAACATTCATTGTGGTCTCACTGCTGTCAGTGGGGTCCTGTATGTCTGACTCCAGGTTATAAATTTAAAATTAAAAAGTACATTTTTTTTCATATTCATAGTTTTTAGATTAAAAGATGTACTAATGCTTTTCTATGTAACTCAATAACTATTACATTGACTTTTATCTCTGTTTTTCTATTCCTAGCTTGTAGTTTTTATTAGTTTCATACGAACAATATCTGGTGACAGACAGACAACACCTTTGTTCTTTTCGACTTAGTTTTTTTATAAAAAAATAATTGGTTCATTAATCAATATTCATTAGATCCCATGGAAAATGAACCATTCAGCTGATTAATAACTCATTGAATCTGTTAGTGTCCTTGTAATAGTGCATGACTGCTTAACATTATTAATTACTCTGTGGTCTTCTCCTGCCCTTTATTACTGATACATATTACTGATGCAAAAAGCCATTGACATGTTTAGAAATTCCAACAGGTATACTCAGAATTGCTGAAGAGTACAGCCAGCACCAGCCTTGCTCCAAAGCTACTAGAGATGTTCCCCTAGCCAGTATTTGGCAGATGTTATAAATAATGCCTGGTCCATTTTTCATTTCTTGAAAAATGAACAGATCCATTGTTCATTTTACAAAGATGAAAAATGAACCAGGTAGTATTTTTTAACAAACTACTTGGCCAAAGAACATGTAGTTCTATCTCAGAAATAAAGACAATTTCACTCCACCTTAACATGTGTTTGGCAAGTAAATATAGGGTCATATAAAGGTCAGAAGAGGAACAAAAAAAATCATGATTTGCTTTTCATTTAGGAAAAAGAAGCGGAAGAAGTATTGTTATAGGCAAATAAACTGTCATTGTTATACATATTGGAATCATCTTCAGTCTAATAGATGCTGAAAGGCAAACAAAATCAACACTCTTTTTCTTTTTTTTTTAACTGAGAAATAAATAACCTCATTGTTTCATATCTCATATTTAGCCTTCAGCTTCTCATTATTTTTATATTTTCAACCTCTAGATAACCCTGTGCCTGTTCATGGATTGAAATGGCCCTCCATACTCAGACCATGCGCTCCACAGATGTGACGAATAGACCCCTAATGAGACATGGACATCTTGTGTCTCTTGTTATCCTAGTTTACCGAGAGCAACAGAGAGGCATGAGTCAGACATCTGCTGCTGCAGAAGTGAAGGCTAATTGACTACTGGGCTGTGTTACTGCAAGAGCACAGCCAGCAAGTCAAGAGAAGTTACTATTCATAGCCTTGTATGTTCATAGAATAATTCAGCTTGGGAGAAGAAGGTCAGCAGTGAGATCAGGCCAGGTTTCCCAAGGCCTTACTACTCAGGACTTGGAGATGTCCAAGGGCAGAGACTACACAATTTCCCTCTAGTCAGACCTTGTGAAGTTTGGAATATTGTGGAACTTCTAGAACTTCTAGAAAGGTTCCAGTGTAGAGCAACGAAGATGATTAAGGGCCTGAAGCATCTATCTTATGAGGAAAGACTAAGCGAGATGGGCCTGTTTAGTCTAGAGAAGAAAAGACTGAGAGGAGTTCTGATCAATATGTATAAGAACCTGAGAGGTGAATGTGGGGAGGATGGGATCAAACTCTTCTCGGTGGTGGCTGGTGCCAAGACAAGGGGTAATGGGTACAAATTGAAACACAGGAAGTTCCATTTCCATGTGAGGAAGAACTTAAGAGATTGTGGGATCTCCTTCTCTGGAGATCTTCAAAACACACTTGGATCCCTCCTTGTGCCATGTACTCTAGAGTTCCCTGCTCGAGCAGCGGGGGTTGGACTAGATGATCTCTAGGGGTCTCTTCCAACCTCAAACATTTTGTGATTCTGTGCCAAATTTTGCCCTCTCTCTATAAACAAGTGGCAAGAGTCGGGTAAGCTGGTTAAGATGATATCACCTATGACCTGTGAGGCAGCTCGTTCTGTCAAGGGAAAAGAGAAGATTCCTTGGAAGATATGAGATTGTAGGCATCCACGACTTGAGGAGCAGCCATAGAGAAGACACAGACTCTTCTCAGAGGTCAGTGGTAAAAAACAAGGGAGGGGACCCAAACTGCAGTTGGGAAATTGCAGTTGGATACAAGGAAAAATCTTTATGATGAGTGTCAGGGCGCGGGGTGGAATCTCTGTCCAGGAGACTTTCAGACTTCAGCTGGACACATCACTAAGCTGCCTGATCGACCTCGAGGAAATCCTACTTTGAGCAGGGGAGTGGATAAGGTTCCTTCCTGCCTAAGTTGTTTTACAATTTTGTGATTCAGAGATTTGCTTAAGTGAGTAAGATATGCAAAACAGACTCAGTGATTCAGTCCAAATTATTTAACCTCACAGTCATTACTTTCCTCTAAAATAGATGCTTGAGAGGCAATTCCTGTCATATTTGAGAAACATTGCAAATAGCCCGTGGTATTCTTTGGACTAGTATTGGACTGGTATTCTTTGGACTGGTATTCTTTTTCTAGTTTTGGAAAATTAAATGCTAAGGAAAATAATAGTGATGGTTTTGATTTTTAAATTCCGAGGACATTTCAATTTTTAGAAGTCACCAATTTGATGATGTAACTATAAGAAAACTCCGAATAACCCTTTTGGCTGCCATGCTGCCATGACCTAAGAAAACAGAGTTCAAAAGCTTCTGATTGGTGAATGATACTTTAGTGAAAAACTGGAATTTACAAAAATAATCACTCACTGTGTTTGCTTTGTAAACACTTCAGTTGCTCCTTGGAGAAACTAGTCACACAGGTTACTCACACAAATAGGAAATCACCCTAAAAAAATGTTACTCTATACTTTAGAGGGATTCAGCTTTAGAGAACACATTGCATTCTTTTGATGCAGAAGTCATACCTACTAAGATCTAGTTTTGTGTCATATCAAATCTTTCAGGCTCTCCTGAGAAATTGTTTCTTTTAACAAGCTGAAGACATTGGAAGCTATTTGAAAATAAAAGACTGTGGATAGATACCAGTTCTTTGAGACAGATAAGTAATAAGCATGTCTTCCAATAGAGCTTTTAAGACAATGGGCATATTCTTATTTTCCTTTTTTTTTTAACTGTTTGAAGTCCTGCTTGAAATAGGTTATAAGGCAGCTTCTTAGGGCAAGACGTATTCAACTTAAATAAATTAAGCATGTCCAAATGAGAATGATTATTAATGTTTATCAGTTGTTAATGATAAGCTTAGTAGCAGTGTTCTCCAAAAAACAAAGGTTTTGTGCCTTCCTCTGCCTTGCTGGGTGACATTTTATTGTCATATTTTCAGAGCTCCCCTTCCCCACTGCCTTCTTTCCTTAGTGCTCAGCACAGCAGTTCATCAGTGTGAGAGGTTTGCTGCCCTTGACCTGACTCCATGATTAAGCTTGTTTTCTGCCCACTGCAGCCGGACCTGACAAAGGGAAAGAAGATCAGAGCAAGAACACAACATAGTCATGAGTCTTTTATCACGTGTAGCCTGCCCCACATATTCTGTATGTGTCACTTGCAAGGCTGCCCTTGAAAAAAAGAGCTTATAGTACTCTAGCAGTGATTTTGTATCTTGCTGCTGATAGAGAAATAAATAGTAAATGTCAGCATTGCTATGGACATGGACATGGTAAAGTTAATTTATGTTAAAACCTGTATCTTTTCCTGTAATGCAACAGATTCAGTATTAAAAATGAAGGAAAATGTTAGTAATGATTTTTTACCCTTTTGTAGCTATCATGGAAGACCCCAAAAAATTGTTGGTGCTACTCCTGGGTTTTTGGCAGAGTGCAACACAAGATTCTCCACCAGCAAGAGCGCAACACTGCAATAGTTAGACTACAAACATGGCAGTGAAATATTTATATCCTAGTCCAGAAGTGTTTTATTTAGAAGACAACAGAAAATTTTAGAAACACTTTTCATTGGTAAACTCTTGTCCTTTACAAAACTAAATTCTCCACTTGAGAGCATCCCTTTAAAAGTGGATGAGAGTATTTGCATAAAAATTGAACAAGACAGAATTATAGGTGACAAAAGCTACATTATAGTATTCCATTAATCTAAAGCCCAGCACAATAATTAACACTGACAGATAATTATACTTGTTTAGATAAGAAAAGCAATTTTATTGGCTAAACTGTGTTGCCCTAGCAGCTTGGTACATTGCAACAGCTTTAATTGTCACTACTGTGGTCTCTTCCTTAACCCCTGATTCTCTTTGCTTTGCTTTGACACTTTGCTTTCTGTTCCAGTCAAGCCAGCTTCAAACTTCATGTGCAAAGTGGATCGGATAGTTTAGTTTTGTAAATCTGTTTTCTTGCTGTCAGTAAGTGCTGAGTGAGATTATTGATGATTTAAAAATGATAAGATCTAGCTTTATAAAATTACCTGTCACTTTTCCATATACTGTCTGATATCACACAATTGTGCAAATTAAAACTGGTGAACAGAAGCTCAAATCCTTTTTATTGTGGTCAAAGGCACATCTCATTTAGAGCACTGTCATATGCAATCTGTCAGTGTATTCCTGATACAGGGCCTCTTTTTCACTGAAAGGCTGCAGTTGTCATTGCATCTATGTAATACTACATATATAGAGTTCCTTGATCTAAGGATTACATGTGTAAGAATGTCTATACATGTTCACACTCATTCCTTGCTTTACATATATTTGCTTTATAGATGGAATGGATATTGCATTAAGTTTGTCCCTATTTCGGATGATTATCATCCATCCTGCTGTGTACCTAGCCATTTACCTTTCTTTACCAAAAGCAGAAGTGAGACCCAAAGCTCTAGATAGGAAATTTCTTTTCCCAGTGACACTGCTATCCTTCAGTGCTGGCCGCCTTTCCTTCACAAGATAACTGCTTTCCTGAGGCTAGAAGTGAACAAAAGGAGTGTGTCAGACATTTCTAGTCCTTACTCAAAAATCTACTCTCACGGGAATTTTTACAATGAACAGCTAAAAACCATATACAAAGAGGTTCTTGACTGAGTAGAGAAATAGGGGTGTTGTTCAGATATACTTTAAAAGTTTGGGAAAAACTATAAAAGCCATAAATATATACAGGAGTAAATAAATTCATCATTAATTCTGCCTCAGCAAAAATGGAGCTGAAATGGGGAGCTCACTGAAATCTTCTTCTAGAGAACCTGAGTATACATACGCTGCAGACCAGCCCCAAGGCCTTTGGTAGTCCAGCACAGCAGTATCCATCCGGAAGGTTAAGGGTGTTTTCACAGCAGGGAGCAGAGATCCAGCTGGAGTAATAACCTCTTGTGCCAGGTAAACAAGGAAGCTCCGGGTGTGGTAACTGATGTGTCTCTAGCAGAGAATAGGCAGCATAAGGTAGCAATAAATCCCGGACAGTCACAGGGGTCTCTGTCAAGCAGTGTCTCCAGGTTGGGCTTTGCAAGATCTCTCACCAGGTGCTTTGGGTGGTCAGTGGGAGGAAGAGAGTGATAGCAAGAAGTCTGAGTTCTTCTAGTCACCTCAGATGACTACTGTACGGCAGCAGCAATGGCCAAGAAAGAACCTACTGTAAACAGTTTAAAAATACAATGTTTTCTATTCACCTAGCTCTTGGTTGCCCATCTTCTCTCTACACTAATTTATATCTTCCTACTTTTCCTGTCTTAGTTACAGCAGTTTATATTTAAGTAATAAAAAATTAAGGTGAAAAGAACCCACAATGTAGAGCAATCTGGACTCTATATACAGTCTTGATGCTTTTGTCCTTCTGAGGAGCTTTGTTATTTAAACACTTGTTGAAACGATAATAAGTGAAACACTCAAAAAAACATACATAATAGGCCCAAAAGGAGTCAGTATTTTCAGAAGTACTTCCAAGGTTTTGGAGCCAAAAATTGTGACTTACTTAGGGATGCTGTGCAGGCTGGTGACCCTCAGGCACTAAAGCATGTTGAAAAACTCACAAATATCTCCATTCAGCTTTAAGTGGAAGCTGATGGGCTAAAACTTCCATGTCAGCTCTGAAACTCTTCAGCAGCAGTTTCTAGATTAGTTTCTAGATAATTAATATACATAGATATATAAACATATATTTATATACATGTAATGCAATAATATTAATAGTATAATAATTTAGATAATTTAATCCATAATGCATAATTATATATTATTATATATAATATTTTGTTTTATAACAGTATGGTTTATAGGTTAATATATACAAATGCTTAGAGTTCCATTACAATCATTACAACATGTTTTATTTATTTCACAAAATCTTTACCCCCCGAACACATTCCAAACAACATGGTACTTTCTGGTATGATACAAGAATGAAGGCAGGACTCTGGGAATAGATGAACGAAGAGCTGATAAGTATTAGAAGCTTCTTTCTACTGATTTTTGTTCTAAGGAGTCAGTTACTTATTAAGTAAGACTCAGAAAGTGCTCACAATGGATTCCAAACTCAGAAACTGAGAATTTCTGAAGTAAAAGAATATCTGCTTCATGGGGCTGAATCATGTCTCAAGCAGTAAATTGTATCTATATCTTTTTTTGGGGATGCAAAAAGAGAGACTATGTGAAGCTTTCATTTAGACTCTGCCAGCAGGGTAACTACAATGAAAGATAACACTTACAGCTCTGTGCTTGTTACTGGATTTACTGCTGTTCATACCTTTGGATCACACTGTAAAAATACCTCAGCAATTTTCACCTGATACTTTAAACCTTAATCCAGAATAAACAACATTTAAGGAAAACAACTTTAAAAAAATGAAGTAATATCCACTTCCTCCCTTAAATGAAGTGCTTTTAATATTATTTTCCTAATACTCAATATAATTTTGCAAATGTGTTTGTGATTTGCAAGGACATTTTCAAGTTTATTTTGTTAGGACTACTTTAAACACAATAAAAAGCAGTCTTAGTTTTGCTAGCTCCAGATACATCCATAACATATTAGTATTTTTCTTTTACTATTTTGCACATTTTTCAGAAAATATGTTTGTTTCAAATTATGCACAAGAGTTTTGACTTAGCAGTGTCATTGTCTGTGATGTGCCTCTGAGTAATGTTAGAAGAGAAAGAAGGTGCATCCATTCAAAAAAAAAAAAGGTTAAAAATCATCATACACAGATGGTAACAAGCAGCCCTATAAACAGTTCTAATGAGTTCTCAGGGAAGGGAAATATCCCCTTTACAGTTGAGATATATGTTACATCAGGTAGGAGTCATGGCATACTGAAGGAACAAACAGGACGGAAGCAGAGATTATAAGATGATTTATGTAAAACTGGATTTGAGAAAGTGGTTTGGGATTTTGGGAGGTCATTGAATTCTGGTGTGTTATGCAATTTGTAAAAATGAGGTAGACAATATGCTCAGCTATAAACTTGTTAGTTTGCTGATGACATGCAATTTCTGGCGTCTTGAAATTCAAGTAAATTACAAGGAAAATGGTGAAAAAAAATTAACTACAACTGGAAAGTCTCTGAACACTTAAAATTACAGTTACATTCATAAATGAAAGTAATTGCTATTCTTTCTAAGAAGACATTTACAGAAAGAAGATCAAATCATGGCAAGCAGATGGACAACATTTTGAAATAGCATCAATAGCACACAACTGTCTGTAGCTCGGTGTGGAACGTAAGCCATTGACATTGGGAGGCAGCAGAGCAAAACCACAGTGCTAGTATATCCGAATAGGTGCTTGTGCTTTATTTTGTCTACACTGCATTGACCTGAGTGATTTCATAGGAGTAATGGCATCCTGAGCATGGTTCATAACCCCAAATTGCCCTGCATTCTAGAGTAAAGTTGTGATGCTTCCTCCATAACTGGAATTGTTGAGCTTAGACTGAATTATTCAGTGAGATTGTTTTGACGTCAAACATCATAATGGAAAAATTTATTGTCCGGCTCCATTTTGGTCACCTCTAACAGTCAGATTCAAACTCCATACCTTCTTTGTAAACAAAATCCAAATCCTTTGGAAGTGAAATACTTTTTTTTTTTTTTTTTAATAAAAAGTCAATACTCTCCTACCCTTTTTTTTTCTTATAGAAATGATTGAGGATGGCAAAGAAAAATGAATGTTTTTGTGAAGTATACCCATTTCATTTAGCTAAATTCTAAATGAAGATGACCTCTGCTAGAAAAAAAAGACTCGTTCAAAAAGTGCATAGAGCAGATGAGCTGCATATAGTCTTTTTGAAATTAAGGCCTGGAATGTGAGCTGTTCTGCAATTAGGATGTATGATGTGCAATAGACCTTGAAGACTATTGTTTTCAAAGTTTGGAGGTTGTCAGAGGGGCTATAATGGTGATGTATGTTTTGGAGCAAGTACTCCTCCTGGCTGTCTTTGTACAAGAAAGAGTTTCAGTATTTGTTGATAATTATATTTATGGGTCAGAGGAAAGGTTATTATCGTATTCGTTAGTACATCTTTTCACAAAATTGTCATTTTTTAAAAAAAAGACCTGTGGCAGAATAACATTAACATATATGACCAAGAGAATTAGTATTTTAAACAAGATGGAAGTTAGAGTTCTGTTAGTAGAAGTCAGTTTTTCTGCAGTAATCTTTCTGCAAAACACTGGCCATCTGCTGTATCTGAAGTCTTCTTGGCTTTCTGACACTGTCTACCTGAGAAGTACCACATTCCTTCAAAAGTAATTTCTCTTTTCCACAATAAAATACTTTTGCTACTGAATTTCTGTGCAAATCTAATCTCTCTCATCTTTTACAAAAACTTTGACCATGCCGATTTCTGAATTTGTTTAAGTTTTAGGAAATAAAGGTGAATCTGTCACTTTAGAATATAATATGATTTTTTTTTTTTTTTTAGAAAATTGTAAACTTATATAACTCCAAGGACTGATTAACTACATTGCACAATAGGGAAGATGAAATTTTGCCAGATAAAAATATAATGTTTTAGATAATAAGTACTGACCTAAAATCTGAATATCTCATTTTTTTTTTGTAATGTACCGAATATGTACCAACATTGCTGCTGCTGGCACGCTTAGGAAACCATTGCATTTCCAAAACATGCCTGTCATAGCTTTTTTCATGAATAACTTTTCAAAATTATAGTCAGTCTTTGAATTCTGCTGTTTTCCCTAGCTGCAGGTTCAGCTTTTTCAACATACTCATGATTGAATCCTTTGTTATAGACTAACAGACTTATTTATTATTTTTCAGAATGTATTCTTATTTTTTGTAGGTGAGTAAATTCTATATAGTAACTGCAGCTTTGGCCAGTTTAGCTTTAGCAGTATGAACATCTGATTTGAAGATCACTCTTTTTTTTTTTTATTTTTTGTTTTTTAGTTGAAGATGTTCTAGATAAATAGCAACATCAAAACATATTTATATTATGAACAGTGCTATCTGGGGATCTTTTCCAATGAGAAAATGATCTACACTAATCTGGTAACAGATGTACACTGGTGAGAATCACATCTTGATTTGAAGCATATGCACAGCTATGATACAACATGTTTTTTTCTAAATTCTTCTTGATTTCGAATCCTCTGCTTAAGCAACTATTTTGGTAAATGTCTTTATTGAAAATATATAATTCATTAAATAAAAACCCTAAATGAATCTTTCTTACTTATCCCCCATCCTTGCAAAAGGGAAAAACCTAAATGAGTAGAAAAAAGAGCATGTTAGTTCTGCATGCTTTCTTTATGTGGGATGAACCACATTGGAAATGTTTGGCTTTAGCTCAATCTACTTGTAATAGCTGCATTTTTATCACCGTGTAATGTATTTCCTGAGAATAACATTACCATATATATGTTATTTAATTTACATACTAAATATCTAACATCTATTATTCTTTGGACACTCTGAATGCAAAGGGAGACATTAATATAAATAGTAAGCAAATTATAAGTACTTTCCTACAGATTTTGAAATCAGCAGCAAAGGCTGTGAAGAACACACAATTCAGCTGTGAATTACGGCCACAGATCTGGTATGAACACCACAGACATCTGAGATGGTTGCTTTGTATATTTGCTAGTTTGATTCAGTAACAGAGCTGCTAGGGAAACAAAAAGAAAGTATCCAAGAAAACATAAAAGTGTTCATTAAGATATAATGTCCTGATCCGTCTGCTTCTTGGAGAATGACATTTTTAAGCACTGACTGAACTACAAGACTCGTGCAGCTAAGGATGGGATTCAAGCATCACTCATGAACATGATAATCAAGAATAGAAACATTTTTCAGGAAGTTATTTGCAAAGAACAAGCTGACAAAGAGGCTAAGTCTATACCACTAAAGCAAACAGGACAAGGCACAGCTCAGAGTCTGCTTACTGGCTGGGTCCTCTTTGGGAGCTCACTGCTAAGGAAGTTTGGGTGCAAGCACCCATTCTTGGAGGAAAAGAGAATATTGCCATATTAACAAAGTGCCATGATGCCATTGCTTTGGAGATCATGAAGGATTAGTTAACTGGTATAGGCAGAGCCACAACATTCTTCTGAAAGGATAAAAGTAGCAAAATATATATACAGACTATATCATTAGAGTTAATAAACTCTATTACAAGTTGTCTGGATCTGTAGATTACCTGTATTTTGAAACCTTGTTTTGATAACTGTCCTTAACAGGCTTATTCCTTAACAGGATCTAAATGAGAGGCTTTCTCCCTCCATGCACCATTCCTGCTCTAGATGCTGATTCTCTCGGTCTGTTTTCTTCAACATGAGTATATCCTACTTTGCTTATTTCAGATAACACATAACTCCTAACTGTGGGTGAAAATATGATAAACAGTCAAAAGAGGAAAGACAGAAAAAGGACATAGAGTGGGCAGAGTGCTAGGAACCTTATTTGGAAGGTTCATCGGGCAGTTACGCAGTTCTCAGGACAAGTGCTCCTTGTCCTGGAGAAAGTACTCATATTGACTTAATGTTTTTAATATTTTGCTGTGTTTCACACACAGCTGTTATGACATAGTTAAAGAAAGAAAAGTATAGTAAGAACTCCTCTGCTGTTTCTCATACTCTTAAAACTAAAACAGACTATACCTTATTCATGTAAAACCTCCAAAACATGCCCATGTTGTAGGTTAACGTGCACAGTTAGTCTATACCTGCATGTATATAGCTCCTTTTCCTAGAAAGTTGATCACAACCTGGAATCTGCCAAATGTGATAAGTGATTATAGCTGGAACAATGTGTATGTAGCTCAGAAGAAAAATGATCAGGTTAAATATATGGAATAGCCAAGAATTAGCAGAGAATGCTACAACAAGCTCTCTTCTACCACTTAAGTACTCATTCATCCTGTATTTTCTGCATGTCTTATATGAAGAAAGTTAGACATCTACGTATGAAGATCTAACATTCTTAATTATTAATCTTTCTGCCTTTATTTTTCTAACTGCTTTCCAACATGGTCATATCCATTTCATTATTTGCTACAGCTGCTAAAACTATCTGACAGACCATCGGTGGTTCACCTGTTTTCACACATCCTATCCTTAGGTAGCCCATCTATCTTTAGGCTACACTATACCTCTATACCTAGAAGCATGTGGAGGTATGTGATCATCCAACCCCCCACCACAAAATCTTCCTTGAATCTTTGGCAGCTCCACTGATAATATTTTACCATTGAGAACTCAGAGAGAGCAGGAGGAGGAAGCAGGTGGAGCTGGTTCTTCACTCCACCTTGTTAAGTCATTTATATCAGCAGAGCCTGAGTATTCCCTGATACTAGCCTGGTTTGCTGTCTTTTTTTTTTTTTTTTTTTTTTAAATCTTCTCCTTTCTCTCACCATTCCTCCATATGGTAATCCAATAAAAACTTGGATTAAGAATTTCTAAATATTCAGAGTAGAGTCTATTAGCCTCTTGTAGCACATTCCAGAAATAAAGCGTCTTTAAGTTGGAAAATATCCACTTGAGGAAGTTTATTTGGCAAGAAAGCTTGCTAAAGCTCAAGAAATGTACACACACATAAATCTGGAGGGATCTTAATTAAAAGCCAATGGATCTAACAATAAAAACATATTGGAACCTTTGGCATTAGCCATTTTTCTTCTTTTACTTTCTTTTACATCCTTTATATGATTCTCAAATTTCAGTTGTGAAGCTAATCAATGTAAGCTGACTGTCAGGTCAAGTTTAAAGCATGACAATGAAGAAAAAATTTGGGGATTTTTTAATCCCTAGGAAAAAATATTCCATCATCTTATGTGAAAAGACATATCATGATTACAAGATTAAATACAATTTTTATTTACTTCTGTATCTTTGTGAAGGGGAAGGTTCTTCAGCAAGTTTTGTTGGAGTGAGAAACCAACCTTTTTCTTGATGCCACTGTAATGGGGTAAATAACTTTCTCAGAAAACCAAAGATTGTGAGGAAGGAAATCAACCAGCCCATCAATATCTGAAATAAAAGTATAAAAGATGTGTATTAGAGCAACCATACTTAAACTGGTGATCTTTCACTGGACATTTAAATAATAATAATAATAATGTAAACATATGTGTATATGTCACATTTACTTGACACTTTCAATGAACTCTGCATTTCACCTTAGCTGTTGGCTTGTCTTCTTTTTTTCATGAGAATAGCCCTTTTATTCATCTCTTTTTTGGAAATTCTGATTTGTTATGGATCATTAAATCAAGGCCATAAAAGACTACAAGAAACAGCTGTAGTCTAAAACCTACAGGCTAAAATATAAAAAGATTTTAGCTCTTTTCTATTTGCACACAGAAACGGTGGCATAAGATACCCAAACAGCCTCCATGATTTTTGTCTCAGAGAATAAATTCTGTCATTTAAATGTCTTATGACTTCTGTCCACACAGAAGTTTCTTTCTTTGAAGTAAGTTAAGATGTGTAAGTTAAGTTATATCATGAGCAGTAGCTTTCTAGGTCAGTATGTTCTAACAGGGAGATGTGTAATCTCCACACATTAATGTGTATTAATGTGTAATAACTGTCATGCAATAAATTCTTATCCTTGCTTATTGTGTGCTGCCTATGGAGTCAGGTTGTTGTGAATTTGCCAATGTCACATTAGAAATGTAAACAAAACGGACATAACTGATGTAGTACGTTCTTGATAGAGTACTCTGTGAAAGCCATATTGATTATGATAATGTTCTCAGTTATCATATCATGTTAGAAACTACAGTGGAAGCATAGTGTAATGACAATGCCATCAATAACCCTAAGGAACTTGCCTACTGATCGCAATCAGCATCATCCAGAGAAATACATCTAGACTGCCATACTGATTTCCTATGAAAACCGTAACAGAAAGGATGGGGAGGAATAACTCATTTACACTTACTAAAAATTAGCTGATTCATCAGAGGCTCATGACTAATCTTTGTGCTCATTCTAGGATATGTGTAAACCTGAGGGATAATTTTGATAAGCTAGACACCGATATATGATGAAATGTCACAATAAACATCCAAATTTGGGGAGACATGATTTCTACATACAATTCATTAATCTTTGTCTTCCGACTATTGCAGCATAGCACAGATTTTGCATTAAATGAAAAAAAAAACACTGTGCTGAAATCTTCTGACTTTCTGATCTTATACCTGTTGTTTATATCTGTATTATATCTATTGTCAGTCATATACTAGTACTAATCAGACAATGCTAGAATAATTTTCAAAAGGGAGGAAAGATGACTGAAGATATGTACTCTATGAGAGAGGAAAGGTCTGCATTTCTTCAATATGTTCCATGAATTAGAGCAGGAAAAAATGATTGGTCTTGTTCTCTACCTTTCCTCTGTTGAAATGGATATTTCATTCAACACAAAGCTCTTGCAGGACAGTGATATTCCCTCTTTGTATGGCTGTGTCAAACAGCACAGAGTTGTTTTCAGAGTGGACTGAAGTTGAGTTATATCAGGTAATTTACCACCGATTCAGAAAAGAAGTCATCAGACAAGTATATAGGTATTCCTCCTATGCAGGATTTCTTTTCAGGAAGTTACTGTAGCCTTCACTGGACTTCACTGTGGTCCAAGACTGTGATATTCACAGTGAGAATAGATGGTGAAACCAGTATCAGCCAGTGTGATGAAGACCTGGATTTCATTTCCAACATGCTTTTTGGAAAGTTCAGAAATTTTCAGATTGATGTTTTTATTGATATGTTGTTACTCTTCAATTCATTCTTAAGCAAACTATCTTAATTTAGATAGTAGTACCAATCAAAAATAGAAAACCATACACCTCTAGGTTTAGATTAAAGACTAGCAAATAAATTTAGATTTTTTTTTCTTCTAGAAATAGAAAATGGTTTCTTCATCTGTTTTAGCCATTTTTTCATTGCCAGAATTGTCTAGGCTATTTACATATATATTCTTGAAATACTGAGTGTGAAGAAAAAAGGCCTGATAAAGAAAGGATTCTAAAATAGACTGTAGAGTGACTGGGGAGAAATTGGCTATAACTAACCATTGGAAAGTAAGCTGTCTTGATTATGCCCAATTGTCCATATGGATCATTTGTTTTTCTTTTCTTTCAGCTAACCGGATGGGCATAAAATCGAGAGTGAATTGAATATTCAGGCTTGCAAGAAAAAAGATGAGGTTTCTGTGAAAGTGCTTCAAAATGCGCTTGAAAAATAGAAAATTCCTGCTAGGAAGCTTATTTTCTAGATTATTGAAAGAAAGTAAATAAAAAGAACATGAATATGCCTGAGAAATCTTATTATGTCAGAGTAATAGATTCATTCACTTGGATTTATGCACATACATTGATTTGACCACTGTCCTAAATTATGGGTGCTTAAATGTGTGTTTTGGATGAGTTTTTAGTAGCAAGCTGCTTTCTTATATCTAGTTGCATAAGCTTGACATCCGTTTTAACTATGTTAAAAAAGCTCAGGAGTCAGTTAAGGAAGTCCAGAGTCATTTCATTTTAGATAAAAATTAAGGATGAAGAGTTACAGAAAATTCAGTTTTCTATGTTATTCCGTACATACACTGCATACAGCAGTGAACAATCATGCGTGTTAAAGCAATAACAGGAATGGAATTCCTAGAAGCTCAACTGCTATCAAGTACAGGACCATATCTAGTATTATTTATTTGTTTTAAAGTATTACCTAGATTCTCAGTTCAGAGTAGGATCTAAACCAGAAATAATAAAGCAGCCAGAAATAATAAAACATCTTTGACTTTAAACTTAGAGAGAGAGCTATCCATAAAGGGACTTAGGAGAACTCCACCCTGATTATGGTTTCTATGTTCCTTGTTTGATCACAAAGGAAAGTTATGAGCAGGACTTAGGAGCAACACAAATAACATTTAAAAGATCTGCCCTCAGTATGTTTTTAAAACTACCTCTAGCATATTTGCTTATGTATCATGGATTCTAAGGAGATAATGGTCTTAGCTCAGGACTGAAACCTTCAACTTTCACATGGATGTAGTACCTGGAACTTTCTTTCAAAACTACCAACAAGGATAGTTGTCATTTTATTTATTTATTTATTTTTACACACAATATATGGAGGAAAATGTGCTTCCTTTTATACCTTAATTATTAGATGACTTGCCCAGAGTCAAATCCTTCAGATCGCTAGGGGAAATTTAGATCTACAACTCCCATCTTTCTCAAACACTCATCTATAAAATATTATTATACTATTTTCTATGAAGAACATGATTTTTTTTTTCTTGTCAGGCTTTTATGGAATGAATTCAAAATTCACTGTTTGATCTCTGCTGAGTCAAATGCTTCACTTTATGTAGCAGTCCATGCAAGCACAGATAATTGAAATTTTGAACATTCTTAACTGCTCAGGAGGAAGAAGCTTGCTTCAGGGATTGAGAACTTCTTGGGTCTAATCTGAATAAATAGCCTTGATCTGGTTCCTAATGTGCAAATATACTCTTATTTGTTCATATGGTTCTCAGGAATAAGCATCTACATTCATGTGTTGCATTTGTGAATACTCATTTAATTACAGAAGGGATGGCATTTATAGCTTAAAAGCTATGCTTCTGAATACCATCAAGCTTCATTTCACTTTGGACTCATCTGAGCTCTGCACATCAAACTCTAAAGAACTGCTGACATAATCATCTACCACTGGACTAAGACTATAAAGGAATAAGAGGGGTGGCCATAGACATATAAAGAAAATGCAAAAAGTAGTAAGTAAGGAAAAAACTAAAAAACTATCTGATTACAGCTGAGGAGATATATTCATTAAAACAATATTTTGGCCTTAGAGGTAATGCAGACCCTGGAGGAATTACTGTACATTTTGTATCTTGTCCTTGTGACCCTTCTTTTGCTAGTAGAATATGAAGCTGTTAATTAAATAGCCACAGACTCTGCAGCGTAAGTTGATTTACAGCATTAGGAGGAACATGAATTCCTTCCTTCGCTCAGCTCAGCCAATTTCAAAGTGGTTTCCTTTAATCTTCATTTACTGGAATTTCACTCTAGCTCTTGCTAATATATATGGCAAGCAGCCTACGGCAGTGATGGGCTGCGGCACCTTTTGAAAGATGTAATGTGGACTTGGCATTCTTGATTTCTAGAGCAGATATGTCGGCTCAGGGAATTTAGGCCATATACATGGCCAAGAAGGCAATAGTTGTCCTATACTGAAATACAGATAAAACATTAGTTAGAAATTAGTATTTTATTCACCAACTCATCACTACACGGACTATTAATATTTTACTTGAAAAATATTATATAGAAAAAAGATAGGACTAGAAAAAGAAACAGTACGGTTTCTTCTTTTGTTTTAAAATTATTAGATATTTGTTCAAAAGCTTTATTCAGGACTTCGTTAAAATTTCTACTGACAATAGGAGTATTGCTGCAAATTACCAAGAGGTATGTGTCTTACAAGTCTGTGATTGATTAATTTTTCAGTGGAGAGTCATGATCTGCTGTATTGAATAGAATTTAATAGAATACTTTTGCCTTATAACAACAATTAAAAAGTTATCTTAATATATGTCTGGGATTTTGAAGTATATCTATGTTTTTACAAATGTAGGTAGGCAAATTCGATATATTGCATGCCATTTCACATTTGAATTCTTTAATTCTCCACTAGAGGTACTGTGAGTTGGTATATTTATGAGAAACAGCCTTATATCACATTAGATGCTTCTGTGCTTGAAAACCAAAGATTACTCTTCTTTGGTTAAATTGTGTGATAATTCCATCAACAAATTCCTGCATTTCATTCACATTGAATTTTTTCCAACTAATTTCCAACAGGTGTATGACTACCCACTCACTAAAAATCCTCAAGACCATTTAATAGTACATGAGAAAATACTTTCCAACATTGCTTTGTTTCTTACAGAGCTGCAGTGGTCAGAACTGATGCCTCTGTTGGCTTATAACTGTAGCAAGGTCACTTAGTTACTTGGTTTTTATTGCATGTATTTAGCGCTGTATTTAATACTGAAATTGTCTCTAAATGGCCATGGAACACAATACTTTGTGAAGGTTAATCGTGAAAATGGATGGAATTTGCTATAATGATTTTCAACACCAAAGCTTAGATTAAAGAAACAACAGCATCAGCTCGTTACCTGCAATTGTGTATTCATTCCATTTACCCTCTTATTTATTGCGACAAGACATAGAAATAAAGAAGAGGAAAAGAAAGCTTGCTTCACTTAATGACTTGGGAAAGAAGAAAGGAGCTCCTGTATTTCAGACAAAGCTAAATTCAGTAAGCTGATGCAGTGCCACACTGCTGCCTTATATAACTGACCAAGGTCACCTACCAAATAACAGGTCACAAATATAAATGTTAATGGGTGTGCACATTACCAAAGAATGTATATGTGACTAGACTGTACTGAATATAGTTTGCTATCTACTATGCAAGCGCATGAAGTATAGATGTTCCATATATATTTAAGTGGTAGAATATTTAAGCTATGGTTTGCATATTTTAAATAATATATGTTGCATTCATTTATTTAGAATCATTTATAATTTAGGCAACATTTCCAAAACAACACAAATAAATGTGTACCTGGAGCACTGGAATATGGTATGGAGATCCCCAAGCTAGCACTTATCATACAAGCTCCAAACTAAAAACAGCACAGCTATGCTGGTGTGCTGGGGGAGGCACAGTGTCCTGGTTATGTCACTGCCAAAGCCTGAGCTCAGACTCCGGCACAAGGATTCACTGGAATATGGTAACGTACCAGATAGTGTGAACTCTCCGTACTGCGCTATGAGGGAAAATGTGACTTGGATCCTTGAACTCTAAAGTGAATGCAAGAAAGAGATTGTGGAGTAGTGGACCATGGGTTACTGTTATGAGAAGTGATTGTATCATCTGAAAAAGGGAGTGTGAGTCTATGATCTCTTCTGCTTCTCTCAGCCACATATATATGTGCTTCGCCAAATCAGATGGGTGTTGATGGCAATCTGACAGAATTTCTAAAACCATATCAACTTCAGTAAAATCAAATTCAAACATAAGAACAAAAAATATTCACAATGTATCAGCAAATTTAACATTTGCAAAGAAAATCAAGCTCTCTCCTAAGCCAACACATCAGAAATAAATCTGGTTGTTAATTTCTCAAAATAATTTCCTCATATTTTATTCAAAGGATGTTTGTAGGCTTAAGATGTTAGTGTAAATGTAATTTCCTGTGAGGCTAATAAGACTTGTATGGAACCCAGTGCTTTCAGAGCTGTCTTTAATGATTGTAATTTGCACCAGATTATTAAAACACCTAGGCATCTTAATCCTAACCAATGATCAACTATTCATTTTGCAAAAGATATCTGTGGCTCATAACTTTCTTTTTTTTTTTTAATATGATTTTATTATAAAATGCTTATATTTTACAACAAATAATATAAGGCCTATGAAGCAACCTGATACAGGAATGTAGATTAACTGGAGGCCAACCTTGCAGGTCTGAGCTGCCCCTGGTATTTGCTACATTTTTGGGGTTATATACTTTTTAATCTTTTTTTTCCCCCTCATCTATTTGTTCCACCCTTCCATTTTGTAGGCATTGAGAAGAAAAAAAGGGCATTTGTGGGAGCGACCTACTTGCAGACGTAAGTCTGTCTATTATAGTCTTAACATGGAAGGTAATTGAGTGGTGAAGAGGGTGGCATGACAGCCATGTGAGGCATAGAATAGGAATTCTTTGGTCCAAGAGATGATTAAAAAACCCTTGACATTTCACAGAAATGCAAAATGTGGGAGATATATGATCTCAGAACAGCACTTAATGTAGCCTCATATCAAAACAAATTTCTAGTACTTTGACAGGAATAAGAATGAACTCCTCTTGCCAAAATGCAGGAGGCTGGGAAAAAAAAAGTACTTGCCAAGGATAAACAATACAGAAAGCCACTTTCAAAATAGATATCTGAGCAACTCTTTTCTAAATTTAAAGGAGCTGTGTTAGAACGATACATTGAAAAAAAAAAAACTTATAAATTATTTTCGATAAGATATTGAAAGGAATAAATAGTATCTAGAAAATCACTTAAAAATCACAAGTATCAATATCAAATGTTTCACTATGTTTAGTTTGAAGGAATGGAAACAGAAACATTACAGTGTTAATTATTTTTGAAGAGCTATAATTCAATACAGAATTTTCAGATTTTTGATATTATATATCAATATTGGTCATTATTTACACAGTAAAATTGGACTTTTTTGGTTGCACAGCCTTGCTAAACATATGAATGGATAATGAAAACAGACAGGAAAGTTAATAATGGAAAATATATTTCAAAGGCATACGTGAGATAAATTTCCAATTTTTTTAAAAAAAAGGAAATATACATATAAAAACATACTGAAAGGAAACTATACCAATTTTGATTGGTCTAAAGAATGTTCCTGATTTCCTATCTCCCTCTCCTCCTAACTCCCCTCTCCTAGAGTTCTCAGGCAAATTATAAGTAAAATCAGAAAAACTTACTTTTCAAGGAATTCAGAAATTTCCACTAGAGAGATGCATTAGATGTCACTTAATAGCAAAATTTGTCATTTAAAGCATTCATTCCAGTGAATGGAATATTGTGCTGTATGCTTATTGCATATCTCCTCTTTTTTGACTACCTGTAAGTAATCATTTCAGACATACATAATTTGGAAAAGATACACCATAAAACATTTACAGTGAGAGCATTTTGGTTTTGTATTAATGTGCTTCATTTCTTATTCTCGCAAATCTTAATTCTGTGAGGTGTTCAGTACAGTCAGTTCTTTCATAAGGATCTGATCCTAAGTTCATTGAAGGCAATTAAAAGACTCTCATTCATTTCAATTACTATTTGATCCAGTCCTGAATCAATGGAAACTGAAAGATCGCAGCCTTACAGGTTAATACCCATAGGAAATATTCAGTAACTTTGATTATATTGTATTACTAAAAAAGAGGTTTCTGATTAGTATGGGTTATGTGAAAGAGAAGGATTTTGACAGAAGATGTACTCTGGAGCTAATTTTTAAAATTTGCAAAAATTTAATCTATCTCTATGAATGTCCATGAATGTCCTACACAAACAATAACTACACTGAATATGATGAGAACCATGTGATCCTGCTAATGCTTATCTGATTATTAAAGAAATGAATTATATGCCTACTTCCTGGTATGTCAGAAAGAGTTTTCTTTACAAATTCTGGTATATAATAGGGCACGCACATAAATTAGACCTCTACATTTGCCATTTATATAAAAATATGAATTAAGGAGAATTGTCTTAAAATCTTGGTCATTTAAAAAAAAAATTACTTTTAATTCCCATTCAGGAAAAAATCTGGTTTAGGGATTCACGAAATTAAGTTTTGCTCATTTGTGTCCTGTAAGAACACACATCTGTCATAGCAAGTGATTCAATCAGTTTTTATGAACAAAGTCTATCACTGAGGCAAAATAACATTATTTCTATTTCAGAACTTATTTTGACTTCAGGAAAGTGTCATTGATTCAGATATTAGACTTCAGTATTTGACTTCGGTAGACTTCAGCTTTGGTCATTCTAAAATGTATTGCGTATTCTTTTGTAGCTAATTCATTTTGCAGCTAATTCATTAATTAATTAGCTTTTGCAGCTAATTCATTCACTCCAGGATTAATATTCTCCTGTTTCCATTTTCTTCACCCAGATTTGAGGAATAGTGTTATCTATTTCCCTAAATCACTTTGTTTTGGAGTTAGATGAGGCTACTCTTAGCTATTTGTAGTTAGGAGTAATAATATGCCTACAGTGGAATTATTAAATTTCTCATCTAATACCCACTCCCAAATTTCAAGTAGATATGCAAAGGTAGTGCAGATTGGTAACAGATTTTCCTTAATATTTACATAATATTTCTTTAATATATTTCCTTAAATGCATAAAGGTATACCTGTGTCATGTGCTTCAGCTAAATGCTTATTTAATAGCATACTTTATCTGTGGCATGCAATTCATAATACTTCAATCAAGTATTATGTACTTGAATCAACTGTTACGGATACTCCAGCCTTGATCTGTCAATGGTACAGCACCTTGGACTGTGGAAGCAAACTTTCAGGTTCTGTGTTTTCAGAAACCAACTTTGAGAGTATGAATCTCAGAGAACATCACAGATTTTGTTTTACTTACACTAAAGACAATACATAAATTAGACTGTCAACTTAAACACTGTGAACACTGTGAAAAGCGTATAGGAGAGGAAAAAAAATTCTATGTCAACATTATTAGTTCAGAGAGATGGAGAAAAAACTGTTAAAAAGAAAAAAAATGTCAGGTTTCCATACTAAACTACTTGTGGGCTCTTTTAAGAAGGCAACTCTTGATTTGCAGTTAACCTAAACAGGATAAAAGCATGGCATGATTACTTTATGAGATAGACTAAAACAGAGTTCTGTAGAGTAATTAGAGCAGGAACATGTGAGGTAACAAAACAAAGTAGGTTTTATTAATCAAAAGATATATATTGCTAGAGACCTTTTTGTGTCCTCTGAGCAAAGTTTGTTACCCAGCTGTTTCCAGTCACAATTTTGGTTTGGCCTCTTTCAAGTTAACTACTGTAGCAATGAGTCATTTTCATTTTCTTCTAGAGAACAAGAAGAAAGCAAGACAGTTAATTAGCCAAATCACCCTTCTTTTGAATGCAGCAGCAAGCTTAGCAGCCAATTAAAAAGGCATCATAGGACTATTGTTTGTCAGAGAGCGAGTGCTGAGAGAAGTGCCTGAGGTGGAAAGCCCACGCTTTCCCTTCCAACAGGTCAGTCTAATAGCACAAACAGTTCTCCTCTGAAGACAGCAAAAGCATCCTAGTGTTCAAGATGGTGAAGTGCCTGATGTATCATTGCTCTGAACGCAAATTAGCTCTTGGCTCACTTTTCAAGGCAGCATATTTTTTTTCTAAAGGGAAAGTTTCATTTAACTCACTTATGAAAGGTGAGTTAAATCTCATTGATGCTACCTCTGCAAGAGGTGCTCACCAAATAAAGACAGCAGTTCACGTAAAGTTCCATCTTATATTCTAAACATACTAAAAATGTACATTTATAGTACATACTATTACTATAAATCTGAAAAAAAAATTATTATATGTTGCATCTTGCGAAGGAACAGACTCCAGTGTAATCCACTGAAGACATTTTATTGTGCATGAGACAAAACATATACTGTACTATACTAGATACAATACTTTATTTGCCTACAAGGAGGGGAAACACAGTTAATTACTAAATAAACTAATAATCTAAAGACTTATACTAAAACTATCCAACCAACTTCTTGGTCACATGGCAGCTGTACAGTTGCTTTTGCTTTGTCTGCTGATGGAACATCTGCACTGCCGTCCCTGATGTTGGTTATCTACTAACAAGACTAACACGACGTCCCGTACTACTGCCCTTGAAGCAGGCCTCCACAATTATATCAACATGAGACAAGTCCTAATAGATCAGATAGGGCTACTGAATCCAGAAGAAAGTTTTGATTTGATAGCAAGACCTGTTTGTGGGCTAGGCAACAGTTCTATGCTTATGTCCCCAGTGGGTGGACAGGAGACTGAGAAAGAGCCACTGAGGAGACCGGATCAGAGGTGCCTCTCATATCCATCACAAAAGGGAATTTAAAGAATTTCTGAAGAAACTTGAAGTTCAGGGAAGTTTAGGGCCAGAAGTGTGTGTTCCACCCTGATCTCCTAAGTTAAAATATGGAACAGGAAGGATCACTGAAAGTCTGCTTTTATATCTTTATTAAATCTATATACTAACACATGAAGTCCAATCTAATGAATGCAAAAAAAATGCAGATGAAGAGAGATTAAATTATGTGTACTTATTTCTTCATATTCTGATTTCTGATTCTAGGCATATAAATAAGGTTAACTTAAACATCCATAAGCAGATACACTCAATTCAGAGACATTTATTGAACTATATTTCATGTTGTGTTCTGACTTTCAGCCAAATTCTCTGAATGTTTATTCATGTATACATAAGCAGTGAATTTTACTCTTTGTGGGAAATGGCACCTTCCAGCTATCTTCATTCTTATTTTCTGTATTTGACAGTTCCTGTATTATATGCACAATATGATGCTAAATTCCTTGTGAATATTCTTCAAAGCTTATATCATTTTCCAATCATCTTTTGCTTCGCATTTTAAAACCTGCTCAGTCAATTTTGGTTTCCGTTTTACGTTTTTCTTTTTTGTGGCTTATTGTTTCAATAATTACAGCTCTGTGGTTTAAGTTCAATATGAACTATCTCTTTCTCTGATCCTCAAATTCAATTCTAATTCAATATGTGATTGAAAATGGAAGCTATAATGCCCCAGGTGTAAAGCAGATAAAGAAATATGAACACTGAAGTATTTAACATTAAATGATCTTTATATGAGCGCTTCTCTATGACTTCGGTTGAGCCGTTATGTGTATGCTTCCTGATGTTCTACATATTGTGCTGTGAGGCCATAATGGATTTACCCAATAAGTAAAATATTGCATGCCAAATAAAAGGGCTAAAAAAGATTTTTTTAAGAGGTACTTTTTAAACCACTACAGAAACACTAATACTGTCAAGGCAGTAAGTACCTTGCAGTAGACGTAAATTATTTTGATGTACTGCATGTTTTCATGTGCCAACTTCATTTACAAAGTGAGTCTGATGAAAAGAAGATCATTAGATTTCTGCTCCATGGCCCATGGAAATTCTGCAGTGTTTTCTGAATATTCAGGCTATTCTATACACACTCATCCCACACATTAATGTCCTAGTGGTATATTTACTCAAGATTTGTAATGCTAGCAGAGATACAGCAAACCATTAATCACAGGTGTCTTTCATGCTTAGAGTAATGCAGATCCATCTGGAGCTTTAATCTGTTAAATTTCACCCAGACTTCACATTTTTTTCCTTGAAACTTTGTGAAGCAGAAAAAGTTTATTAGTGTTTTAAAAACACAATAGAAAATTACCCTAGCTGTAGGTGTACAGGCAGTTAAACTGGAGTAAAATTGTATAAGTTATCTTTCTGTTCTACAGTGCTATGGACAGTCAGATGCTCTAGCTGGGGAACTCTCAGTGTGAATTTATTTGTGTGTAACCTCTTTACCATAACAGAAACCCTTTAACTTCTTCATTCCACCTCTCTATCTTTTCCACACTCTGGAGTAGTGGATTAATAGAAAACATGATTGATTTTCTGTTAGATATAAACAGACACTAACCATATGATTTGCATTGAGGGTATCAAGAATTGTAGATTAGAAAAATTGAGAAAAAGAAAGGCAGATCAATTAGAAATTAAAGAAAAGTATTTTTACTTCCTATGATATTGCTGCCGGAATGCATAGAGGTTTGCCTGGGGGTCGATGCCAAGCCAGCTGGGAGTTTATGGGTCAGGATTAGATAGTACAGGAGGGCACAAGCAATCTAGGGTGTTTCTGGAGTGCACTCATGACAACTGACACAAATGATCAATGACCTGACAAGGCTGGGGGGATACTCTGGAGAGCCTCCTTCTGTCTAGAGGCTCCAGACTGAGGCTCAGCAACTTCTAGAATTATGCATGCTCATGATGGAATGCTAAACACAGACCAGGGGTGGCTGTAATAGGAGACATCTATTCTAGGCACTCCAAAAACCTGCTAGATTTGTCCATGAAGACTCACCATTTCCATACACAAGTACAAGAATTTTGTGCTTAGTCTCTTATTCTCAATCCCAACAAATGAAGATTTCCTGTCAGTCCCTTCTTTCCCCTTGAGCACAGATCACCCTGTAATTCATTGATTACAGACAAGTATTAATTCAGATCCTCAGAGAAATCACGAGATATGCTCAACAGGTCTCTCAACAGAGCTGAAATATTCTAGGCATGCAACAGATGGAGAGTGAGAAATAAAACTGTCCCCAAAGAGTTTTAACTACTTTTTTGTCACACGCTTCAACAAAAGCAATTAATGTGCAAGATCTCAGACTCTTGTCTGGGTATTGACACTAGTTATTTTAAATAATAATAAGGTAAGACATGTAGGCTTAAATTCTACCACACTGCACATGGAACTGAACCTGAGTGTTTAAGAGCCAGGTCGGAAATGAGAAGAAAATAACTAGATATTTGCTGTGAAATGAACATTGGCTGGTGAAGTGAACATCTGGTGCCAAGGCTGGTGAAGATGAGTATGGAGAGTTGTCTGAGAATGCCCACTCTTACGAGGCTGAAATCTTTGGGATCCAAGGCTGGGTGGGTGAAGGGTGGGAGAAACACTTGCTAAATCCAAGACAAGTGACCTGCTTCCGGGAAAGGCCCAACAGACATAGGAACAGAGCTTGGTGGAGGTATCATTTTTTACATTTAGTTCTGGATCTATTTGTATATTTAATAGCATATTTGACTTAAAGAGAATGAAATACTTCTGCACAGTTCCAAAAATATATTTGTCCTGACAGGTCTTTAGCATCTTTGACTTGATGGTAAATTGCTCTGCATTATTAGACATGCAGATGCTTCTGATTTGCAGCAGTAAAAGACCTGCAGATATCTTAGGGATGTTGCAGCTAAAAACTGGGTGTCTCAGATTTAAATGACAGTACTTAGCAGTACTGAGACTGGACACCTGCAATTGATACTTAAATCTTTCCTGTGCCTTTTTGAAGCTATAATCTATGACTTTCATTCTTCCAGGTATATCAGTGGTTAAATATACAAGCTCTTTTTCATTATTATTTGTACTTTGATTTATGTGATTTTTCTCATCCATCTGAACCAATATTATGCTCTGCTTCTAATGTTAATGCCTTTCCTTAACTATTTTCATCAGCTCCTTCACGCTCAGCAATGTCTTGATCAGATAAATCCCCCTGGAGAGATTATTTTTCTCCTTGTGACACTGATGCAGTATGTTCCTCATTTGATGACTGTGAGAACCTGCCGTCTAAATCTCCTTCCCTCTCTCCAGCAGATAGCTTCCCTCTCCTGCTGTTCGCGGAATGTGTATTCTGTATAATCGGAACCTTGATCACCACTAGATCAGCAGGCCCTGCCAAACAAATTGTCCATAATCCCCCTGCAGGCCAGCAGCAGAGAAAATAACAAGAACTTTGCATTTTATAATGTAGCTTTATTAAATGTGTTGTTTTGAAAGTAGCATGTATTAACTACATTAAAAAACACTCATGCAATTTATTTACATTTTTTAATGATAACACTCTATTTTGTAAGATTACTCTCCCAGTCTTAATCAGCCTGGGCCTACAATTCAGTGTAACAACCAACTTATACTTGTCTGATAAACTGATTTGTCAGCAATTTTCTCTAGTAACCTTGACAGGATACTGTTTTTCTTGAGCTTGACTGGCACATTCTTTCGTCTATAATCTCTCTGTAGACTCCACTCTGTGAATTTTCTTTTGCTTACTAAAACCCTTCAATCTTTTGTTTTTGTCACGAAGTTGTGGCCTACAAGAGATCCTTTTTCCATCTAACTGGGCTGCACAGCATTCCTTCTCCTGTACTAATGCATCTCCAATGCATCTTGATTTTCCAGGTCAGCACTCATTCTGTTGCCAATGCGGTCTAAATCCTCTTCCAAAACCAATTATTCCGTTGTTAGCAGAGCTAACTCTCATGGACAAACAGAGTCATGGACAAACTTTTTGAAGATTTTTTTTTCCCCCCAAGGTGTCATATTCTTTGATATTTTTTCAGTCACTTTGTAAAGGAGGTTACCTTTATAGTTTAAGATTTTAAGACCTTCTTAATGGGGAAAAGATAAAAGGAATAAGGGGTGTGTTACAAAGAAGTTTGAGGAAGTCAGTCCCCTCCCCACCCTTGGTCTGTGTTTTTCTTTACCTGGCAAGATAGCTGGCACAATACAGCACATAGACAGAGTGGAGGACTAAAGAATTAGGGTTTATGCCAAGTGTCTTCCCAGGTAAAGAATCTGGGAGTGAATCAGAGAGTGAACTAAAATGAAAAGTTGGCACTCTTCATATATATAAAAACTTAAATGTCAGTCAAAATACATGCAAGTTCAGAGTCCTCATCTATATTATTTCAAATATAATTATTCTACTAAGTTTTCTTTAGTAAGGTTCCTGGTTTGTGAAGAGGATGCAAGGCGAATGTTCTCCTCTTTTAAATCATCATTTCAATAAACATGCTTCAGCTATTTCCAATACAGTATGTGTGCAGGTACAGAAACAAAAAACACCTAATTTGACATCTTCTACATTTCAATGTTTTTCTCTCTTCCTCTCTCTTTCATACATATCTACTATTTTTACTTGCTCAGTGCTTTTTCCCTTCAAGGCATTTTAGATTACTAGCTATGTCTATCATAGGTTATGAATTGAGATACACATTGTGCAGAACATTTTGCATCATAGCTAGCCTACCCTTCCAAGCAGTTGTATCACCACTGAGTGCAGTATTTGTGGATGAGAATTTGATGGATGGGATTCACTTGTGGTCAGGAACAAAGTTTATCAAACATAGGCAAATGAAAAATAATTGTAATGTGGAATGGAGCTCCATAACAAAGGTATATTTCCTTTGCTACTGCTTTTAAGTGGTACTAGTTCTGGGAAGATAAGGTTTGTTTGTTTTGAGAGTTTGAGATTGTCATTTCAGTTGGCCTGTTAATTTGAGAGTAATACTGTGTGCAGTTCTGGGCTTCCTAGTAGAATAGGGATATGAAACTTCTACAGAAGGTTCAGCATAGAGCTACTAAGATGATTAGGGGACTGGAGCATCTATCTTATGAGGAAAGACTAAACATGCTTGGCCTGTTTAGCCTGGAGAAGGGAAGATTAACAGAGGATCTTATCAACATGTACAAATACCTGAGGGGAAGATGGGAAGAGGATGGAGACAAACTCTTCTTGGTGGTGGTCAGTGACAGGACAAGGGGTAATGGGTACAAATTAAAACACAGGAAATTCCATCTCCATATGAGGAAGAACTTCTTTACTGTGAGGGTGACAGAGCCCTGGAACAGGCTGCCCAGAGAGGCTGTGGAGTCTCCTCCTCTGGAGATCTTCAAAACCCACCTGGATGCCACCCAGTGCCCTGTGCTCTGGGTGTCCCTGCTGGAGCAGGGGGGTTGGACTAGATGATCTCTAGAGGTCCCTTCCAACCTTAACCATTCTGTGATTCTGTGATTTTGCTCCTACTTAAATCAAAGACCACAACAAATGATTTTGCACAATGATTTTGCCTTTCTCTTACCAGATAAGATGACACTGATTTCTAACTAGGCATATGGACACTCCTAAAGTCTGTCAACAGTCACATTTTTTCCACATTTTCCACATGCATAATTATCAGTTATTATGATAGCTTTCTCCTATATCTTCTCTGAGGGTGTAAGCTCCAGGGCAATTATGAAATTCCAGGAGTTTCCTGCACTGCAGATAGTTTTCTGCCTGAATCATCAGGCACTCCTGTTGTGAAGCTTCTCCTCCGTCCTGAGACTGACATATCTTTTCTCCTTGCCCTTTCCAAGTGTCAGTGAATATTGGATGTTCTTCCTTTTACTAATTGCTCAGTGCTGCAGGCTTTCTTCCTTTTTTTTTTCCCATTCTTTTGCTTGTGCTTATTTTCTGCTATATCACATATTGTCCTTGAACTTCTGAACAGTCACAACTATCACTGGTATTATATGGCAGTCCCCCGTACAAACATTTTATGCACTTTGGTCATGTTCATTAGCCTAAGATTCACAGTTTAATTAAAACAAGGTAGATGGAAAAAAACACTTAAACAGGCCCAGCTCACTTAGTCTTTCCTCATGCGATAGATGCTCCTGTTCCTTAAACACCTTTGTTGCTCTACACTGGACCCTCTCTAGAAGTTGTACATCCCTCTTGTACTGGGGAACCCAGACGTGCACATAGCATTCTAGGTGCAGCCTCACTATTGCTGAGTAGAGAGGTAGGATCACCTCCCTCGGCTTGCTGGCAAGAGTACTCCTAATGCAGGCCAGGATCCCATTGGACTTGGCCATGAGGGTACACTGCTGACATTATCAACTTAACTTGTGTGGAAGAATGGCCTGGAAAAGGGGAAACTTAGAGAAAACCTAGGGCTTAACAGAAGTTTTGTCATTACAGAAGCTTGCTTGGGGTGATACGCATCCAGGATGGCTGGTATGGCAGAATCTACCTCTCCACGATTCCCTTGACAACACAGTCTGCCCTCCTAGCACACACTGATAAGAGCAAACGAAGAGTGCAGCAGAACAGAGATACCATGGCCAAACTTTGCTGCCTTCCCTGCGGAGGGGATAATCTGATGGTGCTGTGTAGACAATGAGTGAATGGAGGGTAGAGCAGAGTGAAGACACCCAGGCCAGGCTCTGTTGTACTCCCTGCAGCGGTGGTAGCCTGGTGGTGCCACACAGCTGATGGGCCACAGCATAGTGTGATGTCTGGTGCTGGGCCAACAATGGCGACAGATCATTCCCTTCCGATAAGCTTTGCTAAAACTTCTCCTCTGTCTAATCTCATTATAATACCAAGAAACAACCCCATCCCACTGAGCATGCTCTCTAGATTTTCGATTAACTCAGGAGACTTTTTTACATCAATGAATAACAAAAGCGAATATGACTAGAGTTACTCAAGCTCCACATAAATGTAAAAGAAACTATATAAAAGGCCAACTAGTAAGAGGGACAGTAAGAGAAGGACAGAAAGGAAGAGGGAAGACTGCATTGTAACTCCTGGGTCAGTCGAAGCACTGATCCCCCTCTCTTTTCTCCCCTCGGGTCGAAACGCTGCCTGAAGAGACTCAAGATTGAGAGCCCTCTCCCATCTTCCAGGATGAGTGATTGTACATTTGTACATCAGAGCTAGCTAAAAAACGCCATATATAGTAGAGAATTTCCTATACTGACATCCTAAACCTGCTTTGTAAATGTTGCATTTGAATAAATCCTGCTATTTGTGAACTCAACTACTTGTTTGGGAGGGTGCGTTCGGACCTACAGTTGACAGACTGTGAATCCGATACTGCCAGAGTCGAGCTTATAGTAGATTATACTATTTAAGAAGTCGATTCGCTCCTAGGAAGGCTATCATTGGACCTACAGTCCACAAACTGTTTGTGAATCTGATACTGATTTGATATCTCCTTCCCCCCATGACCACCACTACAGCTTTCAAACTGCAACATTTTCACAACTTGTTATCAACTAGAACTCCCAAATCCCTCTCTGTGGAGTTGCTTTCCAGCTGGTCAACCCCTTATCTGTCCTGGCACCTGGGGTTATTCCTCCCCAGGTGCAGGACCTGGCACTTGCCTTTGTCATCATGAGGTTCTCCACCCTGTCTCCAGCCTGTCCAGGTCCCTCTGAATGGAAACACAGCTTTCTGGAGTGTTGGCCACTCTGCTCAGTTTTGTATCATTTGCAAGCTTGCTCAGGGCACACTCTCTGCCCTCGTCCAAGTTATGAACAAGTTGAACAGCACTGGGCCCAGTACTGACCCCTGGGGGATACCACTGGACACAAGGCCTTCAACTAGACTCGGTCCCATTTTTCAGAACCCTCTGAGCTCTGCCGTCCAGCCAATTTTTCATCCACTTCACTGTCTATTCATCTAAACCTCACTTCCTGAGCTTCCCTATGAGGATGTTATGGGAGATGGTGTTGAAAGCCTTGCTGAAGTCAAGGTAGACAACGTCCACTGCTCTCCCTTCGTCCATCCAGACAGCCATATCATCAAAGAAGGCTCTCAGGTTCGTTAAACACAACTTACCCATAGTGAATTCATGCTGAATACTCCTGATCACCTTCTTTTCCTTGACATGCCTACAGATAGTCTCCAGATGAGCTGCTCCATTACCTTTCCAGAGCTGGAGATGAGGCTGACTGGTCTGTAGTTTCCCGGTTCCTCCTTCTTGCCCTCTTTGAAGACTAGGGTGGTGTCGGCTTTCTTCCAGTCCTTCGGTACTTCTGCTCTCCATAACCTCTTGAAGATGATGTTGAGTGGCTGAGCAATAATGCCTACTGATTCCTTCAGCAACTGCGGGTGCACCACATAGATTTGTGGGTGTCTCGCTTGCCTGAATAACCTCTAATCCAATTCTCCCCAACCAGGGGAAAGTCTTCCTCTCTCCAGATTTTTTCTCTTGTCTCTGGGCTCTGTCGTTTGTGTAGTAAAGACTGAAGCAAAGAAGGCATTTAGTAATTCTGCCTTCTCTGTATCCTCCTTCACCAAGGCACTCACTCCATTCAGCAGCAGGCCCACATTTTCCCTAGTCTTCCTTTCACTGCTGATGTATTTGAAGAAGCCTTTCTTGTTGCCCCTGACATCTCTTGTTACATTTAATTCCAAATGGGCCTTGGCCTTCCTCAATGCATCTCTGCGTTCTCTGCCAATGTTCCTATATTCTTCCCACGTAGTCTGACTCTTCTTCCACATTACTTTCTTCTTCTGTTTAAGTTTTACCAAGAGCTCCATGCCCCTCCATGCAGGTCTCCTGCCCCTCCCCTGCCCCCGCCCCCTCCTGACTTCTTTCTCATAGGAATGCACCAATCCTGAGCTTGGAGGAAGTGGCGCTTGAATATTAGCCAGCTCTCCTGGACCGCCTTTCCTTCTAGGCCCCTGACCCAGAGAATTCCTTCAAGGAGGTCCCCAAAGAGGTCAAAGTTAGCTCTCTTGAAGTCTGGGGTTGCAATCCTACTTCTTTCCTCCCCCATTTCCTCCTCACGGGATCTTGAGCTCCAACATCTTGTGCTCACTGCAACTGAGACTGGCCTGAACCTTCACATTTCCAACCCAACCATCTCTGTTTGTTAGTACCAGATCCAGTAGCTCCCCTCCCCTTGCTGGCTCATCTACCACCTGCATCAAGAACTTATCTGCAATGTTCTGCAGGAACCTCCTGGATTGTTTGTTCCTAGCTGTATGGTCATCCCAGCAGACATGGGGGTTGTTGAAGGACCCAGGCCTGTGATCATGAGGCTACTTGCAGCTGCCTGTAAAGGGCCTCATCCACTTCCTCTTCCTGATCAACTGGCCTGTAGTAAACGCCCACCACAGTGCTGGCCATGTTGGCCTGCCCTTAAAGATTTCTCTGAAGATTACGGAGGGATTTACAACTTCATTCAAATGTACACTATGCTAGGAAAACACTTCTAAGAAGACCTCTGTTCTCCATAATGTTGTCTTCCGTGTGTGTTAAGGCATATCAGTCTCATTTTGTACACCCACTTGTGCAATAGCAACAGCAGAAGAAGCTAATTATATAATCTAATGCAAAAAAGGTGCTTTATATATTCTATAGCTCAGTTAAATCACATCTTCCTGGGCTAATAAAAACAAAAAATCTGACCCAGAGTTTCTCTTCCTGCCAAGTTTATGCTTCTCTTCTTCCCCTGAGATGTTGTAGCTGCTTAATAAAAAGATCACAAACAATACATCCTAGCAACAATGATTTTTTTCTTTAAAATGACTAAATAGTTTTCAGTGAAACTGTTACAAAGAAGAACAGCTCCCCTGATTCTGATCAAACTCTTCAGAAATTCAGCTAAGAAAACAGAAACTTGCTTGAGCAATGAATTTCAGCAAGAGTTTTAAAATTAGGTGCCTACCTAAATATCTCGCTGAAGAAGGATCTAAGAAAATCCGAAGCTACAGAAGAGTATGACTTTCACTAGCTGGGTAAGACAGCAGTTTCATGTTTGCTTTAAGCCAACCTAAATGGAATGAAGCAAGTAAATCCACAGCCATGACGTTCTCTTGGACCTGAAGGTTGTTGGTGATCACCTGCTTAGGACACTCAGAGAAAGAACTCATATAAAAAGAACCACCCTAGCTGTGTTTCACAATCTTCTTTCCTCCCACTGTCCAACTAGCTTTTAGCCTGATGGGTTTCCTGATCCAGCCTAGTATGCCAGTGTACATGCTAAAGAGTGGCAGGAACATGCGGTTAGACAATGGGAAAGAGGAAGCTCATCCGTGTGAGAGGCAGACATCACTTATGATAAAGTAAAAGAGTTGTGAAATTCTGTCTCTCTACAAGCTAAAACTGCATTCCCATAACCGATTAGTACAATATTTTTGTTTATTCTAAATCACAAACATCCACAGTGTTTGTCATATCCTCGAGAGAAAATAAAATGCTCGGGATTTTGATATAAACACTGTCTGCAGTTTTAAGCAAAGGAGAAATACTGCAACATTTACTGCAACAAATAGGAGTCCACTGAGATTTTGTGATGCAGTTTCTGCAGTTGCTTTGTATGTATCCAGCAGACTATGATAGCTTCTTCTAAGAAGCTAATTAGCTACATCTCAAGAGGTGGTAGTGTCCACATGGCAGGTTGTCTCTGTAAGACACTGATTATGTCATATCTGGATAAAAGACTTTGTCTCTTTCTAATTTGCTGTATGAGAGGTGAAAGTAAAAGCCAGTTAAAAATTTGCTCTTCCAATTCAAGTTAACTAAAAATCAGATGTATATATGTAATATTGAAATAGGAGGTTGTTGAATTTAAATTAATATTTCTTTGATAAGATTTCAAGTGAATTCAGGATGCTTACCTTTTACTTATTTGGTCAGTGAGTGCAGAAAGCATGAACAATATATTTTCAGACAAAGGCTCTAGATAATTGAGGTGATAGGTTTAGCTTTTTCAGACCTCAATGCCAGAAAGCATAAGTAATCATTAAAGTAAATATCGATTGAGAGGCAACTGTTGCAGCTGACAGGCTTAGCTCAGCTACAGTAGCTGGCATCCAAACATTCATATTAATGCTATGACTGAAGGAAGTTTTTATTTGTTAATGTCTGAGAATGTTTGTGAACAAGAGAGCAAATGCAGATATGAAATGTCTAGTGATCTTGGGAAAAGAAAGGTAAGAAAGAGCAGCATGAAAGTGAGCTACAGTATGTGCACTTCTCTGCCTGTCAATCTCTTTTGAATCTTGTTTTCCCAACTGTGCCTAATTTGGAGTCGATATAATTCTGCGGGCAAGCATTCATTAGGATCAGTCTGAGCCTGTCACTTTCAATGTCCACAGCTGCAGCAAGAACTCAGTAGAAATGGAACTATCACATTAAGCCATTGTGCATTTTAACCCTCTGCTCTGTAGTTAGTCTCACCAGGAAATGAGTGACCATGCTACACCTGTAAAAAAAGGGGGAAAAAAAAGAAAAAAGAAAAACGATACCATGATTTCGAAACCTTCCTCATGGTCAGAAAAGATCAATTTCTTCAAGTACCTTCTGAGAGTTCATATATGTTCACTAGGGCTCTGATCCAGCAAAACACTTGCCCTTAAGAGCAGACATTAAGCTAAATAAGTATCTAAAAAATTCGCTGAATCAAGGCTGAATGTGGTGCTATGGATGGTATTTGAATTGTATCCACTGGGAATCTCTTGTAAAATCTAGAGAAAATCCAACTTTTTCATCCTGTATTTCAAGCTGAATGATCGCATTTACTTGACTGACTCATTTCACTTTTCAAAAGGCAATTTGCAGTACAGTATCCATGATCTCCTTGCTCTAAGGCACTGCAGTCATATGATCTTCTCTGTTCCCAGAAAGATATCAGTTTCCTTGCATTGCCAGATTCTTTAAGGAGTTAACTAAGTCTGAGAAAAATCATACTTTTCCAATGATGGAGATTTGCCAGACTGCGACGATCTGCCACAGCTGGGCTTGGATTCCTGGCAGGTGGTGATCATAAGAGAAGTTAGAATTTTCCCTGAACTGCTTGGATTGTTTGAATTTATTCCAAATGGACATCGTACACCAGCACTCAGGGTGAATGCCAGCTCTCTATTAGATATCACTGCATCCTGAGTAATGTTGACAGAAAAAAAACATGCATATGAAATAAAAAGCAAACAAACATGATCAAAAGAGTTCAAAACAAATGAACTCTTACTGTAGAGAGTTGAGATCATCTCCTATTTAATATTCATTTTAATAAAACAACGGAAGGTTATAACACCAAATCCTAAAGAAAAGGATTTTGTCTTAATTAAGTCATGATGCATTTTTATCAACTTAAAAACAAGAGAGGCAGCGGGTCATACATGCATTTTTTACTATCACCTTCAGGTCTTTCTTTGTTCTTTCTCTCCCTTTTATCCTATCCCATATTCTAAACCCTGTGCAAACTCTGATAGATTATGCCAGCACATAATAGAGGGGTGCTGACAGGTCACTCTCTGCATTCATCGTAGGTTGCTGGGCTTCTCTCATTATTGGAACAGAACTGGGGGGCCAATGAGAACAAAGAAGTGTACATTTGGAAAGCTCATCAGACTTAAGGAGTAGCTAAAATTTGATATCAGCAGACCAGAGCATGATTTAGAAAAAAACAAACAACAACAACAACAAATAAAATAAAATAAACAAAAATCAAACCAGGAATATAAACAAATTAATTCTCTATAATAAGGTGATTTTCTAAGATCTGTCCCTCTATTTTTTTACATATATGTCACCAAAACTATCATGTGATTAATAGCATGCATTGAGAGTTAAACTCTAGTTGTTGCCATAGATAAGGCAGCTGCTTCTGCTGTGGAGTACCTTAGGGTTTAGGTTGCTTGTATTACTGTGGATGGCAAGATCTCTACTACCATCTCAAGGGTTTTACCTGGAAGGCTGTTCTACACATCATCTTTCTTTCTCAGCTTTCTGCAGCTAACAAAACTGAGCAGGCTTTTGCTCCCAGAGTATGCCTAAAATATTTCCAGGTATTGGCATCCTACTACCAAAACCTGGCTGGTGTTCTGCTGTGAGAAGAGGAACATTTTACAGCTATGGGAAAGACAGAGTATGATTCCTGAGAGTGCTAGTTTGGCTGAAATAAAGGTAACTTAATCCAGTGTTTGCATATCAAATGAAAGATGGCAAAGGAACTCTTGCGTGCAGGCCAAGACTCATGGTTTCGTTGTTACATGCATTCCATCTGAATTAAAGAGTCAAACATTTTTCCATGCTGCATAATACTTAGTACATACAGTATTTTTATTTTTACAGTGTGCCTTATAATCATTAACCGAGTAATCCATATAATATGCTTATTGTGAGGTAATTAATTACATATTATTATCTTATTTTGCTAGTAGCTAAATTGAAGGCTAGTTATTGAAGCTACTTTCCCAAGTTTGTGCATTAGCAGTATTAAAAACTCATCTCACGATCAATCACATACAGTTTGAATACACTGTGATATTCACATACTGAATGCATCTCACATAGCTGTGATGAAGCATAGAAAGTTCGCCTAGGAAGAGCATCCCCAAGGGAACCAGACGGTTCTGATGATAGACCCTACTTCATAGCTAAGCCCACTAAAAAAAGAGAAAATCAGTTCTCCAGAGAGATTTGGTCCTACTTGCATACTTTGAAACATGAATCATATGCCCACTCCAGTAGACTCCACAAAATGACTTGGCATTAGCTTATTTCTGCAGTTGCTTTCCTTTCTACACAACATTTCAATGACTCATGCACTTATGCAGGTTTTCAGAAGTCAGATACCGTGTGAGAGTCCCAGACATGGTGCCCTCCTTCACCTGACATGATTGAAACATGTATTTCCTACGACACTGCCTCAGCTAAAGGTAGTTGTGGAGGAGTGGAGGAGTGAGGAGTCCACATTTCTTTCTGGAACCTTGTCCTGGCACTTAGCTTAGGGGATTTTAGAATTTAAATTTCCAGTTTAGGCACCTAAATTCCACTTACAGGCTTCACCTTTGATTCATCATTTGATCTGCCAGTGAGTGGCTCACTCTGTCTTTACAATTTTAGTTTGATTTCCAAAGCAAACCAATGTTTACTATTTCATTGCTTGCATATCAGATGGGAATCATGACTCTTTTTCCATGTGATATTTTACATGAATATGGCTATGATTAATAATGTTTAGAAATATGGTTCTTATTGGCCACCTATACTTTTGGTATTGTTAAAATTTATTATTACTTATGTTGCCTAGCTGCCTTAAGCCCTAGATAATTACACTGAACAACATCTTCTCATAGAAGTTTGCTTTCTTAATCTTTTCTATAAAGTATCTGTCAGACAAAACAATTAATTGAAAATAAGGCTATTCAAAACATAGAAATGCATATTTCAATGTTCATCTTTTTTTTTCCTTAACTTTCTTCAGAGACATTTTCTTAACTTTAATGTACCAGGTAGGCTCATGCCAATAAGAGAGAAAATAGTACAGCCTAAGGTCTTATTGTCATAAGTCCTTTGGTCTCCATAGAGAACATGCCAGCAGAAGGGTTTCTGAAAAGGGTGAGTGAATGCTTGAATATAAGCATATTTTTCTTCTAATAGTACTGTTTCCAACCTTACTTTCCTGCAGCTGAAAATATGACAAAAAATGAGTACAGGCATGTCTGGTTGTCTCAAAGGCAAGGAGTATGTTATATAGTTGCCATATTGTGTTTTATTTCTTCTATTAGATGACTTTTATCAATATATATACTTGAATGTAACTTTTAGTTGCAAATGCAAGCAGTGAAAAAGACATATGAAAAATAAAATGGCATCTATTATCATTTTTTTCACGTATCAGTGATCAAAAAGTGACACATTTTGACACAGGACTAATTTTGTATAGAAGCAGATAATGCTAACAAACACCTATGATGATTTAAACTAATATGTTCATAACAAAGCAAAACCAAAAGCCAAGCAGGAATAAAATTCAAGAAGAAATACAGTCATTGTATATGAATGAAAAAAAAAAATCACAATGGAAGAATGTGCCAAAATTAACATAAGGGTGACTATAGTGATGTTCAAAACAATGCTATCATATGCAAGAGATATTTTTCTCCTCTGCAAAGGCTGTAGAGAGAAAAGGTAAAAATAACTCTACAATGAGATGTTAGTTCTCATCACTGTCCCATCTGCCATTCTAGTGCAGTCAAGCATATGCCTGAGCAGTCCTGAAACACAAGGACCAAAACCTCATGTGCAACATCACACTAGGCTGCCTCCAGGCCAGCATTGCTCCTGGAATGGGATATCAGCCAGGCTTCCTCGTCATTGCTCATTTGGTGTTTGCAAAAGGGTTGTCAAGGGATTAACTTTGAATTGCTTTTGTAATAATTTTTCATGGGATATTGAAATTCTGTTGAATTAATGATTGCAACAGCTTATTCGGCTAGAACTGTTTTTAAATAAGTGCTTTTGGAGGCATGAGGCGTCCTGGGAGATCAGAGAAAAATAGCGGGTCTGGATGTAAGATGATTAATGTTCATTATTAAATCCTTTATAATATAACTCTCTTAATTGAACCAGTGCAAATTTGGCTGTGTGGAATGCTTGACTCCTGGATAGTTTTTTCTAAAGGACCAAGTTAAAAAATACCACCTCTGTCCAAAACTTATTTAAGATTACGTATTTATTAATCGTTAGGTTATTCATGATAAAACAAAGAGAATTCCATAATTCCTAAATGAATTTTCTTCTGAATCTGTAATCTGTTTTAGTCATCTGTGGCATATGGAGAGAGGCCTCACTGATGCCTCGGTGCTACTGAAGCACTGTATCAAACGCTCACAAGGGGCTGTGAGCTGAGGAGGATCTCAGTGAGATCACCTGAGGAGCAGGTTGATGCTTCGTGTGGGTACTCATGAGAAGACCTGTGTGCTGGACCTTGCCTCCTCTCACACATGGATATTGCCCGGCGGTGGGACAGTCTCCGAGCACAGAGCCTTTTGACAAGAGGGCACAGAGGCACCCTGCCATGGAAGAATTTACTCTCTGAGCAGCTGCACTGTACATCTGTCAAAGAGAAGGCTGGGCAGAAGAGTGTAATGGGCCAAATCCAGCTAATGGGCCTTAACTGGACGAGGCACAAATCTGTAAACAAGAAAGCAAGGGATATGGAATGTCAACTTGGTTATTTTATAGGTTATTAAGGTTAAGTTTATTTTTTAATCTGTAATGAAGGTTAGCCTAAACTTTTCTTTTTCTGCCTTGAAGCTGATTTTGGACCTGATTCTGTAGTGTGTTAATGGAGCACTTCCTTGGCACTGGAGGCAATCTAGCCCTTTCTCTGCTCCAGGAATTGCATATGCATTTTGCGTTGGATTAGATACAAGAATTGCAGAGAGAGCAGAGAATACCCAATCAGTTGCTGAGCTACTTAGCAGAACACTAAAATTCTCTGTCTATTCTGAGATTGTCACTTCCAAGTATATCAGAGGTGCTGATTTCTGTCACATTCTCACATACCTGAATCATGGGGACAAGGACCTCAACTCCTCCTCCTATTTAACCTCCTTTTCACCCTCTGTTTTCACTGCAATGGGGCAAAAAGGGGCAAAGATGGAGAGAGAGGAGCAAGAAAAGTGAATTCCAAGCAAGGGATTTTCTTCAGTAGTCTCCACACCTGATTCATTATTTATTACTTTAAACTATCCTGCTTATGTACATAATACATACTTTATGTAAGGATGTAAGTTATCAATTTACTTCTCACATGTGAGTATGATAACTTTTTATGGGGCTAAGGAAAAATTAAAGTCTCTGAAATGATGAAATGAATAGCTATGTGGTTATATTGTGAAAGCCTAGGAATAACTTTTAAAAATCTCTGAGTTCTTATCTTGACTCACAGATCACAGATTTCCCCTGTGCTCAAGAAAATGACCTACTTTCTTACTGCTGTCTTTTCAATGGCAGGAATATTGCCTTACTTTACAAAACTGAAGTTGAGGATCAAGTAATTGACATTTAGTGAGCCTTTTGTAGGAAGTAATATCAAGCCATAGTGACATGGTCTTAATGCATTTATTTTCACTGTAATCTTTGTTATTATTATTAAATGAATTGTTACTCAGTTGGTTTGTCCTGTGATATTCTATTTTTAATAATACCATAATAAGTAAAAACAACAAAATAAATTAATGATCTGGGAACCAATACTTTGTTGCCCTGCACTTCTGTTATCTGATTCTGTAACTGACAATTTTCTGCGTTCCTGCAGATGAAGGTCTAAAAAGTCTAGAATCTCATTTATATGTATTTTTTCCCTCGGGCAAGAAAAGATGAATTGTAACACAATAAAGTAAATTAGGATACATTACACAGTACATTTAAGAAGCTAATTTGAATAATCACATCGCTTGATCAAAACTTTATTAAAATCAGTGGGAGTCTTAAATGGATTATCTTCTATGGGTTTTTAAATAAGGTCCTTATTATTTTTTCCTCTAGATACTTGAACTGCATTTCTTGTGTGCAATAGCACACACTTAAACAAGGACTGTGATTCAAAAAGAAGGAGAAACACAAAAGAAAAAGAGCTGTTAGCTGGAGACTGTAAAGAAACTCAGAAGGGAACTAACATGCTTTCTGTACCTGAGGAGAAGAAATGCTAAGATGATTTAGTGTTGCATCTCCTTCCTCAAATATTGCTCAATTGTATAAGGTGAAATATGCTCTATAGAGAGATGAAAACAATGCTTTACAATTAAGCTATGACAAATGCTTGGTGCTGACCGCTCACTACAGTGCAGTGGAACACTGTAGCCACAATTTAAGTTAAATAATGCCATGTATGAGCTTTGCATGAATTGATTATGGCTTTTATTCTGGAAGGTGAAAGAAGCTGCAGGTTTAGCTTTTCTAATTTAAGGTCTTTAGGTGTTTTTTTTTTTTTTTCATATTATCTCTCCCCTCTCTTCTCTGTTAAGTTCATGCTACATATTCAGTAGCTCTTGGGAACTGTTTCCCCTCCTTTGTGGCTTTGGAATAGAAATGAATAATCTAGAGCAGAAAAATGTACTGTGAATGACTAGTCTTTTCTCAAAATGAATCCTGTGATGTTTTTCACCAAACAGGATACAGTCAGCAGCATGTTGCTGTGTACATGAGATTTCTTTCACCCTGAAACAACAGGCTCAGAAACCAGCAAGCAGGACCTGGCTACACAAGGAGAGAAATCTGAAAGGAAATTCTATGAATACCAGAGGAACAAATCTATAAAACTTCCTTTCTGCATTGTGCTTGATTAGCATATTACGGAGTTCAGCCTACACCTACTTTTCCCCTCTCCTTAATTTCAATTATAATGTACTCCATTGTGTTGCACCATTTATTGCTAAATGAGTCTGGTTCTAAGGATGTGCATTCAGCCAATTTATTCATTAGATCTATTGTAGTGGAACTGAATAAAAGGTTTTATTATCAATCTCCTTAATTTCCAGATAGGATTTACTGGAAATCAATATTAGAGAATGCATAATTGCTAAATCTTCTTAAATTAATAGACTCATTCATTAAGCCCCCCCAAAATACTTAGCTGGTATTTCTTGTGACTTTCTCTAATTAATTAGCAAGTAGAAAACGATAGTGAGCAGAACAACTTTTGGCAATCATGTGGTGGAATCTGAAGACCAATCTTGAAGAAGAATTAATTTGGATATGTACATACAGTATATCACCCATAAATTGATTATAGGAAAATGCACGGCCTAAGAAGATGAATGGTAGTTGTATGCTGATGGTCGGCAAAAATCTGGTATCCAGCAGGTGGTTTTAAGCAATTCAAGCTGGGATGCATACCAATCTGTGGTTGCTAATGAATAGTAGGAAGGTTTAAAAGCTTTGGAATTAAATACAGTGCAATCTGTCTATATAAAACTATATGGCATGTATACAGTATTTGTGAAACATGCAGATTTTCATTTTGTGCCTAACTAGACAAGTTTTACGGGCCAGAAAAAAAGGAAAAAAAATGTAAAAGAATCTGGAAAAGAACAGCAAGTGATGAAAGTCTGCATAATCAACTCAGATTCTGCATTGCCCATATAAAAAATATATGCTCTTCACCTTCAGTTATAGGAATGGTAGATTTTATTTTGTCCCCAAGTTTAAGTTTTAGGGAAAATGAATACACACTGAAGAATGCAGATATTGATTTATTGTCAATCCCTATTATCTCTGCAGTGAACTTCAGCAAAAACTGAAATTAACTCCTCCACTGAGTATATTGGTGATAGTGGAATTTAGAATGAATCTGGAACTTGTGATATTACAGAACTACACAAAGTGACACAAAGAAGGAAAAGAAAGGAAAACAAGGGATAAAGGCAAAGACCTTGCTGAAAGACGTCGTCTGGTCCATCTCTATGACACAAGACAGGAATACAGGCTTTTTTGTGTGTGTTCCCAGCATGGTTACCTACTCTGTATTTTTAAAGTATGTAAATTATTCCTGCTGTGTCCAATGACTGAGAAAGAGACCATGCATTCAGGCACAGGCAAAGGGAATGAGTCTGGTAGCTTGGTAGCTACCCAAGCTTGGCAGCTAAATTGGAAAAAATGGAGAAGAATGTATATATTCAGATATGATAAGGATTATCTCCAGTATCTCCTCTCTGTTTGACACAGAAAAACTGAAGCTACTAACAGATATACCAGCTATATATAATTTCATCACTGTTAATATTCTATAATATATAATATATCCTTCTTTGAGGAAGAACTTCTTTCCTGTGAGGGTGACAGAGCCCTGGAACAGGCTGCCCAGAGAGGCTGTGGAGTCTCCTTCTCTGGAGATCTTCAAACCCACCTGGTTGCCACCCTGTGCCCTGTGCTCTGGGTGTCCCTGCTGGAGCAGGGGGGTTGGCCTAGATGATCTCTAGAGCTCCCTTCCAACCTCAACCATTCTGTGATTCTGTAAGATCTCTATTGGCATTTATCTAGGAGAAGAAATATTGAAAATATATGGCTAAATTTGCTTGAGCCACAGTAGGATAATATGACTTTTAGAATCCTGAAACATGACAGACATTACATTGACTGGGAAGGAAAAGGAGCCTAAGTAACTTTCTGTCCTCTTTATAATGCCCACTGTTGTAAATATCTGTATCTACAGTATGGACCAGCTTCAGAAAGGTTTATCCTCCAGTATCCACTGGATATGTTAAACCTGTAGATCTGGAGACATTTCCTGGATGTGTGGTGTGACGGCACCCAGGTGCCAGAGTTTCTTTCCTACAGCTTGCTTCCCCATGGAAGAAAACGTGGAAGCATGGGCAGGGACAGAAGGATCATAGTCAGAGGGTCAAGACTGCAGAGTCCATCGTGGGTTACACTTTCAGTTTGGCTGCTCTTCAAATGCTGACACTGCTTGAAGCAGCATTGTACAGATGAGCCTACTAAAAACAAAGTGGCACAGTTTAGATTGGCAGGTGACTATGCTTTGACCGTATATGTGGAATTCATTTTTTTGCTAACATGTATCTGTTTTTAAACAGACCTGTATCTAGCTCTTTCTAAACCTTTTTTTTTTCCCTGCTATGTGTCTTGAACTCTTTTAGTGTGTGACCACTGGCTTGATATTTAGTACTTACTTTTCCGTCATTGTACTGCTTTCCTGTGTGGATTTGACTCTGATTATTTATTCCTTATTTTAATTTATTTGAATTTAAGGGTGATGTTTTGTCCACTCTTCTTAAGAAAATGTTTGCTCTCTATTTACTACAGGATTGATTTGTTTTTAATTGAGCCTTTTGGATGGAGTTGGTATTAGCACATGTGATTTGGTGTACCCATTAGCCATGAATCTTGAAGGATCTTTTAAAGGACCTGCATCCAGAGCCATTCTATTTCACTTGGCACAGTTTTTGGACACCATCTCTCAGAACTTGCTACAGCTCAAACATAAAGCCAACAAAAATCCCCAAAGCACCATCAGAATAGTAAAATTCTGAGAAATAAGCAGCAGTGTGAGATAGTAATAGGAGAATAAATTGACTGTTTCACCTAAGGGTACCGTTGTTAGCATTACACTGGATAAGCTTGAACTGACTTTTTTAATCAGACTGATTTCATACTCTGCTTCAGAATTCCTCTTAGGATTCATGAAAGTGCACTGAGTACTCCTATTTGTTTTACAAGGATTTTAGCAAACTGGTGACAAAATTTTTATTGTAACTAACTAAGGCTTTGGTGATTTACAAAAATGCCTGAAGTGGGTAATACCTGGGAGCCTCACCTTCCTCAGATTACACCAGATTCTAGCCTGATTTAATTGTGTATAGATCTAGTTAAATACTTCTTCCATGACTGATACTGCATTAGGTATTTAGCATTATAAAGTTTGGTCCTGATTTTTTTGATCAGTATCAGTGAGCTTAGCTCATCTTAATAGCACTAAACTAGCAACGGTTTCACAAATTCAAGTATCAGAAAATATAATGCCTAATTGTAGTTGTGTGATGTGGAATTTCCTTTCATGCAGCTGACCGCCCATTAGCTTTGGAGCTGTAATGAATGCTCTATCTGTCCCCTTCCTTTTTTTTTATTATATTACTTTACATTATATATATGCTTCTCCTTAAGCTGATGAAAGAAAAAGAGAACTAAAGAAAATAAAGATATATTGATTTTCTAAGTCATCGCAAGAGAATATTTCCTCTTTTTTCCTTCTTTAAGTATTATACTTAAATAACTCCATTCCAGTTAGCAACAATAGAACATAGGCATTCCCTTAGAAATAAATACAACTCCACAGTGCTTACCCTACATAAAGATGGCTTTTTGCAATTTTTATTGTTCTCCCTAGAGGAAATTATAAACTTTTGCCATTCTCGTATGTTATTTTTCACTACATTCATTAGCAAATTGTTGTTTTAAATCCATTTGCAATTGTGCCTACTATGGCATGCAGGTGCAAGAATGTGCTAATTAAATCAGACTGCCTGGTTATATAAGGTTTCCAGACATTGGACAGCAAAAGAGCAACTTTGTCAATATTTTTCCTACAAAAGACAGTCTGAATATTGCTCCACATGTCAAGAATAAGACCCCTTTTTTTCTAGGGACCAGAATTAATACCAGAGTAGATGTTCTTTGCTTCAAGTATCTTTTTCGCTGAGGTACCAGATAAGAGATAAAAATAGAAACAGGTACACTGAATAGAGGTCAACGCAGCCAAAGCAGTGAGGCTTTATTAGTCAGTGATAAACATTGCCCCAATCTGCCAGTGCTCTAAAAACAGAAATACTGTAAAATTGAGTAAAATTCAGCATAAAACCTGTACAACTATTAGCTTAGTTAAAGGAATAATTAGAATTAAGTTTAACTAGAGCGGCTGTTGATCCCTGCAACAAATTTTCAAGTCAGAAAGTTTCCTTTAGGTTATGTATGCCTTAATGGTAGGTCACCTTCTTCTGCTGGGTATACTGATGCCTTAGAACCACTTCTCCCAATACACAGAGGAATGGTGTCCAGTAGGCCACCTAATGGAATACCTGTGTGGCAAAATGTCAGGTGTCTCCTATTAAAAATAAAAATTTTGAAGGTAAGATATTCATCTGTGATGATTAGTTTTCTTTTCACTACAAAATAAAAGTGCTGTAATTAGAGAACTGATTAATTTAGTCTTTGATTTTGTTTTATTACTCTGAGTCTTAGGAAAGCATGTGTGGAGGAGACTGTGACAGCACATGGTTTTCAGATGGGAGTTGTACATCTTGCCTACCAAACTACCACCTGTCTTCCAATGCTATAAAGCATATTCTACATATTTTTTCTAATTTTTTTTCCATTAGAAAAATACTTATCTGACTGAAATGGCCATCTTTTTTTTTNTTCTTTTCACTACAAAATAAAAGTGCTGTAATTAGAGAACTGATTAATTTAGTCTTTGATTTTGTTTTATTACTCTGAGTCTTAGGAAAGCATGTGTGGAGGAGACTGTGACAGCACATGGTTTTCAGATGGGAGTTGTACATCTTGCCTACCAAACTACTACCTATCTTCCAATGCTGTAAAGCATATTCTACATATTTTTTCTATTTTTTTTGCCATTAAAAAATAGTTATCTAACTGAAATGGTCATCTTTTTTTTTCTTTTACTTTAAAAAAGTCTGTTTTTAATTTGAGGAATACAAATAACAAAGGGGTTGATTATTTTTTATCAAGCTTGTAAGAGAAAAGGGGAAGTTATGACTTTCAGCAAAGTGACCAATGCTAATTTATTTTTAGGTAAAGCAGTGAGATTTTCAGATTTACCATGTTTTTAATAAAAAGAGAAATACTACCTTCCTTAAGTACTTTTTCCCCACCTTCAACTAAGACAGATCATTCCATATACTGGATATGATTTGTTGTTTTCAGAACCTATAACAACTTCATATACTTGCAAGTGAGTAAAACCAAACTATATATAAGAAAATAGATTCAATATTTCATGAGGTGCATTTGCTTACATTAAGTATTTGAAAAAAAGAAATGTACAGATGAGGAAAATAATTTGTCTTGAGTAGGAAGGCACATTTTTAATTTTTTTTAAGAATTTATTTAAATGTGAGGAAAAAATGTTTTAACGCTTAAGTTTTAATTGCATTGCCACTTGTGATTCAAACTGACATATATCTGTTCAAAGTGCTACAAAACAGCTGCAGTAACTGTCATTTCTCAAGAAATGTGGAATTCAGAATGCCATTAAGGGTTAGGCTGTATATACTTAAAAATACATCCAAATTCCACAGTTAATGCTACTTACAGGTTTGACATACTGTATGAGTCTGGCTTCAGATGAAGCTCAGAAATGTAATGCTAAAGGCAAGCAAATTTTCTGCTGTATTTGTTTTTTAAATTTATTCTGTTATTCTGTTATAAATTGATAGACAAGACAATTAAACAACTAAACAATCAAAACCAACCAACCAACCAAACAAACAAAAACACTCCTAAATTCCTTGGGAGTCAGAAAATTGAAGAAATACCATAAAATGATAATATATTCTTTTGGAGGTGGCTGTGCTCCTGTACCGTGTAGACACTCTCTGAAATCAAAATTCCCATCAGCTGCCCTTTTCTGCTATTAATAGAGGTAAATCAGAAAAGAGCGGTGATTCTGCTAAGTAAGTGGTGGCCTGGGTTCATGAGCTCCATTTCTGTGGTCAAAGCCTGACTCTGTGGGACACAGACTGAGAGCTCTGGCATAAGTAAATGCAGTCCCACCACAGACTCCCTGGCTCTTGGAGAGTCTGTGCTGGCAGTTCTGCACAGATGTATGAACTTGTAAACTCAAGGTCCTGGCTTGAAGCAGACTGCATAGAAGATCTCTCTGAGGGCTGAGAAAGGAGATCAAGATCTCTAGGTGCCTGACTTCAAATACAGACAGGTTCGTAGATCTGCTGGGAGTGGTGGCTGCCAGAAGCATTGTCTTGTTCACCTGGGCAGAATGGAAGTACTGTGGCTTTATTTATCCTGCTGTAGCTTTGTTAGCAAGTCTGCCTCGAAAGCTGAGATACTGAGGCAGTCCAAGAATACATGGGAATACTGCCTTGCCCTGTGTGAACTTTTGTCAAACCCAAGATGCTTCCGACGATTTGTGCTGGACTCAGTAACATTTTCCCATGAAATTAGTTTCGTCAGAAAACATCTGACCAGCTGTAGTTGTTAGTCAAACCCAAAAAGACAGTTTATGGAAGGAAAAAGTACCAAGAGCTTGCCAACACAAAAATCTGTATTACATTGCTGAACACTGCTAGGAACATAAGCTCCTAACTCTTAGGGTAAAACTTTGAAATTCTGAAATCATGTGAAAATATAAATCTTACATACATATATGGGAATTAAGAGTGCCTAGGACTCTGTGGAATGGTATTAAATGCATATGTTTGTTAACAATATAGAGAATTTACAACATAAATCATCTTCAGGAAAAACAGTACGGAATTACTCAGGTTCATCAGCAAAAAAATGAAGAGCTGGCCTTTTGAGAGTTCACTGATAGGATTCATGTACGGTTTGGGTATTTCAGTGTCAATTCCTTTTCCACAAGGCATTTGAACTTTGTCACTCATTTCCTAAGTGACTTCTCAGATATGGCAAGTCAGTGTTTCCTGGTAACAGTGACAGATCCAACAAGTGGGTGGATCAGCTGGGTGATGGCAGCTGAGATGGGACACTTGTGTTTGTTAGTTAGTTTAGAATAAAAGCATAAAAGTAGGTAGCATAACTACCTGAGTAACAGGAAATTTAGAGCATCAACGTAAGTAAGAGAAAATGCTAATGTGGGAATCAGGAGTGTCGTTAGAGGCTGCTCTTCAGTATGTGCTCTGGCAAAACCTATTCTATTGGGTGATACAGGTAAAGCGTGGAAATTCTACAATTTTTGAGCATCCTTGGAAATGTTAGGAGATTCTGGGTTGTTTGTTCAGTATTGTCAAGAATTAGGTTCTTCTAGAAGCAAACCGAGAAGACCTAGAGAACTTTACCTGGAAGAAAACATTTGTGTTGACCTAGCCTTTTTATTTCAAAAAAAAAAAAAAAAAAAAAGACCTCAGAACATCAGACCAGCAACCTATACCCTCCCAAACTTGTTGTTCTAATATTAAGATTTTTCATCACTATTTGAGTTGGACTTTGCAGGAACAGTTTCCATACAGTCCTGTGGCTCAAATGCGTATTTTTCTGTGGTGATTATGCTTTGTTCTGGACTATAACTGGTCTGGAGTAGTAATAACAGTAATTGATTACGAGTTGTCCGAACAAACTGTGCCTGGACCTGGAACTGAGTTAGGTTAGCAGCAGAATTGACTCTGAAGAAAAGCTGTTGCTGAAATTCAGAGGCTGCAAAATCTTATCACCTATTATTTAAAGACTTCAGCCTTCAAGAGCAAGACACTTTCAGCTATCACATGTGCTGAATATTTTGCTCATTACTACTTTGATTAATTGGAGCAGAATAGGAGATGCTTAACCCTGACCTGCTTTGATAGCTGTCCCAAAGCTAATGCCCTATTAAACTATTTATTTCATCATGTCAAGGATGACGGAGAGGACCAGTAAGTCAGAAAGTCTGGCTTTTTAGCCAGAAAGAAGGCTAAAAAAAAGAAAAAAAAAAAAAAAACTAAAAGAGAAAAAATCACCAGCTAAATATTCGGGACTTCAGTCATTTTTGTAGCCACAAATGTTCTTAGAAAATTTGAACAGTGTCTGGCCATACGGGAAGTGATAGCTGAGGTATTTAGAGCCCCATGTGTACCTGAGAGGCTCATGTGGCCCAGAGAAACTCACACAGGTTAAATCTAAGACGTGCATCATATATGGCCATTTTTTTGAGGGCGTGACTGTGATAATAGTTAGCATAAATATTGAGGTGCCTCTTTCTCCTTAGGACCACTTTCAGCTGCCAGTTATGGTCCAACACAACCACTGTGAGTATCGTCTGAATCTCTCAGGCGGGATCATCCTCATTGAAACAGAAATTTCTTCTTCCCTCATCTTCCTTCATTAGCATGGACAAAGCTGGTGAATAGCCAGGAGTTATGGGGGTGTCCAACCTTTTGGGGTGTCCTCTGGCTTTGTACGGGACAGAATATGAGTTCATTTCAGCAGCATCAGCATATCCCTACTCTGGACAGCTTAAATACCAATCGCTCTTGAACAACAAACCTGACTTCTTTTTATACAGGAACAAGAATGAATTTTGTTTTTTTCTGCAGTCCGGAAGGAGTTCTCACACTATTTCTGTGAAAACAGATGCAGCAGAGAACAGAGCCATATTGAAGACATGTTCTTTTTCTGCCTGTGCCCCCAAAGTCTATTGCATAAATACAATGAATGAACTGTAATACCTTTAAAAGAGCTTGTAAAATATATCTCATCCATGGATGTTTAATATAACACTAATAGGATACTTACTACCTCCTAAAAAAAATAAAATTAAAGTATGCATAAGGCGAGGTAAAGGTAAAATCTTTCCAAAAACTACCTATGCAGTTCATGATGCATTTTCACACATAATAATCTAGTTAGATTTCAATATGCAGGAAACATAATGTTGGATTTCGAATATATGTCAGCTGTAAATAAATAATTTCCTCACATTTAATTCTCAGGGAACTAGTGGACTGAGGAAATTCCTACCACCTTATTTTTTGTACCTAACACAGATGGTTGAGGCAGTGGGAGGATTAATTTTCTTATATATATATAGAAAAACTCCTACAGAACAACTCCACCCAGAGAATCTCTACAGTCTTCACAAGAAGTGCTTTCCTTGAACCTACCATTTACAAGATTTTAGTGAATAAAAAAAAATCTACTCCCATATTTCAAATCTGATAACCTGCAGTTCTCTGAATCAACAGAACCTCCTCCAAAAGGGATTACTGTATATTTCATTTAAACATAAAAAACGTTTGACCGTCTTGAAGGGAATAAGCCCTGTACACAGGGGTGAAGCAACTGTGTGTAAGAGACTCTTATGGATTGTGTTTGTGTTGGCATTGTTGACACACCATTTACCTCAACAATGGATGGTATCTTGTCTCTGGGAAGACCAGCTCAAGACCCAAACAAAGACATTATCATCTCTCCCAATTTACACTTCTTAACGCCAGCATCTTGTCTCTGGGAAGACCCTAATATCAGCTGTCTACTTGGCTTTGGCATGTTGTCTCTGGGAAAATCAGCTGGAGACCTGAACAATGACGTACTCAGCAGTGCACACCAGAGCAGCTCGCATTCCTATCAGCTGAAGAGGAGCATCAAAATACACTGCACGTATGACTCAAACATGTACCAGAAAACTTCAAGAAAGTGGGCGGACTCTTTGAGAAGGGGGACATAAAAGGACTGTGTATTCCTGCACCGGTGTACGGGGCTTTCATTCCCCCCCGGAACATCACCTGCTCTGAGGCACCTAGGGACCCGCACCAAGACAGAGCCAGTGAAACCTAGTTGGACTGCTGCTGGTGATAACTGTAATCTTGTTGCATATCTCCTGCTTGCTTGCTTCTTCTTCTTCTTCATCTTCTTCTTTGTCTTCTCCTTCTTCTTCTCTCTTTTCTATTGTGCTTATGAGAATAAAGCTGACAAAGATGCATGGCATTTGACCCCATTGGTTTCTTAATCTCGCTCTTGGGATCGTATTGAAACCTCCCCTGACAGTGGATCAGGACACTGGGAAAATGTTGTGATCAAATATACCCTCGGGTTTAAATATATACAAACTATTTTACAATGGTCTGGTATGCTTGTACCAAGAAAGTTTTTATTCTGGTTCTAGTCAATAAAATAGAAATGTGATTCTGAACATATCAATGCTACTTCCTGATGATTTTTGAAAGCTAATTTGGATAAGTTCAGATAATACTTTAGATAGATAATATTTTTACAGTTGTAGATTCAAGTGGAAAGATGTTGAGGATTTTGAGAAGTAATTTTTTTCTGAGCTCTAAAAGCATTCTATATTTCCATCTACCTTTAGGCAACATACCTGTATTAATTAGTAGATTCATTTTATTCATATGATTTTCCAAGTAATTAACTACTATTAGGGCTCTCAGGGCTGCAACTTCATTTCACAGTTACTAATACAGTTTTATTATGGCATCATCCATTCTAAGGGGGAAATATTATTTCTATTTTATATAGTATGAATGCTGATAGAAGCAATGGATTTAGTAGAGTAGTTCGTTTGTCCAAAATCATGTAGAAAGTCTGTAGCTGAATGTTGTATTGTAAGATATAGAAGATATCAAAATGATTTTAGCCAGTCAGAATCTGAAAGGACTATAGTGAACACAAAGAAAATATATTAGAGTAATATAAATGGACAGTTTGTTAACAAATGGAATTGAATTCTGACCTAAGCTGCAATCAATGCAAATTAGAATGAATGATTTCATATATGTTGTGAGCATTGCAATAAAGGAGAATCAATCAATTTCAAAGGACAAGCAGGTTAAAACTGGCTAAAAGTAGTGTTCCACATGCTTACTATCTGCTCAGGGGAACTGATTGCTGCAAAAAATACAGACCAAGAACTGAGTATGTTTTTAAAAGTAGTGTAAATAATGAAAGACCATTATGTTTGCTCAACTTAAAACTCTCTTTTGTGGAACAGTGGGAAATGCCATATTCCATATTCATACTCCAGGGAATCTCATGTTTTCAGACGTCTGAAATTTGGGCTGGCCTTCGAAACATGCTGGATGAAACATGCCATGATCTGACGCATTAGGTGGAGCTCTAGTATGAGTTCATATGACTCTTACTTCCACATGGTGGCAGTGCTCCTACTAATCTACGCCTAACTTTCGCTGTTAATAAAGTCACAGGAGCTACTTTTATATCCTTTTCTAGCCCCATGTCAAACTGACTTTTAAAAATAAAAATTACAGATAGTCCTTTTACTAAATTGTTACAGATATCTACAATAAAATATCATTTTCTGATAGTTTAATGTATTCAATACCTGGTTCAACAAAATACTTGGATGATTTTGTTATTGAAGATGTACGATAAATGAGAGTCACAATGAGAGTAATTGAACTGCAAATGGTATTATAAGTCCTAACACATTCAAAATGCTATGTGGCTGGTTTTGTTGCTTCATTTCCAGTAATACATCTCCGATCGTGGCATTTCAGACTGATGACTGTTGAAAAAAGAAACAGGTAAAAAAGGCAATATTAAAACCTTTTTTTGGCTTGATTTAAGGCTTTTTTAGTGTGAATACTCTCAATTGTCTTGCATTTTATGTACTCAGGATTTGAACGGTGCCATTGCTATGTTACGGGAAAAGTGTATATGCTCTTGCGGAATTGCCAGTATTGGCTGTGATAAGCAAGTCAGATTTAAATATTAGTTGTCAACATCCATCTACTTTATAGGCAACAAGAAACAACCTTTCAGATTTTACCAACAAAAGGAGAAAAGCGATGTGTAAGTCAACAGTTTGAACGGAGATACAAAACATGATTAGAAACGATGTCCCCTGAGCTTGTGAGTCAATGTAATTACTTGCAGGAAGCTCCAGTTTAAAGTCTCCGCACACCCCTGCCTTCAGGTCCACCAATTCAGTGCAGCTCATCCCAGCATATTCCATCATTCTCCTATCATATGGGTCCAATTCCGCTTAGTTCTCAACTGACAAGATTTAATGAGTGACCTACTTTATGATGCTCCTCTATAAGAATTCCTTTGTGGATTATTTCCTCAAATCTCCCAGATGGTTTAGTATCAGAACATGGCAGAAGCCAACAGGAGCAGATGTGACCTAGAAAACTTCCAAAACAAGTGGAGAAATACATTTCTTGATATTATTTTTTTCTTCTCTTGTTGACTTGGAAAAACAAAACAAAGTAGCAGTAGTTGCAAGGATTGCTTCATAGCTAACAAACAGAGCTGGCAAAAGATTGCCTGGAGCTTGAAAATGTGGGTTAGGAGAGATTGCAGATTTCAGAAGTCCACGTTTGCTTCCAGCCCGAAGTGTGACTGCTGGGAGGCTGAGTATCTACACTCTCATGAGATGCAGGCAATGGAAAGCTCATGATTAATGTAAATGCCTTTGCCACCAGGGGTGTTTTACATCTTTTGATGCTCAAAACTCACTTCCAAACACTGACTTTGCTGTGGTGTCTCCTTAGCCTCTGCCTTTCCCATGAGTTCACTGGAGATATTACGCAGGAGAGAGCAATTGGGTCTCTTACAATGAATGTGTAAAATGTCTGTTTTACTGCTATAGCAGTGTAGCCTTGTGTCATTAGCACAGGAAGGTAAATTTCCCAGGTGGGTACAAAGCAATGCACTCACCTAACATCAGTGGTCTAAGGGTCAGCTGCTATTAATAAGCATTTGGCTCCTTCCTAAGAGAAAAGTTTCTCTTTGACAGCTGCATTTGAAGGAATCCCAGTCATAGCAGTCACCTCCATTAATGTTCAAAGCAAATTTTGCCATTTTGACAGCGTGGACATTTTCTAGCAACTATATAAAGCTGTTTCTGCCCTGCACATTGTAGATTGCAATTAAGCCTGATATTTCTCAAAATATTTTTGGGCAGCAGGGGTTAAAAACAATAGTTTTAAAAATTAAGACTAAGAGCCCTTGTCTGTGCTTTGTGTCTTCCTTCAAAGAATTCAGTGCAATGTTTTAACAGCAAGCACTGTGAAGATCTGTGAAGCACATTGAAAATTTGCATTTTATCAGTGAAAGTTTTAATTTCATGATTAAATTGCTAGAAATGTTAACTGTTGGAGAAACTCAGCTTCAGTTTTAACAACTTAGTGGTAAATGTGTCTTAACTGCAAATGGCAAACTGAAAGGCTTTCTCAGAAAAATAAATGCCTTGAAGCATTTCATGTTTCATAGGAGCAGAACCAGGATTTAGCACTTAACCTGTGCAGTGATATTATGAGTCCAAAAAGCAGCTGAAAGGTGTTTGGTGAAAATGATTTTGGACATCTTGATACAGCTTTAACAATGGTTTGAAGTAATTCAGAATGGCTTTGTTGTTACTGCTGACAACATTAGGGGAAAAAGGACACTATTTTGGCAGCTTCTCAGCTTGGAAAATAAAAGCCATTCCGGCACCCTTTTCTTTTGAACTGATTCTTAATAGAAGCCCTCATTGATCTGTTCCACTCACATTGTCTTTACATTATCTTCCCAAAGTAGTGTGCACCTGGCTGTATAGCACTTGATAAGCTTTATTTTTATCACACTGGTATAAATGTTGTACTGTCCAACTTGTCAACATGTTTTACTGTGATATCTGTGAACACTTCAGGGAAGAAACTATCTTTACACTTTTCAGGAAAAAAGCAAAACAAAACTGTTGTGTAAATTCCTGTCTATAACCAATGTTTCTGAGAATGCTGTAGTCTATATCCAATGTTTCTGAGAACACTGCAGTGGGAAAGACACTTGCAAGGAATTTAATCATCAGTCCACAATTTAACTATCAATCAAGAAAAACTAAATCAACATTTATGCCATTGTTGTTAAGGTTGCTAGTAATTATAGACGCCTACTGAAGGAGAAGTACTGTATTTTGCCCTTGTGTCTGTCTGAAATATCTTTAACTTCGAGTTACGTAAACTGAAACAGAAGAGGCAAAGTGGGTACTGAAACAAAAATATAGATAGATTCTGGAAACAGAGTGATGATCAAATCTCTGCTCTGACTACAAGGGAGCTGGAGTAAAGCAAGGTTTTGAGGTGATCTGTTGCTATAAATACATGGCATGCTGAAAATTTCTTTAAGGCCTTTAATTCTCTGTTTCAGTCATTTGCTTAATGCTAACCTGTACAGTGCCTTGTAACTAAGGGGCAGGGACTTCCCTTTCCATGAGCTAAGTCAGAGTGTGAGAGGGGCCTGTTGTCTTCAGTTTGCTCTGAAGGGGCAGGAGGGCTTTGATCTCCCCGCACACCTGCACTGTGCCGCTTGATACAGCGCCATGTGAATCCCTGCCACCGTCCACTCATGGCTCTGCTAAGAAGCAGAATCCAGAATGGAGGTTCCTTCCTGTCTATATCACCAGTAACAGTGTATATATGTAGTCTTTTTATTATCATTTTATTATTATTTTGTCATTGATAAATTATATGTATATTTATAATACATATAGAAATATATGTGTGTATATATATATCTATATAAATATACACATATATAAAAGAGAGAAGAGAAAACTGTCCTGTGGTTTGGTTTTCCATGGTGGTAATCTCCAAGAATTGAGAACAAATTATTTGCATTATGGTGAAAAGACCCCAGATTTCCTCAGCAAAACACAGCCTGATTCCTTTTACTTTACAAATCTTGCACAAAGACTTAAGTGAAACAGCTTGTTTCTGAAAAGACACTTCAAAGCAAGGTGGATATTTCTGCTAAGCATAAAAATGTATGATTATGTGACTTGGAGGGATCCCCCTGCTCATGGAATCAAAACATTAAAAAATATACATAATTGTGAAATAGGCACCTACTTTTGAAAGGTGCCTAAGAAACAGAATTTTCTACTCTAGAATTTCTATTAGTCAAAAAAAAATCAATATCTGTGTTGAAAGACCTGAAGTCACAACTGTGTGACTGAATGTGCTGAAGGAAAAAGAAGAAGAAAGCAAGAAAGGGTAACAAATTTTCACATAATCTTAGAAAGCCTCCTTATAAAAGGAGAGAAATCTTTGATAATTATTGATAATTTGACTCAGGAAAAAGCTGCCATCAGACCCTAAATATGCTGCATGCCTTAATTCTGGAAATGTCAACAGCACGTACACACTATACCTAGTGAATAAGTAAAATACCATTAGAGGTATCAGCACAGCCTGCCCACGCTTTGTTGCAGTGGCCAGCCACCAGTGACTCCAGTTACAAAATCCAGATTATGCACTAAAGGCAAGGAGGAGTAAAATCTACCTAGCCACTGGAAAAGACAAGCATTAACCTTGGAGCATTGGATATAAAATAAGCACAGGACAGACAAAAAAGGCTGTACCTGTGAGTTTGCCAGCCGCACAGGGAGATGCAATGAGAGCTCAGCAGCACCTGGGAATCCTGCACAGAAGCACAAATTGAGTCCCGCTGCCAGGAGTAGTGCTTATATGGACATGTATTTTGGTTCTTTGCAGCTGGTGAGATTTAAGGACATGATTAAAATGTTTTTCCTGAAAAGGTGCTACTCTAACTGTTGGTTATTTTACTTTTTAATCCAAGGGTTAAGAGGAGAAATAGAAAACAGAAAAAAAAAAATGAAATGACAAGGAATTAAAAATAGGTGCAACTTCTGAAGCTGTAATTTTGCTCAGCTGCTAATGCACATTTTCCCCAAAAATTTTACTTACATTTTTATCTGAAGCGACCAACACTATAGGCCACCAAATTCTCTTGCTCCCTGTTAGCCTCCTACCCCTCACTTCTTCCTCAGTCTTGTAGCCACAATGCAGATTGAACTGGGCACAGTCTTTCTCACACACTTCTTTGCATGTCAGCTTTGGTTTCCCCCTTGATGTTCTGAGATGAACCACATAGTCCCACTGCTCTCACAGTAAACATTTCGCTATAATCTTCCCCTGCCTACCAGGCTAATTCAACCAGCCCAGCCAGACTTATCACCTGTTATCTATTTTACTCCAGGAATTGAACACCATTCTGATTAGAATCACTTGAGAAAACAGCATTGTCAAAACACCGTCTGTATTAATTTCCACCAGAAAGAGTGCCTCTGGGGAAAATGGTTTAAAGCAACAAACATCCCTAACCGCATATTTAGCCATGTGTTTACCTACATTAGCTCAGCATTTTATTTTAGACGATTCAATTTATTTTCATTTCTGGACTGGAGAATTAAGCTCACTTGCTGCTCTCCCACTATGTGTACTTGTGCATTGGACTCTGTTGATAGCACCCATGCACGTTCCTTGTCCTTCCCCAGGCTAGGATGCTCAATACTAAACAAGTAAGTAAAGCATCTCTTATAAACGTGCACAACTATTCCAACCTTGCATGGACAGATTCCTGTTGGTTATTTGCATTAACCTTCTTTGACTTTTACTCTCAAGCCTAGTTTTGCTCCCAGATGTAGCTGAAACACTCATTGCTTTTAGCAAAAAATTGCTGCAAAGCAGGAGACAGATCAGTAAAATGACTACAACCCAAGCTCTCTCCAGCCTATAAACCATACTAACCCGAATTTTGAAATTCAGACTCTTCCCAGACAGCGATATTATTTTAACTCCTTCAGAGGAATTTGTTACAGCTCTCTTATCTTTAGTCTCGTTTTGTTTCTTGATGATTCTTTCCTTAGCAGTCTCCTTTAACTCTGTTGTTTGTGCTCTTGCATAGAGAACAAAATGGAGATATTCATCATAAAAATATATGAACTTCCTACTTTTTTTGGGAAGCACCTAAAAAGTTGAGGGTATAGCTAGGAATAAATTATATACAGTAGATGTATGTGTGTATGTGTGGTAGCTGTAATTATGCACGAGCATCATAGTGTTCTCATACTTAATCTGCAACATTTTAATCTGTAATGGAAATTATTTTTTAGAGTGAGCTGAATGACTGCAAATTGGTTTCTGTAGCACCTAAATGCTCGTTAAAAACCTCCACTCAAATGTCAATTAAGCAAAAGCCTGGTTAGCTGGTGAAACCTGAAATGAGCTCACTTCTAAGTTTTCATGATACAGTTTAATTCAAATGTACATTAAAGCTTTGATCCAGCAAAGTATTTAACATCTGTTGAAGTCAATGAGATTACTCAAAATTTAAGCATATGTTTACGTTTAAATGCTCTGCTTCAGTGGATTACCCTACATTCTTCTTTTTTTCTTTTTTTTTCCCTTCTAAAAGGCTAAAATTTTGCCTGTATTTCTCTTCCGCTCATTTCCAATCCATTCCTGTTACTTTGTATCAGAGATAAGTTGCTTTCAGTTAAATCAGTCTGAATTCTTTTCTGAGGCAGGTGTGTTTCATGGTATCGAACCCTTCTGTTTCCCTACTAGCCTTGCTACTGTGCATCTGAGATCCACGGTCACCGAACCAGAGACCAGTGTTATCAGCCAACCTTGGTGCAGTTTGTGCTGTCCTGCAAGGACCTCCCTGTGCTGGTGCTCGTGCTACTGCCTGCTGCTGCATCAGCTCAGCCCTGCGCTGCTCGAACCATCCCCTCTCTTTCTGAAGAGAGCTGCTCAGGGTTCCCCATGCAGTTCTGGTTGCTGTCAGCTGCTATTCTGCTGCCTCTTCTGTTCCTTGATGCTACATTTCCTTCTAATGAAGGACCGTTTAGGTATTTGAGATCAGACCCCATACAAGGTGTGCGGGATATCTCCGTGCTAGGCATCCCTCAATCCATGGTGAGGTATTTTAGTTTATGACCAAGCAGCATAAACACTATTACAAACTTGCATGGCTGTTTAGAAGTCTCTGGACTGTCACCAATTCTATAAATGCCCGACTGTTTCACAGAGCTGCTTCATATGTTCATTTGCTCATCATGTTTTTGAATATCTCCATCTCATTTCCATTTTTTTTTCACAAGAGACACTGTCTCTATTGCAAGATATCAAAATTAGGCAGAGACATATACTCTGTTTTAAGATATCAAAAGTAGGAAAAAGAGAAAATCATGAAAATGAAGTTTCTGGAAATCAAGGAAAAATTTATTTGAAGTCTTCAGATTCATTTCCATAGATAAGGAGAAAAAATACTATGAGTCTACGTTTGGAAAATCTAAATTTCTGAAACGAATAAACCACCTTACTAAATAAATTAAATTTACATCACTAGGCCAGAGAAGATAAAATGTAATGAGGCACATTATATCTGCCAGTGAAGAGCCTATCTCTGAGTTACTTACGAAAAACATCCAGCCAGTGATTCCAGCCCTGGACTAAGGCTTCCATAATTGCCCTTGAGAGACAATCATGTCAGCTTAGTGCACAATAATAGTGATGAAACTGGAGAAGGTGAGAAAACTGAAGAACCATAAGACTGCTGCCTTGGTGGCTTGATACTTCTAAGTCATTAACAGCATCTGACACACGCCATAAAAGTTCTCTGCCAGAAGGAAACATTGAGTGCAAAAAAGAAAGCACAATGACTGGACTCAAGGTGGAGCTGTATGAGTTCGAGACCAAGATATTATTTTTTATAATTATGCTAAAAGGAAGAGCTGCATTTCACACAGCTTCAAAGACAGACAAGGGAGATAATATCACTGCTATATTAAGGTTGTCATCAGTCAACACAGGATATCAGTCTAGGAAAATTCAGCATTGATCCTGTCACAAGTTTCCCCTTGATTAAAAAGCTGCTGAGAGTAAGGGAGGAAAAAAAAAAAAAAGGGAGTGAATCTGTGTAGCATTTGCCACAGTTAATACTAAGGACAACAATATAGGTTTCTTCATTTGAGCTTGTGTAGGCTTCCATCCCAGTCAACAGAAATCTAGTTAGCATAGTCAATGGAGTTCAGAGTATGTTTCATGTGACTAAATGTAGGTGTCTACTTTACGACTGTGTCCTGTGAAGTGGAAATCTTTTGAGTCCCCAAAGTGACTGACTTGATATAAAATTTGATGTTGCTGATACTCACATTTGGTCTGGTTTGTTGGCCACCCTAGCTAACATCTGAGAGTCTCCAGAAGAAAACATGTTCTCAAAGCCTGGTAGGGCAAAAACAAAGCAAGGAACGGAGAAGAAAACATGATTCAAAAATGACAGTGCAGTCTGGAGGCATAAGTGAGGTTTTGGAGAAAGTTTCCTTGGCATGAAGGGATAAAAGAAAAGGAGAACTGTTGCAAGAAAATAGCATTACCCATCGGATAGCAGCAGTTTCAGTTTAGTTGGAAGACTGAGGACAAGATGAAGTAAGATAGTGTTTCGTGAAAGAGAATCCTAGAAAGTCCTAGTCTGAGAAAGCCAGAACAAAAAAAGAAAATAATTTTCATTTAGAAAAAAAAAGGTAATTTCAAAGGGAATATCAGATACACTTAGAAAGACAGATGACTGAATAACAGAGATAGTAGGTGCTCTGGGGATAGAGTTTACAAAAGTCCATCATCATCTTGTTTCGCACCTCTACATTAATTTTATATTCTTTTTTCACCACAAGAGATGGTGTCTTTTGGTACCAGTGGCACACACTCCAAGTAAAAGCCGATGCAAGCATTTTACTATGTCCTTCAGCATCTTTTCCAAAGAAAATATCAAAGGAGATAGGTGGAATGTTTGTTTGAATCAAACAGACTTGGTTAGTTTGGGAGTGTGGTTCAGCATACAAGAAGTTTGCTCAGTGCTCTCATCTGAGTAGGATAAACTGCTACTGTTAGGAATACTTTACAGCTTGGAGAATTGAAATGATCTGTGACAAGCTCCTCCTGGTAACTGCCACTAGGAAATTAGTTGGTATTAAAACTTTAAGGGCAAGGACAGAGAAGAATGCGATATGATGCCACCTTCATTGCAGAAGAAGTAAGATGCACCATACAAGTTTGATTAGCCACTAGGCCTCTTCTAGTTATAAATGGCAGCAATGATTTCAGAGAGATTTATCTGAGGAGCTGTATATCAATGAAACACAACTGCCAGGATTTTGTCTTGCTTCCAAGGTATTTCAGCTAGTGAAACAGAATGGAAGGGGAGCAACCAAGTCATATCCATCCTGTATCTCCCCCTCTCTCCCTTGGCAATTTTCCTTTACTCAGGGATCCCTGAATTACAGGTTACTGCAACCTTTTTCCCATTATGTGTTGGCATCATGGCTGTAAGCAGTGGGAGGAACCACAACAGAAGTGACCTTTCCATATTTTAATTAAAGTAATGCCCTACTTCACAGAAGGAACATTTAAATTGAACCGTAGGAGTTTTCATGACACTTCATTTCCTGAGGCAGCTGGAACAGAAGGCAAGGACATAAGAAAACATAGCACAACTGTGGGAAAAAGCTAAGGTTAATAAGAAGGGAGAGTGTAGTTTACAGGTATGATCTCTGCAGTTGCACTACTAATGATTTCCAATTATAAGTAAATGTAACTTTTAAAAATAAAGCTTATTAAATTGCAGAGTAACCTCTCTAATTGTATTTTCAAATGACCTGAATAAGTTTAAAGTATTTTACTCCATTTTGTTGGCTTCAGTCATCAGATGTTACAAATAAAAGTCACTTTTTTTTGTTTTAAATAAGGATTTCTTTTGAGTTCCTAAAGCTTTTTTTTTCTCCTGCTTTCATAGACAATCCCAAGAGAATATTTTTTGAGAAACTGGACATCTCTGGGTACAAACTGTCTTTTAGTTCTGTCCTGCAGGGCAAAACTGGCAATTCAAGATTGCCTGTATGTACACTGGAGCATGCCAAAAACAGAATGCAGCTGACTTTGCCAAAAGTGTGAAAATTAAGTCATGGCACTCTAATATAAAGTGTTCAAGCAGCATTACCAAAATAGCCACAAGTGCATCTCCTGCAATTTTGTCTTTTTTCAGACCCTGGAATGTCCCTCTATTTCAGGGTTTCATTTTTGGAGATCTTGGAAGATGATGGGCACCTATCAGAATAATCTTTTCCATAGGAATTTTTCCTCCCTTAGTATTGCTATAAGAATTCCACTTCTCAAGTGTAATGAAATGTTTGGTTGAAGTGTTTTAAATTTCTGCATAGTTCAGGAAAGCAATTTTGTGTAGTCTATTTTTTTTTAACAAATTAATTCTACTTTGGAGGAAGTTAAGGATTTTTTTCATCTTTCTAAGAGGAGAAATATCATATTTGTAATTAGTTTGATGAACACCATTAAGTTTTGCCTCAAGTAACAGTTTTATGACAAGATTCTGACTGATACTCTTGCCCTTTTCTCCTGAGTTTAACATGACCACAAAAAAGAACTGTCTGGGGGCAAATATCTCTTGAAAGGTGCAAAAGAAGGAAAATAATTCATTTCTATTGTGTAAAACAACCTTCATGAACCTGAAACAATTTGTTCATCACAGAAACTGGTAGCATACCAATAAGAACCACTTTTCACAGTGAACAGTATGAGAGCATTTTTTCTAACTGCCTTTGTCATATCTGAATCTAAAGCAGAGGGAGCTTCTGCTGTGAGACAAAACCATGGCAGCATGAGAACAATAACTATCTCCAGGTCTATAATATTGGGTTAGCAATTCAAGTCTGAGCAACTTTCAGTCCCAAACTTATATTTTGCCCAACATTTTCTAAATGGTATAATTATTTGGAGTACAGCATCTATTTTTTATCTAGCTTGATTTATCTGAATTTCGGAAAAAAATGACTTTTGGATGAGTTTTAGGATAAGTGCTCTCAATAATGATCACTGAAATTGCTGGGTTTTTTTAATCATTGTAACTTTATTATTTTGTTTTCATATTTCTTAAAATTCGGTACACTACTTTAAAAAGTTCTAGGTATCATTAGGTAAATGTGAGAAATTAGATAAAAGTGAGAAATTAATAAAAGTTCCCAAGTAGGCAAGTTTGTAACATCCAAAAGATAGTCCTAAAGATGATAACTTAATAAATAAAGACATACCACTTTTATTTTGAAAATTGGAGTAAGAGAAATGCCTTCTTTTCAAGTTAACACATAATAGAAAATCATTTCACATTCTACGTCTTTTTTTTTACATTCTACATCAACATCATTTGGAGATGTTGCTATTTCTCCTAAGTTAGGACACTCTATAGAATAGCTACAGGACATAACTAATAGCTAATGCATAGAAGGGCTAAGTGTGTATTAGGAAATTAAATGGGCACAAGATGCCATTTCTTGACAATGAGGCCAACTGCTGTGGAGATCCATCTGTAACATGCAACTCACTCATCTTCCAAAACAGCATGGCCTTATATAAACTGCTTGCTAGCATTAGTCTCTCCACCTGTGCTAGTTCTTTAAACATTCCAGGGACTGTTTTTCAGTCCGCACTTCCACTGCCAGTTGTATTGCACCCAGAACTCAGAACTGTTCCAGAAACTGTTCTCTGAGCCTGAGCACATTGACAATCATCTTCTGGTGCCCAAGAAAGTACCTTGACACTCCTTAACTTTTTACCATAAGCATGGACATAGACTTTTTTTTTTTCTTTTTATTCTTTCTTTCCTTTTTTTTTTTTTTTTTTCCCATGTGGACCTGTGCTTTGCCAGGGTGTGTGGGCAGCNCTTTCCTTTTTTTTTTTTTTTTCCCATGTGGGCCTGTGCTTTGCCAGGGTGTGTGGGGAGTCTGTTGTATTGGCAGGTTCTCAGAGTTGGAAGTCCTGAGCCCAGGGCAGCTTGCTTGTTTTGCATGTGCTCCTGGTTTTATCTGTCAATGACATAAGTTGGTCAGGACATTTAAACACTTTTTTCCTTGGTGGAGTCCATTTCACTCCCTTATCACCCTGAGATGTGTTTGTCACCTTTTGGAATTTTAGATTTCTGGATGAAGCAGAATGGTTCTCTTAATCATGCAGAAAATATAACTTTGACATTTAATGAAATAGTTGAAACAGAGACTAAATATCAATATTTCAGCATAAATTTGCATATCCATTAGTGTAGAACATCACAAGGCCTCCTAAGGGAATAAAACCAAAATTGATTTGTTTTGCACTTTCCTAGAGCCATGCCCTTTCCCCTCTGCTATGCAAGTCTGGCACAAATTAAAGAGCATATAGGCCAATGATAAAACATGTGATTGATTTAACTAGAAACTGTCAGCTCAGAACTTCAAAAAAACTTGAGACATGCAGTGAATTTGGAGCTCTTATTCTTAAAAAAAGATTCCTTTTTTTTTCTTTTTGTTACAGTCTTTAAATAGTAGTTTACAGCACTGGTTAATTTCAATTAACTCAGTCTTACACACTATAAGTCTACCACATTTTATTCAACTCATTAAGTATTAGTATACAAAATTGAGTACTTGGGACCAAATTGCTACTGCAATGCCTTTCCAATTATAAGTGAAATTGTTCTCCTCACTTTCATGATCTAGTTCCACTTTTGACAAAACAAAATATATTTCATGATCCTACAAGGAAATGGGAAAAAATAGCTGGATATTAACTTTACAGCTCCATGTCCTACCCTTAAATATTTCTACTTCTTACACACATGTGCCTAGAATTATTGTTCTGGACACATGTGAGGTTAAAAAAAAAGTCATTCTAAAGCAAAAACTCATGTTAAAACATGGATATACAATTTTCATGGTTTGTTCATTGTCCTCTCTCCATGTGGGTAATGATATAAGCAAAATAATTTGTTCTATATTAGACGACAACCTTGGAGGAAGGAGGTGTGGAATATAGTAATATACATAGATTTCATGTAGAGCAGAACAACAGAGGCATGATTTAGGCTAAAGCAACTGTACGGTTTATTCTTGACTCTGTTGCATGGAAATGAAAATATTTATATTTCTTATTTGACTTGACTTTGCCTCATCCTGGAAACTTTCAGTGCAGCATGTGAAGCTTTTGAAGTCATGAGAAGTGTTCTCTAGCCTTCTAAGATATAGCTCACTACCGAATGCAAGTCACTGCTTATTGGTGTGGAACAGCACTATGATTGAAATTGCAGCCTAAGAATGCTTTTTCCATAAATAACAAAATATAAATTGAGATGGAAACTAAAAATTTTTGTGTATGATCTGATGGTAGAATTAACACAAAATGCTTTTTTTAAGTTGAAAGGTTCTACATTTTAGAGATGGAAATTTATGAAGACAGTTTTTTTTTTTTTTTCTTGAACCACATGTAGCTTTCTGTGGCTTGCTGTGGATTTCAAACTACAGATCATATAGTTTTGAATCCAGCCACAACTATCTGTAGCATTTATTATGCCCAGTTGTAAACAGTCAAAAAGAGAACTGAAAAGATTCAGGGAAAAATGCCAAGTTATATAAGACTTAAAATGACAAACTGTTGACATACTCTACAATTAAGTTTCACATTGTCCCTGGCAATTGGATTTGTGCAGTGGAAGGACTAGGGGGAGGGAAAGCATACAAACATTCCCATATGTGAGCTCCCAACAAGGATCAGAGAAAAGGCAGTCTCAGCAGATGCTCTGCTCCGTCTGGAAGGCTTTTACCAATGTCCCTGATATGTGAAAGTTACAGAGAGGGGGATGTATATGATCTTGCTTTCCTTGTCCTTCCCCCTGCTTGCACTTGTTGGCAGTGTGGACTAGGTGAAGATCAGCCTAAGTATGTTTCCACTGTGCACGATCTGTCAGAAGATTTTTTTATAGCATATGCATCTTCTTGCCTTTAACATGTGTCTTTCTCCCATAGATCACTTTTCTTGTTCTCGACTTCCTGCTCCGACTTTCTCTATATTTAAATGTCTTTTGTAGGCTCATAAGAAAGCTAACTTTGCCTCTGAACGTGGTGAATTTTAATACCCCACCAATGGGAATTCTCTCTTCACACTCTGCACAGACTTAAGATCATGTCAGACACTTCCTCCTGATTTATTTTTTTCATGTTTTGAAAAACTTAGGACATCATATGAACCTTCTAAAGCTAATGATATGATTCATCCTAAGTAAAGACAATGGGTTGGGTAGATCATGGGTACTACAGGAAAAAGTTCTTCTGGAAGTTCCCTTTCTCAGTGATTTAAATACATGCATTGGTCTCTAGTATCAACACTGAATAACACAGCAAGACAACTGTTTTCCATATATTTGTGTCTGAAATCATTTATAACTTCGTACACTAAAATTAGCAGCTTATGTTTTGTTTCAGAATAGGTGCTATGCTTTCCAAGAAAAATTGTAAATCTGCCATCTTCTCATTTAAACCCCACTTTAAATTCTACCTCAGTAATGGCAACATTACCATCTGGCATAAATTGAATAAAAGGTAAGCTAAAACAAATGATTTTCTGCTCAGCTCTATGCTTTATGTTACCTCATCCTCCAGCCCTTCAGGCATATCTGCTTCATCTGCGTATAGCAGCCTGTCTGATGCTTAAGTCTTGCATACACGTGGAAATGTTAATCAACAGCATTTTGTTTTAATATATCATATTTTGACATTGCTTGTTCTTGCCAGGCTTAAAAATTTATTTCTTCTGAAATGGTCTGCTATAGGGAATGGTGCTTTTTTTCTGTCTGTCTGTTTTTTTTCCTCACAAAGAAGGTATCACGTTCTCTGCAGGTATCTGGGGGTCCAAATGCTTGACTGTCAAATCATGGGGATTAGTGGCTCCTTATCATGCTTGACTCTAGAAAAATCTCATGAAATCCACTGGGATTTGAGGACCTGAGTCACCTTTCACTTTATTGTGCAATCATCTGCTTTCAGTACAATTTCCTTTTTTTGTGTGTTTCAAACATATTTACAAATTGATATCAGAAGGATGTAGGAAGCACAACTGAATATCATAGTCCCAGTCATAACTGCTATGAAAAGAATATTTCAGGTGTTTTGGTTGGTTCCAGTGCTTTTTCATCAAATCAGATCCTCCAGTTATCACTCTTACAGCTGCTCTTGCAAGATGAAGAAAAGAGTGGACTGGAAATCCCCTTATGGTTTCCCAGCTTCTTGCATCAACAGACTGCTACACGTGTAGCATGACCAGAGATAGCTACAGGTCTTTAAGCTGCGTATTTCAGGAAAACATGAGGAAAATATTGAGCTCATTTTTTTTGAACTGTAGCAGTTTGAATCAATCAAATGGTTTCCTCTGCATTCAGAAATACATGGGCACAGTATTTGGAAGCTACCTGTTGACAGCTGATCAGCTGGTTAGCGCCTATGTCTTAAGTCTTCAGTGTACCATAGGTAGGATGGAGTAAGCAGAAGTCTAAAGGAATTATGACATAAGGATGGAGAATTATGTCACTTTAGTAATTTTTACCAAACACAGATGATCTCAGCTGCTACTGAAGAAAAAAAAATCACATCATATTCCTGTGGATAAAAAGTAATCATAAGTAATAATAATTATTGCTAATAATTAGTAATAATATAAAAATAATAATCATGAGGATGAAAGTAATACCACATATCTTCTCTAGTGAGTGTGATCTCTCCACATTATTCCTATCCCTGTGGCTTCATAGGAGAGCCAATTTTTTTCTTCTGAATATGTGTACAGTGTTTTGAAGAGAGCTTGACCTTACAAGGCCATTTACTCTTGCTCACAGCACGGTGTATTTCCTCTGTCGGCATGTTCTGTGGTGATTTATGGCAGATTTTTTTTGTTAAGGTTCCAGAAACAGGTGTATATATTAGAAATATGATTAGTATATACTAGAAACATGATTAAGAGGCTAGTTTTTTGCCTGTAGATTTCTTTTTCATGGTTCCACTGACACTTGTCCCAGAAAACATCTTTTCTTCTTCACCTGTTTGCTAGCAGTTAATAGGTATGGACATCTCCCCGATGAACAAGAAAATGAGGCTGAACTTGTTCTGTCTTGTGAGGCAAGGTACTTGGCATCTCTGGATGGGTTGCACGTTAACACATAGTATCCAGCCCAGAATAAGCTCACATTCTATGAACTTTTGCTCTCAATAAAGTCACAAGCAGGTAGTGATTATGCACCAGCATTGACGTAGGATGAGGTCACCTTACTAGGATAAAACTGGACCTGAAAATGATATGTAGCAAGCAACCAGCAAACAAACACAAATGTGAAATAAAGCAGACCGGGAGTATAGAGAGAGCACTGTTGGCATACTTATTGAAAACGGAGGTGCAGCCACATAAATCTTACTGTGAATTACTGATACTGATACATGGTTATGTAGTTTGTAAAGCAGAAATTAAAATTCTAAGTAGAGTGAAAAAATATTATCTGTGTGGCTATAAAATAGTTTATGAACATAAAAGCTGATACATATTGATTCATACTGAAACTAACATTCTTAAGTAAATAAGGTAAAGACTCTAAAATAAGATATGTTCTGTATATTATTAGCTTCTGTAGAGCCTCAAGCAATAAAGGACTGATGGTCTATGAGAGTCACTGAGAGATATTATAAAATAATTATGGACAAAGAGAGCAAAAAAAGACAGGTGGAATATTAAACAAATACTATAGACTTTCCAAGAACCTGAAGTTTGAGCATGAAAAGGGATCTGCTTTATTCTGATTTTTATTTTTCAGAGTGATTTTTTCATATTTGAAGCTTCTCTGTCCTGCCTCTTTCTTTTGTACAGTTGAAACAACGGCTCCCATTTAAAAATGCTGTTCACAAGATTTTTCTTCCTTTTTTTCTTCCACTGGTGAAATTGTATACAGCAAGAGTGATCAGGCACTCTATATTCTCTGTAAATATAGATGGAAAAATATCACATTCTATAAACTGAGATCTTTGGTTCAATTTGAAATACAAGAAATGGTTTCTGCTACTTGTCTGTAATGCATTCTATGAAACCAATATCCACAAATGAATTTTTACCATGACAGCAGCTGGTTCACTGGCAGAATGGAGCCTTTACAAGAAGTAATTTCCTCTTCTATTGGTTCCACTCAGTTTCAATCTATCTCTTACAGTCATTTTTAGAAAAACTCAATAAAGATAAATACCATAATTATAATTCCTTATCATTCATAAGGTTTTCCCTGTAATTTCAAGCAATTGAACATATTAAATAATTTATTCTTTCCCCCTGCTGTTAAAACCTTGTTTCAGGACTCTAGAAACACTTCAAATAGGTCTCCTCTGCAGCAATTTGAGGAATCTACTCTTTTTCTTTCTTTTTTTTTTCTTTCTTTTTTTTTTTTCTAAATGTTCTTTACTATTTAGTCAGTAAAGCTTACATCTCACCTGCCATACAACAGCTATGATGTGCGCCGTCATCCTGTGGCTCCTGAGCTGGTTCACACTCTGTTTCAGGGTCCAGGACGCAGTGCACTACGGCTCTTCAGGATTCTGTTTCCTCTGGCTGAAGACAACCCTGATGCAGTCCTAGATCTGAATAAAAATATAAATTTTATCCTTTGACACTCTGGGTACTTCACAGATATTAATATATCCCTATATTTATTTATACAAGCTGAGAAAGAGACTGGTAATCATTTTGTAGGAGAATTATTGAAAGATAAACCCTGGAAAGAATGATTATCTCAGCTGGGGATCCAGTCTGAGATGTTTAGGGCCTGTTTTTTTCTCAGGGGTATCACCTTAAAAGCTTATAAAGCAGCTCCCACTGTCTTGAACTTTCAGCCCAAAGAATCACAAGCAAAAAGATGAACACATTCCATAATCATTGTGGAAAGTTTATCTTAAGTGACATGATTATACCATAAACAAAGTCTGTAGCATATGTTAATGATTTCGTGTGTAGCAGGATTCTCTGCAGGTGCAAATTTTCCATGTGTTGATGGGAGTCATGTACATCCAAATGTATCAATAGAGGATAGGTTCTTTTCTATGGAGTGAGTGCTACTTCCCAATATTTTGTCCATTTCCTTTTTCCTTTGAGGAGTTCTGTGGCTTTTCAGATGATTCCTGGCTAACTGTTGGAAAGCCTAATATACTGGTTTACTGTTCTTTAAAGTTTGATTGTAAGTAAAATCTTGAAACGTAACCAAAAAATTGTATGAAAGAATATTAATGGCAGTATAAGAAGGGCACAGTGCTCAGAGAATAGTTCTTCACCAGATGAACTAAGTTTTCATTCTTGAAATTAAAAAAAAATATTATTTTTTATTTTCATCAATCATTTGATTGCAACTTCCATCTAATGCCATCTATTTGGCATTTAGATGACATATTGATAGATAAATTTCATCAAATTTATCTATTGCAAAAATGAAACTTATTAGATTGGCATGTTATGAACTAGAAGACTTTAGAATGCTCTGTAGATAAATGCACACAGGAAAAAAAAAAAGAAAAAGCATTTTAAAAGCCTCAAAATGTTCTTTGTCTTCCCAAAAGCAGCCTGATCTTAATTAAACTCCCTTAATTTAATTAAAGCTATTATTCAAGTGTACTATCTTGCAATGGAATTAAGAAGATGGAGCATTTCTTTTTTTTTTTTAGTTTCCTCAAAATTAACTACTGTATGTGGGTTATGCTGATTAGATAACTGAGCACTGTGCCCTTTATTGTGAAATCAGCACTGTGGGATTCATTAGGGATGTACTGTATTTCTGCTGGAAGAGCTATTATTGCATGCCTTGAAATACAGTGGCATCCAGAAAAAAATGCTTGGCGCAGCCTGACTCTCACAGCTTTTGGGAACCACATGAGCTCTGAGCTGGTCACATTTGGTTCAAACTGGCCACTTCAGAACAACCTGTTCTGCATAATAGGCTGACCGTCACCAGTGGTTCAAAATCTTTAATTATGACTGATTCCGATTGCAGTGCCCATGAAGTAAAAACAGGCACAAACAGCTGCTGGGCTCTGCTAGCAGTTTGGCAGTTTCCACAGATTCTCCTGTTTCTTCAGCAGGTTATGGATATTAAGAAACATGCAGGCAAGTGCTTAGCATAGGAAACTGCACATTGCCATTTAAGCTTTCTTGTTAGAAACAGGTGATTATATTCCATCAAAAGAGAAGCATATGTAATAGTCATTAGCAGGAAATATCTTTCTCCAGTAAAATAGGCTTCCTACTGCATATATTCTGCTGAGTGGTGGCTATTGGTGACTGAAGAGTAACTGCTGCAACCTTAATTTGAAATGCAGGACTACTGCAGAAATAACACATTTTATTGGGAGATATGTGTAAGTATTCAGTAACTGTCTTGGTGATTTCCCAGCATCTTAGAAAAGAATTCTAGCAGTGAGATTTCAGTGCTTTTGGGGATGGGGATCTGGCACATGCCAGACTACACAGCCGTGTAGGAACCATACTTTCTGCAGCAGGTGGCATGATAGCTGATATATACAGGAATTAATACATATACTTATTTATTTTTTGATAGATTAGAATTTGTGGTACTACCGATTGAGTGAAACAACGCTTAAGTCTACTCCCTAGATGACTTCTGTTTCAATATTCCTTATTCTTGAATTGCTCCAAGAATCCAAAATTCCCTCCCAAAACTGCTTGTTTCCTCTCTCTGTTGTGCTGTTTTTCAGCTGCATGAACTGATCAAGTAGTTGGTTTCTGTTTGCATTTAGAAAATCTCCACAATTTCATATGATCTAGGCTATGCCTTTTGCTGAAATTTAAAGGCAATATAAATATACATAGTTTACACATTTTTAAAATCTATCATGGCTCTTACATCAGCATCACTCCATTGCTTTAGGGGGCACTCCATCAGTCGCTGCTTCCTTTCCACTCTCCTTCATGATCAGAATTTCTTCTCAGCTCCCTGGTCATGTCCCTCCTGAAGAAGCACAGCATCTGTCTTTGCCAGTTCACTGCACAGGACAGGTTAAAAAAACATTTACCTTTTGCATTACCAAAAACATTTACCTTTTGCATTACCAAAACTGTGATACTGGCTCACAGCAACTCATGTAAAGCAAAACAAAACAAAAAACTCCTTGAAAAAAATTAGTCCTGGCAGTAACAACTGCCTTTCAGAAACTTGCATTTGGCATTTAAAATAGTCTGAGGAAAATTAGTTCTCAAACTAGAATTGACACAGTCTTCATCCTTTTGAAGATTATCCTGATTAACTTAGTCAGGGACGACACGTGAATTACAATTTGCTTTCTCTCTCAGCCAGACAGAAATATACTCGTAGTCAGGCATAGATTCACCTATGATGAACTGTGAACCATTTAGGATGAAACTCATCTTAGAAGGGTGATAATAAACCGAGAGGAAAAAAAAGGTAATGAATTTCCTCTATCAAGGATGACAAAGCAAAATCTTACTCAATAATTTGGAAAACGGGTCTCTTGAAAGAGCGAATTGCTTAATTATGTCAAAGAAAAAAAAAAACACAAAAAAATCCACAAAACCAAAAACAAAAAAAAGCCTTAGCTATTTCTAAGAACCTCAGAGGAGAATATTTATGTCAGAGAAAATCCAGAATAAAAACGAGGGGGTCTTTTCAAAGCCTATAATGAGATAAACCATCATGGACCAGCCAAAACCTAAAGTCTCCAGACTCCTTTTCTTCTGTTTTCAGTCTAACTGAAAGGAAAATAGCACACCTGACTCTGCCTGTACAATGTTTGGGGCACTGTGAATTCTTTTCTCCTATGCACTAATTCTTCAGCACTGGGGCACTAAGTTACAGTGACCAAGAGTTTCTGTGTATTGCCCAGTATACCTAGACAGTCACTTCCAGAATCACCCTTAGACAGCTTTTTCTAAAGTGCGCTTGCATCTTGTTTCCTGTTGTTTTATTGAGCGGTTATCTCATTTTTTCTCTTGCATGGGCAGCAGCTGATTGCTCTCCTCTTCATTAGAAATTTTTATAATAAATGGAGGCCTAATGAATTCTTTTTCTAGATGAAATACACTCAGTTCTTTCAAAAGCTTTCCAATGCAGTACATTTACAGAGAGTTTTATCATTCTTGCTTTTCTTTAGACTCTCCCTTATTTTTTTGTATCTTTCTTGGGAGATAATGAAAATTAATCAGAACAATCTATCTGATGGCTCAGTAGTGCAGAATGAGAGTTTACGGTATTTTAATGCATTCTTGAAAGAGTTTTTTGTTTGTTTGTTTGTTTTTTGTGGTTTTTTTTTTTACAGAAACACACAGTTGAGTTGTTTCTTATTCAGTATGTCCCTCAGATCATTTTGGACAGCACTGCTGCTTACACAGCTGGCTACACTGTCCATTCACTATCTCCTCCCTAAAAGGAGGACGAGCACCTCAGTGAAATCCGTTGTCTCTCTCTCAGGCTCTTTAATGCCGCAATTCTGTGTAGTTCTCCTTTAGAACTTCTTTGCATACTTTCCCATTTTTATCACTATCATATAAACACACTTTCCAGTTCTTCCTCCAAATCAGGCATGAAAATAGTGGCTTTTGTCCTCGACACAAGTCAAGCTCCCAAGAGATTTCTGCAGGATTCTCCTTTGACATGCTCCCTAATTTGATAGCCAAATATAGATAGCTCTTTTGATAGTAATCTTCAACCAATTCTGTTCCCATTAGTGTTAGTAATAACTAAAACAGAATTTATCATATTTATCAGGAAAACATTATATAAGAATATCATGAACTAGAAGTCCTGCTCAAGTATTTTCTGCTACACTCCACATAGAGGGCATTTATCCTGTCAAAGAAAAGGAAGAATAGTTTGATATGACAAAACCCATGTTAGCTTTTCTTATTGCCTCATTATCTTCTAGATGTCGTCTTTAAAATATTTATTCTGAAATATTTCAGAAGATCAAAGTTAGTTTGACTGATCTATAATTCCATGAGTCCTCCTTTTCTCCCTTTTAAAAGATAGGTACTATATTTATCCTGCTCCTCTGGGACCTTCCTGATCTTCCATGAATTTTCAGATGTAATTGATTATGGCTCAGAAATTGCTTTGGCTAGTTCTAAGATGGATTTCTTCAGGCCTTGTTAACTTGAACACATCTATCTTATCCAAATGTTATTCTTTTCTTCCAGATTAAATGTGTATTCCTTCATTAAATGTAATTTTTAGAATTATGTTCACAGTCAACCTTTTAGCGAAGACTGAATCAAAAATCACATATTCAGCATTCTGTGTGATATTTGCTCTCCCCATACCTCTTTTATTGTTATTATTACTTTAGATATATTTTTATTGCTTTTACTTACTAATTGAAGGTTATTTTTCACCCCAGCGTTCTGAGTGCGCTCCTACCTTTTTTATTTTAATATGATTTTTGTTTTGGTTTTATTTTTGTTCCCCCAGGGGATCATTTTTTTATACCTAACCAGAAACACTAAAGCACTTATTTGTATTTTTGCATTTGTGGATTTTATTTTCCAGGGAAGATGTAGAACTCTTGTGCAGCAAAATTTAGACTACTAACAAGAAAACTACCTTTCATTGTCTTTCTAGAAACAGTCCAATTACCTCAAAGTTGAAAACCAGTAGTCTAAAATTCTCCTGTGTAGTTTATTCCCAGCTCTTTTAACTACTATTTACAGCTAAACCTAAGCACATATGGCTGTTTCCCTGTTGTCACTTTCAATTCCAGGACAAATCCTGTTTGGTGTTAGCTATCCCAGTATATTACAGTGCAGTTCAGGCCAGAATAGCAGCAGATTAAGCTTGCCTGAGCTACACATTTTTCTCCACTGACAAATTTCTTTTGTATTTCTCTCACTTGAGATAGTGTCATAATAGATTCCTCTACCTCTCCTACATATTACCAATTGATGTAAGTTAGTATGAGAGCTCCTGGGTAGCAGTCAGCATCCCTTTTCTTTTGTTTTTATTAAAGAGAAGATGAAAACATTTTCCATAAACACTCCACAAACAACAATTTGATTATTATTTTACTTTAGTGGAAATTCAGAAGATCAATAAAGGATGAGTGTTTTTACTTGTTAATGAAGTCTTCTATATACCCAGAGCAGATGCCTGCATAAAATAATTAACTTCCTCATATATAATCACCTGTCTTAGATTTCCAAGCTAGCAGAATTTTCTTCTTTAAAGACTGAGCTCTGAATCTTATGTACTGACTTCAGGTCTAATGAGGTCTGGGAGCACAAAATCCTTTCCTTATCCATTAAAACTCAGCACACTTTGTGCTTGGAGGCCTCAAAGATGGAAAATGGAGACAACACATCCTGGAAGCACTGTTTCCCACCATATTATGCATTCTACTTAGGGAATTCTGCAGGGTCTTTTTTTTTTTTTTTTTTTTTTTCCACAAATCCTGAACATCTATCTACTTAGATAAAGCTATGGAAGGATCCTTCTGACATAGGATACAGAACTTGGCTCAGGAAATGCTACTGAAATGTGACTCATTACTCTATTAATACTTTTTATGTCAACCAAAATGTGTAAAAGAAATAGCTATGCATTTTATGCTGACACTTAAAAACAATCAAAAGAACTTCTCAAATGTAGCATAAAAGTTGTGAAAATAACTAGTGTTCTTAAGTATGCTATTTATCAAGTGACTCAAGCCATCAAAGAAGAAAGATTATGTCAGTTCCTCAGAAATTGTGCCTAGGCAAAAATGCAAGTATGACACAGGCCTTCATGACTATATGACTAACAGGCACACACTTCAAAGACTTTCAGAAGAACAAACCTAGAATGGAAAAAAGGAAAGGGTTGGGTGACATCATATCCTGGCTCACAGGTAGGCTTAATGTACTGCAGAGTGATAGATTTTGATTTCAGGAGATACTAAGAACATGAACTCTCTTATAACTCTTTTGTTTTCTGAACTGACTCAACCACGATTGAGAGGAAATTTTATTTTATTTTATTTTTTATTTTATTTTATTTTATTTTATTTTATTTTATTTTATTTTATTTTATTTTATTTTGTTTTGTTTTGTTTTGTTTTGTTTTATTTTATTTTATTTTATTGATTGAAGGCCGAAATTGTGTCTACCGCGTCTTTCAGGTCTTCCTGTATATCTACCTACTACGAGCAAATAGTAAGTATAAGCAAAACCAGCTTATATATTACTTTATAGAGTTCGTTTTTGATTGCAATTCATTGTGTCATCTCAGATCTACTACTTACACAGCCAAGCACAGCCAAGGTCAGACCAAAACAAGAGGTGGGAATAGCTACATTTCAAAGAAGACACTACATTTATTGCCCGAGTTACTGTATGTAACTGCACTTCAGTGATTCAGATTGATAACATAAACAATCCTCTGCACTCAGAATCCCTGGACATCCCAATGCAGAGGTGCAGAGACTGGCTACAAGTAGCAAACTGCAAAAAAAGCATCAGCTCAGATCCACTTCAAGGTGTCCAGTTTAAGCACATAGTTACATATTCTAGTTTGAGTGTTTTGCTTTTAAAAATTGTTCTGTGATGATTGGTAACTACAGCTCTGGTAGATGCAATGTCAGCTGGAAATTGTGCTCAGGCTTGTTGAGTATGAAAGGCAGTTTGTTCCAGCTGCGTATTAACATATGATCTCTCATTAAATTATATGAAAAGGATAAATACTGATCAAAAACATCTGTCAACACTTAAAAAGGTCCTATCTTTCCAACTTCATTTAATATTCACTATAATAGCAGTAATCAAAGTAAATTTATGTGATATTCATCATCTTTTATATAGGTGCTGCATTGTAATTTAGTGTTAATTAATGACCATGTTATTATAGAAATTCCATATTGCACTGAGTTTCTATATGCTAAAATGGCTATGGGACAGTTGGTCTTTTGAGCTGGTTACTTATTACAGAAGTTTTTGTAATAAAAATAAATTCTTTAGAGGTCATAAAAAAAACTTGAGTGCATAAATATGAATAACAGATGATTCAAATAACAAAGCTTTCAGAATATGTCTGGAGAATGTGAATGTACTACTCAGATGGAACACAAAAACTTGTGTCTTTGGGACTGATGTAAATGAATCAAGAAATGATAAAGAGAAATGGGAAAGATCCTAGGAGAATTTTGGAAGGTTCCTCAACCTTCTGGCATATTTTATAGTATTCATTTCGGAATAACAAAAGAAAAAAGAATAAAAAAGAATGTGCTAAGATTTCAAGGGAAAACAAATGTGTGACATATGACACACTGACATGTTCTATTGAAGTATGTTAGGTAGGAAGGTGCATGTCTGAGCTGAGCTGTTGTAGCTTCTAAAGTCCAAATAAGATGAATCTAACCATTGTACTGGAGTGGGATGATTTTATTAAGCATCATACAAGTGTCTGAGTAGTTTTGGATCGTTGTCAGGAGCTGTGAAGAAGCTTTCTCTTCTGGGAGAAAGGGAAAATAAAAACAGCCTTATGGGAGAAGATAAAATGCTTTAGTTTTCCTCAGTGAGGTGGTCTGAAATGATGCCCACCCAATGAGTGCACATGTCAATGAACTAAACCTGAGGCACAATCTTTATATAGTCAATAGGAAGTGATATTTTCCAAATTCCAAAGTTTATCCAACATTAACTAAAGCCTCTGGCTATAGTATCTTCCCTTCTCTTTTTCAGATTCATTAAATGTTTGTTTTTGCTTTTGTGAATCTAATGTTTCCAAATACAAATAAATCTAATACATATGGGAATAGAATTTCTAACGTATCTTGCTGTCACTGAAAAATCTTTATCTGAAAATGACTGAGAGGCACAGATGTATGTCTAGCATAGACCTGAATGTGACACCAGAAGCTGGTTGTCAGTATATCTATAATACATAGGATGTCTTCAAGTAGCTTGTGGATCAGCAGCCAGCCTTTTGGAACTGTGGTGAATTACTAAGTAATACAAAGGACACAGATCTTCAAATGCAATGAAAGTATTTCCCTTCCCTTCCCTTTTCCTTTCTTCCCTTCCCTTCCCTTCCCTTCCCTTC
>VWPW01001996.1:0-122056 GCA_013389825.1 Crypturellus undulatus | reverse complement strand
CTCCTCTCCTCTCCTCTCCTCCTCTCTTTTTTTTTCAGTGAGTTCCTAAGCATCTTAGATATTGTCTCTGTCGTGATTCAAACAAAATCTTCTTCATCCATCTACTCCCTTCTTTACCGAAGAAATAAGGCTTTATTAAACTTTCAGCTCTCTCAGTACTTACCAAGTACTCCTGCTTCATTCAGCCAGCACTCAGTAAGACATAACTGATGCTGTATTTGCAGTTTACTATATAAATACAGGATAAACTGAATACTTTTTTAGCCTTTTCAACAAATAAATAGTAATTTCCAAGAAAAATCATACATATGGCCTATAGTTTTCATACTAGAAAAACTAGCAAACAACAGGCAGAAAGATTAGCTTATACATCTCTTACAATCCTACTTTAATTCAATAACTGAGGTCTACTGCCTTTGAGTAACTGGCCAAGTCGGACTTCCACAGTTTATGGTTTATTCAGTCTTTAAACTGACTTACAACCCCTTATTCCACTGAGAGCTATGTACTGAGTAAAAAAGTTGTCATTATTCCTGAGAAATAAAAAAAAATCCATCTCAGGTTATATATCGAAATACATTAAAACTTTGTTTCAATTAACATTGCATTTACAACCAAATAAAAGTATACAGCAGACTGTATGTTTTATGGATCTGTAAAATGTATTGTATGGTTCACAGAGAAACACTGTGGAGTTCAGCTCGAAGCTTCAGTTTTTCTGATCAACTCCCTTTTCTGAAACTTCTCCCCACAGAATTACTCCATTATCCATGACTGTGCTCATAAAGCACTCCTAAATAACAACAGGACAGAAGGATAGGCTTTCATATTCCCAATAGTCTATTTGGATAATTAAAATAAAAACTTCTTGAATTGGTAAAAGATTTATCATTGAAAATAGTTTTGACAGAAAATTGAGAGTCTCAGTATATTTTTGGCATACAATATTTGCTTAAGATTTTGTATTTTTGTCAACTCATTTTACATGAAATCCCTCAATGAATTTGATTTTTGTAATGAAAAAAATTTGACATTAAGGGAAAAATATAACTGTATGACAACTACAAAACACCTAGTTCTGCTTAGATATTCCAAAGTTTGTACCTTGAGAAAGTTTTAATCATAGGCATTGCAAATAAGTACAGCCTGAGATGCATAACTCAGTGTGAGAGCTGATCTATCACTTTATTAGCATGAAGACTAGTGTTCTGTTGTGGTTCTCTGGGTCTAGGTCTTACAATGCTTTGGGAAGGATTTCTTTTGTATTATTTAGAGATTTTTAGGATGCTAGGCTGGATGCTTATCGTGGATGCAGAGATTGTGAGTAAAGTTTGAGTTGAAGAAGTAGAGATGTAAAGTGTGGGACTTGCCTGAAGTAATAGAAATCTTTGCAGGAAGGATTGAAGTCTGCTGTAAAATCTTGCAGACAACAAAAATATAAAGCTTTTCTGTGAACAAAAGAGCCAGTTTTAAACCTGGTATGAGATTCTTTCTTTGGATATTACAAGCACTTATACTGCATCGAAATTTCACTTGAAGTATTTCCACATGTCATCCTGGTCACATATTCCATATGCGTTTATGAAAATATATTTTCTTTTTCTTTATATTTTTATTTGATTATTTTACTTCTGGGAAATCAGACTCTATTTGCCTGACAGGTACAACAGACACACTGCAAACTGGGTGAATTTTTAGGTTTGTCTGTCTTTTTCTGAAATTGCTGAGATGGTGCTTTTGGTATGTACTACTCTCCAGAAGCTCTAATTTCAGGATGTCTGGCTTGACAATTATCCTACTGCAAGATAAGACTGTGAGTTTGCTACATGTGAAATTTTAAGTTAACATCTCTCCAGGCTTGATCTACAAATGACTTGCTCTTTTGTTGTTTTACACTATACATTGTGCTAGACCTCAAAACTATCAGGTAGGGACAGTGTTTTAAAACATCAATGGAGGAGGTAGCTGTTTAGCTGTTTGTATTTGCCACAGTCTAGCAGCTAAGAGCTTTGGGTTGCCATATCGCTTATTTCTGATTTTCACTCTATGAGATATAAGACTCATAGTGTTTTCTGATATACAGCAGTAGATATAATGGCTTGGTATCCTATATAGAACTTCATGTAAGAGTTCAAAAATATTGCGGTTCAGTGAGCTGATGACCAGATGTATTGGTGTCAAAATCTTTGGGATAATGTTATAGTATATAGCAGCTCAAAATTTGTTTTCCCGCTAATATGCCACAAATGTCATAGTTCTGCATAGTTTGGGGCACTCCATAGATGTAAAGGTGGTATCTAGCAGCAGGAGAGAATAACTTCATTCTTTTTATAATTTCCAACTTTCATAATTATATCAAGGCCTATTCCACCCTCTTTTTTTTTTCCCCATTTAATTACTAGTCTGATCCCCCCCCTCAAAATAATTATTTGTTTTTTCGTTCACTGAGAGCCAGTGTCTTTTTTTATTAATCCAGTATGTCTGTAGCTGAAATAAATAAAAGTCATTCACTGATGATGCACAAACATTAAAAATGCTAAAACAATTGTTTTAAAATTTAAAGAATTAATGATTCGCTGAGATTCATTATTAATAAGCATAAATTATTGAGTTGGCTTGGTAGTGCAGCTACAGTTTAGAGATAGACTCATGATCCCTGAAGAGGCTGTAGTCCCATGTAAAAGCGTACTCTGCCAAATGGTCAAGGACTAATATTGTGTCAGGTGAAAGAGCAAATTTGCCTACGGTAAACTGTAGTGGAGTTAACAAGCAGAGGTGGACTGCTTGCAACGCATGAAGTACAGGAGGAGCAAAATAAATGGAAAAAGATGGTGCTGCTTTTTGAGAAACTGGAAGAAGAAAGCTCAGTGACAACAATGCCTTGGCAATGGAATAGACATAAAACCATGTTTCCTGTGTCTCTGCCTTTGTCTTTGCTTTGGTTCTCATGTTTGTGTTTCCCTTCCTTTCTGCTTTACAAATAGTTTTTGTATTATCTATTTACCTAACTCAGGTCATTTTGTTGATATAATTAGATACATTGAAAAATGTATTTTCTTATGTTTTTGCATTGTTCTTTGCATAAAACAGATCTAGACTGCACTCAGGCTGCTTCTCCTAAGCCATGCTTTAAGCTCCAACAATGAAACAGCGCTCCAAATGAAGCCAATTGGATTGTTTATCGAGACTTCACCAAGAATTGCTTCCTTCCAGTAGCAATAAAATTGACAGATCATGATTTGCAAGCTGAATGAGTTAGTTTGTGAAGAGATAGATGGTCATTCAGAATTTAGAGCCATATCTTTGAAATTTCATTTATAATAAAGATCTGTTTGAGTTTTTAGGTCAAAGCAGCATATGCATTTCTGACGCATATTTGACTCTTTTTGCTTTTAAAGAGAGGAAATAATTATCAAAAAATGCACAATTATGAATAGTATTTCTACCAATGCACCCAGAATGTTTCCTGCAAAGTGTGTGGTTCTTTGAAAGCAGTCCTTCATTTAGTCAAGTTGTCTACCACAGCATCTAAGAATTGTTCCCTAGAACACATACAAGTCTCATTTTATCCATATGACAAGTTCCACTGAATTTTCTGGAATAACTGGTATTAGTCTCATTAGTTATAACTGTTAATGAAAATGAGTCAGCCTAAACGAACCAGCCTGTGATGAAAATTAAATTCTCACTTGCAGCAGCTTAAAGTAAATTTCCACTAACTTCTATTTAATCATTCTTTTCTTTGATGCAATTGAATTCGGCCTAAAAATTCACACAAATGTCATTGTAGTAAAACAGAGAAATCTTTTTCTTCTCTCTCTCTTTTGAAACATTGCCTAAGAAGCTGGTACAGTTTTGATGATGGGAAGATTATTGTAATGATGTATTTTGCTGCATCTCCTACACATTAAGACAGAATGCAACATGCAAAAGACTATAAACCCATTCTTTGTACTGCTTAGCTATGCATCTAGCTGTATTGAAAGCAGAAAATATTGATTATAGGTTAAAGGCAATTAAAATAATGGACCTGTAGCTGGCAGAAACTGCCAAAGGGTTCTTGGCACTGACAGCATTTACCACATAAGCAATGACTGTCAAATTTAATGAGCAAACATATTTTCCAGGAATAAGCATTTAATATTCATTCAACTATATTTTACAGAATACAGGCTTTATTAAATTTGTGAGTGGACTATTTTTAGAGGAGGAAAAAGAAAGGATAACAAGGATTCTAATTACAATTGCAAGTGATTCACACTGTTAAAGAATCACACAGCCACTAAATTACAGCGAGGCATGAAAGAAGAGAGACAGTCTTAGGCTACATGTAATGGAAAATTCTCACTTTCTGCTGAAGTCTCAGGGCATTAAAGTACACAGGCGAGACAACCCTTTCATTTCTGTTGTGTCTGTGCTTAGACTAGCCTTATCAAACCCAAGCCAAGGCTCTTAGCTGAGCTTGCTGCGAGCACAGCTAATTGCACAGTTATAAGTGGCTTTGTCACAAGCCTTCGTCTGGGTGGCACATGACCGAACTGCCTTGGAACAAGCTGTTAAGGAAGCTTTGGTTCCATGACCCACAGTTTCTTGCTGCTTTTCTTCAGCAGCAAGCATGGGCTCTTTGCCAGAAGTGTGCACTACTCAGCCTGCGTGCCCAGGTGCCTGGGAGGCCTCACTGCACAAGTGAGTTTGGAAAGGAAACCACGTCTTTTCAGTCCTCCTCCATCTCCAGTGAAGGTGGCGGGAACAGGGGAAATTTGTGCTGCCCTCAGGGGGTCTTGGCCACCCTGTGTTGCTGTCTGACAGGAAGGAGAAAGAAGAAAAGGAAGGGCCTTCATGTCAGTGCACCTCCCGTACATCACTGTAAGCCCCCAACACAGGTCAGCAAAGGATCTTTATGGGAGCGACCTATTTAAATGATAATCTACACTCCTTGCCCAAAAGCAGGTTAAAAGAGAGATAGGCAGATAGTCACACAGTCTTGATTTTGCTCCTTTGATGACATGACCAGTGGCACAGCGAGAACAGCAGTTTGTGAGAAAGCAAGTCATTGGCATGTAGGAAGAAGGAAAATTGCATGACTGTGAAAGATAGACACTCTTTGGCAGTCATATGAAATGCATGTGGACTTGTCCATTTTTGCTCTAGTGTGCGAATGCATGGTGTCAGTTTGGACAACTGTTGAAGCCGTGTTTAAGGCTCAGTGCAGAGCAAAGTTTTAGAACTTCCACTCAGGTTCTCCAGAGAATGCATCAAATTTCCCCAGGATGCCATCTTTCCCAACACCTCTATCCATGTTTGCTTGCCAGACTAGTAGCTCTCTCAGCAGCAATGCTTCCTCCTTCCCAATGAAGCTAATTAATACATGCAAAATTCCTATTTGTCTGCCTGTGGAATTACGGTTCTTCAGCTACCCTGGGAAAGTATCTACTTCAGAATGGTGCCTGTTGTGAGAAAACATTAAAAGACAATATTTTTCATTTGCTTTAAAGGAATATGATTTTACTGACGACAAAATAACTGTTATTACCATAGCTTTCAGAACTGACTCCTGATATTAGATTTAAAAACAAGTTAATTCAGGACTTACTCCATAACTGACCCATATACCTTTTCTACACAAGCTTTTTGCACCAAAGCACCTTGGGACCTTGGAGAAAAAAGCAGGAGGTTTTTTTATTGAATCAGGCAACAAAATGTTACTATTTGTTATTTGTTATTGTTTCACTTATTTATGTGAGAAACTCTAAAATTGAGTTCATCTTTGCGGGAGCCAGGAAAAATAAAATAAGATTACTGTCTAAATGAGATAGAAAGATGGAGATAGTTTATTTTCAAATCATAGCCATAAAATTTCATAAGAAGATTTTCTAAGGCAACATCATGGAAATCTATATAAGCAGTACTCCAAAAGGTTTATTTTAATGCAAAAATATATTCAGCATGAGAGATATATGTGTTAAAAAAATGCCCTAACAAGTTGAAAGAAGTCCTGAAACATGATCCATTAGTCAACACAGTGATTGTTTCATTTGAGCATATGAGAAAGACCTTTCATATAAAACAAATATCTCCAAAATACTACTGTCTCATATAACAATAGCATGCTTGAATTACTCTCTAAATAATAAGTTTGAATGGAACAAAGAAATTCTGGTTTAAAATTCCATTAACCTTAGATTTATCCTAAGGATACATGTTGACTGACATGTTTAGGAGATATTTATTACATAGATACCAAAACATGACTAAGAGACTAATTTTTCTTATAGATGAAAGGTAAAAGGAATCTCGTAATGAATCTTGCCATAACAAATATTTCTAGCATTATTAATAAAATATTGTTCATCTCATTTTTCTTTACTGTGCTGTTTAGACTTCATTTAAACAATGATTTTGTGTGTCTATGAGATGCAAATTATCAAATTACAAGATGCCTCATGAGCTTTAGAGCTGACAGGTAAAGCAAGGAAAAGCTAAGCATACCAAATCAGATAATTTATAATTCAATTACAGATACTTTCATGAACCATAAATTTACAGTTTAATAAGAAATAAGTTTTATTTTAAAGTAAAAATATCTTTAGTTCTCTATGATATGGACAATGGTATAATGTACTTAAAATTTTATGCAATTTTATAAGTGTGGGCAACTCTGCTAGACTGATCCAGCAGACATCAGCAGAGAGTAGCAGACTGTTTTACTCCAAAAAACAAGTTCCAGCACTCACAAGCAGTTCTAATTTAAGCACTTGGATAAAGTAATCACTCTAATTGCCCTCTTGCCAGTCTTCATTACATTATCACAGATCTTTAGTACTTTGTACTATCTTAAAGCCCCAGCTCCTGGTTTTATTTGATTACCTAAAAATCTTAGCCTTCATCTGAAAATTAAAGATAAGTTCCTGGCCTGCATGCTTTGATATAAAAGTTTAAAAAGCATGAAGAGTTTGAGCAATTAAGATGAATGCCTGACTGTATATCTTTTTAACCATGATTTTATTAACCCACTTCTATTTTTAACCTTTTTTTCTGGTGACAGCAAAATAGGACCTTGTTATACTATATAAGATGTCATTGTAAATGATACTGATAATTCATCAGGTGACACTTTTCAACCAACTCACTGTCTTTAAAATGAGACTGAGATTTTTTACCACAGATGGTAGTTCATGTTATTTTACAGAGACGAAAAATTTCCGTCTTGAAACATACCAAAAGGTAACAAGTAATAAAGAACTAAAAATTCAATCACATAGATGTCCCATCAATAAGGGTATGAACAGATAGAAAAGATAGAAAGAGATTTAGATGAAAAATGTCAAACTGTACACTGCTTACTAGTCCACTGTAATGTGATCTACTTTTTTCTCAGCTCTTGAGTCTATAATTCTGTGAAAAAAATAAACTTTTGTTTTGTTTTATTTTAGACTATCTAATGAACCAGTTTTGCAAGATTCTGTGGTTTAATCCCCAAGTCCCAAGTAGTGCCTTAATAATCCATTTCTTCTAAGTAATCTGTAGAAAAGTTGGAGATTCACTTGCTATTACAAGTGAAGAACTTGAAGGAAGTGTGAGAAACGTAATTTTTGCCCAACACAGACTTCATGGCAGCTATCACTATCCCAAGATATCTCAGGTGGATTTTCCTCAGCACCTTCCATTTGGGTTGTGCATTTTCTGTCCAAGAATGGCAAACCATCCCTTAGGATTCTGAAGTCTCATGTATATGAAATACATTGCAAAAATACTCTGTGTGTGTGTTGAGGAGGGAAAGGAATATTCTGCCCATGTCTGCATGATTCCAAAGACATGAGGCATTACCAGGAATCACTGAAGTGTCTCATCATTTCTTTTACCATCAGACAGAGTTAAAGTAGTTGAAACACATTTATCAACAAATTTGTATCAAGAATCTTATTTAATTTGACACAGTCTGAAGAAACTTCTCTCAGGTGAGAGTTTACAGGGAGTAAATCTACTGAAATCATATGCAGGTGAGTCCTGCATGGGGTGTCAGGATTTATTGTCTGCTCTGACACTAAATGATGGGGCTTAGGGTGATATTATTCTGTAACTAGGACTTCCAGAATGTCATTTTATCCTAAAGAAAATTTCCTTCATGCACAGCAAAAATTTCAGGACAGGCAAGTACTATCCTCTCAAGTTTCTGGTTTTAATATTTTCCTTTGTTATTGGAAGCAAATAGATATTTTATCAGTGATTTAACACTTATTGGATTTGACAATTAGTTCTCAACTCCTTATAAACTGATCTCCCATGTGTAATTTATAGCACTGTGACTCCTAAAGTAAACATTTGCTTCACATATAGGCTGTTATAAATCAAATGTGATATATGGCAAATTTCTGTGGTCTACTACGTTCTGTTCATCCAAGTATTAGATATACTTGGGGTGGAAGTTAGAAGCGTCAGTATTAAAAGTTCTGTACATCTTTGTTTTAATGGCACGGGACATGGGGCATGCAATAATGTAAGTATGTGTATCGTGCATTGAAATACAATAGTCTACAGTGAAAATTCCATTTGTGAAACTCCATGGCGAATTTCTGGGCGTACTGTAGGATGACATATGTACACGCAATTACTTTGTTTAATTTGGTGCCAGAAAACTAACCTGACACTCTATATCCAACTAATGTGTGATTTTTATAACTTACTCCTTTTGCTAAGGCCAGGTAACCCTGAAAGAAAAATATCTGTCATATTTTTTTATGGTCTAATATTTCCTAAACCTCCCCGTCTCTTACTTTTTCATACGTGCTACAGCTTGCTGACTAAATAACAGTTCCAGCACTCTTTCCTTATCTCCTGCTTGGTGATGAAGTGTTAGCTCTTCCAGCAGGCTGTGAAAAACATTATCAAGACCATTATCTAGAAAGAAAATGGAATTAAGTACCTACAAATGTTTGTGCACATCTGAGACTGAGTGGTATTTATAAATAATCACAAAAAAATCTGATTTGAATTATTTAGCTTGCAGTTTTGTAGGGAGACATTGTGTTCAATCACAGAGCAAAACCAGAATGGAAAACAGTTGACTGAGTCAATTCAAATAACAAATACTTTTAAGAAAATACTAACCTACTTAGGACTATAGTGAGAAAGAAAAAGTGATTAAATATACTGAGTAAATTAATCATGTAAAACTATTTATTCAGCTTTAAATGTCTAATTTTTCAAAAATCCTGAAGGCTCTAAAAGCCTAAATCTGCTCCCTTTCTTTGAGACATAGCTCCCAGAGCATGCCCTCCGCATGATACAATCTGCCTTTTTACAAAGGAAGAGACCGAGACCAGATAGGATATGAATTTACATGGCACTAGCACTTCTGTCCTAACTTCCCATGAGAACACCGTTGGAAAGGCAAGAGAAAGGCAAGACAGCCTACTCCATTCCAGAAGCTACTCTGATGTCTTCAGAGCGAATTTAACTAACTGTAGAGCTGGCGTGACCACAAATGCACCTTGAGGGGTAGTGTGCTGCAGTAGCGCACCACACTGTCTCATCGCTGTCATCTCTTGATCCAGGCAAACTGATGTATGACTACTTCCACTTCTCAGAAGGATATTATTATTATTAATTGTTCTCCTTTACAGTTTATTTAGATTCTTCTTTGACCTAGAAGCCTGTGAACTTCAAGTCTCTTGTTTCTTCTCCTATGCTCCCTAAAGGCATCAAGACTTCATTCTTTAAGAGTGGTTTCCTCCATGAATCCTTTACACTCTTAAAGACCTAGAACACCTCACACCTGCACCCCCTGTCACCAAGACATTTATAGAAGATTAATCTACCATTTGGAAGCAGTAATCCTCATCATCTCAAAGCTTCCTCTAAATTCACTAGCAAGCAATCACATTCACCATGTTACTAATGCACATCTGCTCAGCCCACCTGTTACAATATGGTTGGCCTTCCAGGGGAATGTCAGGGAATTACTCAAAGATCTAGTTGCTCCATCATGATTAAGAGGCAGGATATAAAAATGTTAAAGTCTTATGAAGAAATGCCAGAGTCATGATTTTCAAGCAAATGTTAACCACAAGGCATTCCAAACATCTGTGCGGCAAAAACCTTTACATATTAATGTAAACAAACACTTTTATATAGCAATTTCTGTACTATATTTCCAAGAGAAAAAAAAACATTGATTCTCCTCTCTACCCCCCAATATTCTGTATCAATATAGCTTTTATATTTTGAGAATACCTCCAGTGCATGAGGAGATGAGTTACTTTTGTTACTAGAAGACCCTCAGAGAAGGGATCAATAGGTTGAGCTCATAACCCCAAGTGTTAATATTTCAGACACCAAAAAGCAACTGATGCACCTTGAAGAATGAAATACTTGCATAAGTCATATTAACTTTGCTAAATTTAGAGAAATGAAGGCAGGTAAAATCAATGAAAGGATAAAATTGAATATGTAAAGAAGGATCTTAACTTACACTCAGAATCCCTAAACAATTGCAGTCGTTTTTCCCATGCCCAGCATATATAATTTTCCCTTTATTCCCATCTCTTTTTTTTCAGTTGAACCCTGATTTTTTCCTATTTTATCATCTCATCGCTATCTCTTCCCTGTCTCTGATCTCTTATGTTGCACTCATATTCTTGCCATGATACATTCTTCACTGAAATCTGTTTTTTCTCCTTGTGTGATCTAAATATTCACCTTTTCTTCTTTTTCTAGTGTTTTTTTTTTTTCCAGTTGCCTCCTGAAAGTCTGTCTTTCATCAGCTTCCAGAATAACTTACCGCCCCTCACTAAGCTTCTTATCCTACACCTGAACCCTAAGCCTCAATTTTTTTTCCCTCTGTGTCGGAAGTCAGACCCAGAATATACGTGTGCAAAGTCACCAAGGCCACTGGAAGGAAAGTGCTTTGCCTTTTCTCTCCAGTTGTGGGAGAGGGAAGGTTTTATACACTGACACTAGCAGTGGATTTGACCCTAAGTATACATATATTCACAATGCTGGAAAATAAATGCTCCTTCCCTCCAGAATCAGTCAGTTTGCATAGTTACTTTACTGTATCAGGAAAAAATGAACATCTGAAGGACAGGGATTGTATTCATTCATCTTTGACATAATTTGTCCCTGAATTATTTGTGAAAATCATGAATGTGCAGTGATTCTCTTATGTACTCCAGGAACTTGGAAGTTTTGGAAAATGATGTTCTGAAAATATCCACAGGAAACATGAATACTCTGTGTTCTTTCAGAGCAGGTTGCTGTGTCTGCATAAGCTGGTGGAAATGCCAACATCAACATTTCTATCAACATTTCCATACATCAGTGTTTGTCCATTTGGAAAATCAACATAATAAAAAATATCTCCCATGACAGTGGTGAGAATGAGTTCATACGTGCAGAAAAAATAATGATAAAAAGGTAACAGTAAAATCAACCCAAAATTATATTTTCATATAATGAATTTCACCTAAAACTCCTATATAGTTTATAAACAAATCTTGCATTGCCTGTATTTTAGGTTCAGGAGAACTTAGATATAAGGAAAATATCTGATGTGTCATAAACCTGACAGTAGATTCAAGAATTGAACCCTGTCTAAACCATAGGTGAGACAAGGCTTGTTTTGTTGTGTTTACATCAGAAATCTTCAACAGTAAAATAGAATAGTGGTCAGAGCAAAAGCTGATGACCTCCTGCTCTGTCTGTTAGGGGTGATGGTACTGGCTGGGTGGTAAATATATAATTAACATCAAAGACTGAGCTAGTTCCCATTTAAATTCCTCCTGCAATCATCCTTGAATAAATTTAAAGGTGGAATCCAATATGACTTTATCAAAGTTAGTGAAAGCTGTAAAGCACTTATGTGGAAGGATCTCATTTTATTTATAACACAAAGTTTAGAAAAGACTATTCTTTCAGCAGACTTCTACATAAATAATCAAATAAATTCTGCTTTGTGACTATATTTCTGTGTTTGCGCTATTCTTTACTTCTCATCTGATTTCACAGCTTCTAAGCTGGATTCATCCATGTAACAGGCAGCGTAACGCGTTTAATTATCATAATTGAAAATTGAATGTAATTATTTGCTTTTCCTTCTGTGTGCATATATGAAATGTGACAGTATCAGCAAAAAGCAGATGAGAAGTGTTCTCGCGTTTCCAACAGATAAGACTGTATATTTTTAAATATTCAAATGATAATATGGTTCTCTTCATTTCTATTATATTAAGATGTTTGTACCTGTGTTAAGAAAAATCCTCAGAATAGTTAAAATATTTTAGTGCCATAGAAAATAGAATACGTTAGAAGACTACTGTATGAGGAAAACTTTCTCACAGTATCGCAGAAGTCATACAACACTAATGCGAAGAACAGAAAGTTGATTTTAAATGTTTATCTTATAATATCAACAGATAGTTGATTTTAAATGCTTATTTTATAATATTTCAGTGCACTGCACTACGAAAATATACAGAATTATACAACAGAAAACTAAAGAATTATTTTAGAAGATGAGATTCAGGGGTATGAAAATACAGTTTCTTTTGCAGTGAGGAGTTTCAATAGCAAAAAATATTCTTGAACTTGCTTTGAGTCAGGGTTGGTAATAGTTGATAGTATAATTCTATTGCATGTGTAATTCTCATTCATGACTCACAGCAGTAGTTGCTGAAGTGATGAGGAAAAGTCCCTTCTTCATGATATCTTTCTCATACTTGCCAAAGAAAGCTTTCCTCACAAGCATTAAGAATTCTTAACTCAGGTAATCAAGCCAGAAGCATTTTGGGCAATTTTATTATTCTCAGAACATTCCCTCTACATATCAGATTTCTGATGATTTTTCAAACTCCACCATAAACTCAACTCCAAACTCCACTCTTTTTTTGGAATTCACTCACCAAAAAAAGTGAACTTGATCTGTTAATTTGGTGACAAATTTACGAGAAATACAGTGGGTGTTGCTCAGTGCATAAAATGTCAGATATAGTATCTTTCACCATTACACTGATGGGAGGAGTCACATTTCCTTGGACTGTCTTTGTTGATCACTATGAACCATCAGCTTCCAGGTTTTTCTCTGAATGCAGTGAAAATGAGATCAAACCTTGCGGAGGTACAGAGTGAAACATGCCTCTTAATAGACATAGTACTGTCCTAGAATACTTCTGGTGAATCTGACTGCTTCTCTTAATACTTAGTGAGTTGTGGTGTACACAAAATTAAGTAAATCAAATATGTCTATCAAAATGTAACATTTTTTCTCACTTTCAAGAATAGGGTGAAAATTATGATAGTAATGCTGGTTGGTAAATTTTCAGAGGTATATACAGTCTCTAAAATTTGCTAGTTTGGCAAATCAAATACTACATAGAAATCTAACTCATAATGTCATAGAATTACTGGATAATTTGATATGGAGGAGACCTCAGGAGGTCACCTAGTCTAACCTCACTCTCAAAGCAGGATCTTCATTCTGATCAGGCTGTTCAAGACTGTGCCCAGATGCATTCTGAAAATCTACAATGATGGAGAAACTGCAGCCTCTCTGGGCAACCTTTTTCAGTGTTGGACCATCCTAATGGAAAAGGCCTTTTTTCTTTATATTTTTCCTCACTTCAGCTTGTGATTGTCCTGTTTTCCTATTGCTATACCCCTCTTGTCAGAGGTGTACTGCTCTATTCTCTTGAAGAGAGACCACAGAAAGTGAGTTATTTAGCCCTGAGAAGAGGAAGATAAGGAGAAACCTAATTGCAGTCTTCTACTACTTAGTGAAGGTCTGTAGAGAGGTAGTAAAGTGGGTAGTAAATATGTCACAGGTTCCAGCTTCCTCCTATTGGTCTTAGTGGTCCTCCACTGCATGCTCTGCAGTTCATTGACACAACTCTTGCATGAGGAGGCACAAAATTAGGTACATTATTCCATTTGTGGCCTCATGAAGGCCACAGGGCTAAGAGTAATAATTATTTCTCTTGACCTGCTGCATACGATTTCACTAATGTAGCCTGCACTACAGAATTCCTAGGACAAACATACACTTTTGACTCACATTATCTCCCTGTCTACCAGGACCCTCAGGTCCTTTTCTGTGGAGATGCTTTCTAGCTATTAAGTCCCTCAGAGAATCTTCTGAAGAATCACCTCAAACTCTTGTACTTCTCTGCTCCCTAGTACTTCTGGATCTTGAGGAAGCAAACTCATAAGCTGGTTCACTCTTATCTGTCAAAAAATTCACATAAAGTATCATTACTACTTTATTCCATTTGTGTTCGAAAGATGCATTTCGGAAAAACAAGAAGGAAATAGAGAAATGAAATATATACAGAACATATACAACAGATATCACAGCAAGTCATTATTACTCTATGAAGAATGCTTTTATGTGCTTTGGAAGGACATTGCCAAGTAATTTTCCAAAATATACTTCATGTTTTATAGCTATTTCAGGCGACATAAAAAATTAACATACAGTCACACAAAAGCTCTTAGATTCTAAATTGCAAGCATTACATTGTGAATGATAAATGAAAGATCTTCCCTTTCATTTAAATTGCCTGTTATATTCTCTTAAAGCCTGAACTGCACTATCAACTCAAGTCTCTCTTTGTCCCTGGCAAGCCTTGCCTTTATTTTTATTTTTTTTCACATGTGAAATATTTCTTATTTATCTTATAATAAATCTCCTCTTTTATGGTACTCACTGTTCAGTACCAGCAACTTCTACAACCTTTTACTTTAACATTCAAGTTATTTTACAGTTCACTGTCCAATTGACCTCTAAAGTATCCACAATATCCTGTTTCATGCACAGCTTCTTTGGTCAGCCTCTTATGACTGTAAAATCAATATACAGTTAAAGTACTCATTTTTCTGAAGAATTCTGAACTAGTGTTGCCCATCCTCCTGAAACATGCTGTTGATTAGAGGAACTACATTAACAATCTCACTTTTACATTTTTTTTCTTATCGTAGAACATCTAAATATACAACCATCTAAATTTATTCATTGCTGTGATGGACAGCACATTGACTCACTTGTTTGTGATTTACCCACTCCCCATTTAATGTGTTAAGATATCGACATATTTCTATTCCAGAAGATTGATGTTGATTTCTTAACTTGTTTTTGGAGGTCAAATAGCCTTGAGGGGAAGTACCATTATCTGCCTTTATTGATCCAAGGTATTTAAATTTCTTCAGCCTTCTAAATTTCCTTTCCAGTTTCACTTCTGTGATGAACTCTCATAATTATCATGGCCTTAGCCTTACAGAGATACAAAATAGAAAAGAATCCATAAGCAAACTTCAGATGTGAATATCCCACATAGCTTAATTTCTTGATGCTCTCACTGGATGTGTTTTGGACCAGCCTTGCCATCTTTCTCTAAAACAAGCCCTGGGAATGGTCCTGGAGGAAGTTAATTCCAGGAATATGGCATATGGATGAAACTGCATGGAGTTAGGATCTTCTAACTGTACGCAGTCCTCCAACACAATCTCAGTAAGGATTCTGCCTTCAAGTACTCCAGCAGAGCTTCAGGCCATGATCTAGATTTTGTTTTGCATACTTTCATTTTCTTATTATCAAATCAGTAGTCTGGTGGGTTGCAACTCAGATGACATATCTGTCATGTACTTTGGACTAAAAATCCTGAGACATAATAATTATGTTTTAGTGTTACAGGGCTTCCCATGAAGAGGACACTCAAAGTTAAATGCTATCTAGCATGGACATAGCTAGCCAGTTATCATGGAGGTTAGCCCATAGTAACATGGCTAGGCTGTGCCACATGAAATGAAGCCAGAATCTCTTCCCAACTTTATCTCATGGTCGTGATGCACAATCTAAGTACATTCTGTACATCCTGGGGTTCACAGGTGACTTGCAGGTTATCACAATCGTCCTTCCATATCACAAAATAGTAGCAAAAACAGTTTCAGCAACATTCTGGTTTATTACATCTGTACTGCCTATAGAAATAGATATTTTCCAAGACTGTCTGATAACTCATCTACAGAAGCCAAGTTTTTCTTCAGTTGTGGAAATGGATTAATTGTATACAACCTGAGTTAGAAATATCTTTTTAACTTTTCCTTCCAAGGCAGATTTTAGAAAATTAGTTACATGCAGCTATATGCCTCTTTCCAGGTGTTAATTTGTAAATCCTCTTTTATTTTTTGCCTCTTTTTCTTTGTTAAGGTTGTTAGAGGAGCATGTAGAACAAGGTGTTTTGCTCCATGGCATGGAAATATATTGACCCTTCAAACCTTAGCAACACTTTTCAGTGCTGTTATCTCTGAATTTGAGGCATCATGTTAAGGGAACATAACTGGTAGCCACTGTGAATTTTTTTTTACTGAAATTTAGAACAAACTATCCTAAGATTTCATTTATATGGCATAACCCTGAACAGTCAGACAGTGTTATGTGTTTTATCTGTATTCTTCAATCCCTTTCATCAATAGGCAATCAAATCAATCATGTTCTTAAACAATTCTCCATTTCCTGACTAATACAAAGTTGTTCATATCCCACATAAGTCTGCTTGCTTAAAATTTGCTACTCTAACAGGTGACAGTCTGATGTTTCTTAATGTTAGATAATAACAGTTCATTATTCCAGCTGAGAATGTCCCTACCAGTTTCCCTTGTCCTCTAACATTTGATTACTTCTAGGATGTGATGTATCATTTTCAGGATAATACTATATTTTTAAAATACCTATTTTTTTTTTATTGTGTGCCTCCATACATCACATATTCAGAGTATATACATTGAGAACCTGTGAATTGTTTTATGTTTAAGTAAGTGGTTCATCATAAGCTTCTCTAAGTTTTTTTTACTAACGCTTCCTACTTATCAACTTACTTAAATCTATACACCTTTGGTGGATTTCATATTCACAGATTTCATTCTAGTTTCACAGAAGAAAGAAAATGATTGAGAAAAGTAGTGATATACTGTAAAGGAAATACCAGTAAGTAGAATATATAAATTTACTATGGAGTACCTAATAAATGATAAATGCTTATTAAAATTATTAATTTAACAGTTAAAAATGTTTATCCTAAAAGAAAATATTTTTATATTTTTTACTTTTTTATGTTGGTTAGGTACACAGTACAGATTTAATTCTATTAGTTAACCCAATATTTACATTATAGTTTCAGTAGAGACTTAATGCTATTGAAGATTAATGTTTTTGGTATTAAAGACCAGGGTAAGATTAATGAATTGTGTGAGAACAATAATAACATCTGATGCTAAAACAGCCTTGCTTAGTTGTTATAAACAGTTCAAAATTATCTGTAAGAAAAAGAGTAATTGTTTTTAGTAGTTCATTATTGTGAATCATAGAATTTAGTTTGGAAAGGGCCTCAGCAGGCCAGGTTCCTGCTTATAAAGGGCTAACACAGTTTGGTTGGATTGCTCAGGCCTTTGTTCAAGATTTTATGATCATATGATACCTCATATGATCAAAATCATGTAAACTTTCTTTAGCATTCCTCTGTCCAAAGATCAAATACTTATTTCTTATTGCAAAGAACAGACTTGAAAGTAGGCCTATGCCTTTTGACGGCATAACTAGCTTCTGCTTGTAAATTTGTTGTTGTAAAAAGTCTTAATAGAAATAACAATACAAAGATATTATATCTTAGCATATTAAACAAAAAATACAAATATAGAGCCAGATGTCACTTACTTGTAAAAGATCAAAAGTACGCTTGGACCCATAGCCACTGATCTGACACAGCTGCTAACTCTTGTTTCGCTCTTGTAGCACAGACTTGCTTCCACCGAAACCTTCATCTTGTCATTCTGGAAAAGATGCAATTACGCAAGAATATCTTGCTTTTATCTTTATGTTCAACTGTGTGACATCTCACTGTCAAAATCCTACAGAGCAATTTCCAAATAAATTCAGGTTGTTCTGATCTTTCTTGTGATTTCTATACCATTATTTTTTTAATGTCTACTTAATACTCATAATTGCCACACTAAGAAATGTCATATGTAACGGCAATAGCACATTCTCATTCATTAGCATTAAAATACTAAATATTTGGGTTTAATATTTATTTATTTATTATTTTTAGGCTCATGAGCTCTGAAAAAACCTCTATCTAGTATCAAAATCAGACAAGTGAAAACCTACACCAAACATTAACTTTTTATTTATCTTTTTCTGTAAATACTTAGTAACAGGGAATTTTAAAAGAGTATTTCCAATCTTGCAAGTTTTTTAACTTTCTGGCACCACCTGGAGAGACATTTTTATAATGAATTTTCCAGTTCAATTTAATTAACAAAATAGGACTATGTAAGTTTTCACAGCAGTAACTGAAGTTACTGCAGTTTGTTCAAGCCATACTAGAATCCAGGTTGGGACTAGATAATTTCTCAAGATTCAGTCTAACTTAAACCAGAAACATTCTGCCAGTCAACAGTTTCTGCAGGGCAGGGACAAGGGTGGCTTTTCTATTTAGATTTGACAATTCCCTTAATTTTTTTTTTTCTATATCTTCCCTCAAGGAACACCTTTAAGTAAAGAAGATACAAGAGCTTGGTAACAAGGCATTTTGGAAGAAGAGTAAAAAAAGTGCAGGACACTATATACAAATTTACTGTCTCTGCAGCATGTTCATCTTTCAAATCTGTGAAATATATATAGTTGAAATTATCTCACTTTTTCAAGCATTGAATTTTGCCTTGACTATTGTCTGTGGTAATTATTTGTAATTATTTTTTGACCTTATGCAATGATATTTAAAATCAATGGAGATATCTGAGCACATGACAGTGCCAATCCATGTGGAAAATAATATATTGTCTTTTTCTTTTTTCTTTTTATTTTTATTCAGGTTTTTATATTGCTATTGGCATGGACAAAACTTCCAGAAATAAATGTTGTTGCTTAATGTTCTTAGTCTAATTAAATGAAAAAATACACTTAATAAGTAGGCTAGGAGTCTGTCCACTAAACAAAATCTATATCATACAGAAGTCCAAGGACATAAATCATTGACTTAAATGTTATGAGGTTTCGGCACAGGGATCTTTCAAAGAATGCTGAAAAAGCAGCACTGCATAATGCCACCTTGTGGATACTTCACATACCTATTAAAAATGGGATAGAAAAGGTTCTGAGAAAGCAACAGCTTCCAGCTTGTTAAATTTGTAGGTCCCTTAAGGGTTTTCAAAGGATAAGAATAAAATATTTAAACAAATTTAAGCTTGCTTTTCCCAAGACAGATCTCTCAAATAGTTCATTAGCTCTGTGGAGTTGCTGAATACTGAGGAACAGAAAGTGAAAATTGTATGTGTTTGATATTCTTCAAAAAAGTTTCCAGTGTGTTTCAGTATGAAATGCTTCATAATAGCACTAAAAGAAAGACTTGAAACCAATAAAATTTGAAACTTGGAAATTCACTAAGTTTGCTGCAAGGTGTTTACCAAAAATCTACAGTTACAAGGTTTTTGAAAACACAATCAGTAAAGTGTAGTTTTAAATGTAGTTTAAAATGTAGTTAACATGTTTTAAAAACCTATACCTTTACCTCTACACGGTACAAGAGTCTCATTTGCAAAGATCAGAGAGGACACATCTGCAAAGACAGCGTGAACACTGTCACTGAGTGTATGTGGTACAATACCTTTCAAATTTATTATTGCAAGAGAAAACATGTTTACTTTAATATAAATATGTTTAAACTTTTTGCTTTAGCACAGAAAAACATTACCCGCACTAAATGTATGTTTTTAACCGCAAAAGGCTGTATTAAGATAGTGACCATATGCCATCACTTATATTTTCTGAAGAAAAGGTTCCAGTATACTGTCTGGTTTTGAAATGTAATCAGCAGAAATGAAATTGAATTCACCTCATGAGGTCCCTCATCTTCACCTGGATTTTCTTATCAAGGGAATTACTTACTTTGTCTGCTATTCAAATCTGCATATGAAGTAACTTGCATTCTGTGTAGATGACAGAGATCCCAGGGCTCTAGAGCTAAATAAAAAATGACTCCCTCTCACAGCAGAATCTTTTTGATTGTAATAATACTTTGACTAAAGGGTCTTCTTGACTTCAGTAAGAATTACCCAGCATAAAAGGAGCAACAACTGACCATACGTTTTAAGTAAGCCTGAAAAATGGAGACGCAGTCTGTAACATTTTTTAATTAAGGACTTTTTAAGCTTTTCCTAAAACAAGTAAAAGTTTCCAGGCACAGTTAGCTATCATGTATGAAGATCTGTGGTCAGCCCATGGTTTTATGTGCAACCTGATCACAGGATTGAAATAGCTCTACATCCCACACATGTGCATGCAATACTGTATCTCAGAATGTAACAGAAATCCTGATTTCTATTTGTTTTGGGAGAATTTTAATCTAAGCAGAAAGCTATATAATCAAATAAAGCATATATCTATAAGCTAAAAGAAATACTGTGTATGAATTACAGTGTATTTGAAACACGTGCATGAAGTTAAGCATATAGGGGACCTTACAGGAATTCAGGGAACAGATTCATTTGTGAACCATACTATAAAACCATATGGTCCCTTAAAGTAATAGTTTTTCTCTCAGTACCTCAGCTTCACATTTATAAAATGAAACTATTGGTCAAAATGCTTTGTGTTTGGAGATCTGTAGATATGATTTCAGTAACAAATAATGTAAATAATGCATAATACTTAGGTATTGAGTTTCTTCTAGTGGCCTGTTAATTACTAGAAATGTTACTTAGCATAGTAGCAAAACAAATGTCTTTAACAATAAACAGATCTGGTTCTTTAGGAAGATATTTCTTTAAAGCTCATGTGTGATTTTTTCATATAAGAGGATCTCTTAAAGACAAGAAGGTGAAAGGTCTCTTACAGACAAAAATCTTAATTCATATTCTGTTTTCTATTTGACTTAAAGGAAAAACATTGCTATGTTCCATGACATGTTCATGAAATTGTGCCAGAACCTACACTGAACAGGAAAAGAGATTCTCAGTTAGAATAGACATACATATTTTGCTCATAATAGATATCTGAAGAAAAAAAAATCATAAATAAATATGCTTTACTACATTATATGCGTTAATCAGGCACTCCTGAAATGTCACTTTTTTTTTTTCAGATTCCTAAATAGAAAAGCTAAGAAATTAACCTTCATGGTTAAGTTTAATCTTACCATGAAAAAAAAAAAAAACACATTAATGACCTTCTCCTTGAATAACATAGCTTCTGTGGGTGAAGGTTTTATCTTTATGAATGATGTTTCTGATATAATTATGCTATAAAATTATATGCATTCATCGATAAGATTCTGTCCTTCATTTTCAGATAAATGACTTGTCATTTGTACCTGTCTGGGATTCTCAGGACAAAGCTATTTAAGCTGTCAACATCAGTGATATGATAAAATTATTGTATCATATATAGGTAATCTTTCTGTATGGATCCAGAAGAATAGTTTTCACGTGTGTTAAAGACTGAAAGGTTTCTACCATTTGCTATATTTTTTCATGTGCTCCTTCATCCGTAACTGGTGACAAGGAATGCCACATCATTGTCTCAATTCTCAAAAAAATGGCATTGATATGAACAGTGGACTTCAAAGTTCAGTGATGTGTTCTATAGCTGAGGATGCTCCTCATTTTTCAAGCACTCAGACAAGCCTTTTACTTATCTCATTAAGTGACATACATGGTAGCTTTATATGATGGAGAGATGGGTAGTGTTCTTTTGCATGTATATCCTCAAAGATTCAGAGAACTGAGAATTTTGGGGCGCCTGTCTGACAAATATGAGACTGCTGCTACTCTGTTTTTTACTATGCTACAATATTCACTCATGAGAAAATGTCAATGGTCATTTGCTGTACTGATCACTACTTCCAGAAGTGTGGTAGTACTGTAAATGATATTCCAATCCATAAAATTTTTAGGATTTAGGAATCCATGAGATTTTTAGACTTCTGAAGCATCTTCCGGAAAGAATATCTGTTAATGGTAAAGGTTAGCTACTAAAATGTGTTGTACACCTAAATATATCATGCATCTTTAGAAGTACTGAGGCTGCATTATAGACTAGTCAACTTCACAAATGTCTTCTAAAAGACAGACACTGTGAATATTATTATATTCCTCTTAAAAAGAGAATTGTGACATACCTAGAGAATAAAAAAAAATTGCCTCTGGTCAAAAAGTATATTAAATGAAAAGACAGAAGTAGCATCTGAATACTGAGTATTTCAGCTTTCCACTTCATGGATTCAACAATATCATCTACCAAAATACTATACTGCTAAACTTTTGAAGAATTGTTCCAGGTTTTATACCTACTTGCGTACATTATTGTAACTATGCAAGCTGGGCATTGCACAACAGCAAACCTAATGATGTGCAAACATAAAAAGGACCTCAAAAACTGATCATCTGCATGAGATAAATGAATGTTCTTGAAGGTGTTCTCGCATACTTGATTTAGGAATTTTACTTAGTTTACTCCATGATTGAGAGACAAATATCTCTGCAAAAGAATAAACACTTCATGTATGCCCATAGAATAATTTAGCACAATTTGGGAATTTCTGGAAACTTTTGAAACATTGATTTTGATTTTTTTTTTTGAAAAGGACACTTTGGAACTTCTGAGGCAATTTGTATTCATTCTTTTTGACAGTTAATAGTTTCAATTTTGGACCACTCAGTCTGAAAGGAAGGAAAAGGGATTAACTAAATATTAGAGGGATATGTTATTTTGCTCCTTCCTCTTACCATCATATCTATAGTATAGCTTCTTTTAATTAAAAGGATCACTGGCTTTCTTCCTTCTACTTAAGGAGTTAATGTATATACTAGAGGAAGTTATCTTAGAACATATTCTTAAACAGGGAGATTTCTAGTATTTGTGATTTGCTTTTTTCTTGAACTCTACTGATTTAGTATACAGAGCTAACTCTTCACCCCATTCCACGACCACCCAAGCTCTTATACCTGTATATAAGAGCTGTTTCAGTTTTCTTACAGCTTTCCATGGGGCTGGAAGATTAGCAAGTAGTAGGAATATATTTCTTGTGCTTCAACCAGAAAAAATAAAAGGCAAGAAGCAAAAAGATATTATACTAAATTATACTTTTTCTCATACATTTATAATAATTGAAAAGAAGAAGAATTGGGCTGGAATATTCTCCGAGAAAGGCATGTGTGAATGGACTCAGAACAGAAACACATTCAGTACACTTAAACAAATGGTGTTAAGACAAAGACAGCACAAAGAAGGAACCAGTACTGAAGCAAAAAAATAACACTTTTTATATGAACAAAATATATGATATTAAATTCCCTGGGAACTCTAACAGTTGGCGATAAAGTATTATTTCCCACAGCAAGAAACTTTTGCTTTAGCTCATTAATGTACATAAGGCAAAATACATCAAAATCAAATTAACCTTTTATCTTTTAAAAATACCTTAAAATATACTTTGATCGTAACTAAAAGTATCCACTTTTCTGTATCTTTTAGAATTATTTTAGAACATCTTGTAGCTTATGATGATTTGTCATGAAAAGTCTTCATTGACTACTGTTTTCAAGATCTAATTTCTATTCCCTTAAACTAGAGTAACAGAAAGATGTACCTCTGAAAACACTTGTGAAAATAAGGGAAATGACCATCTCATTTCTGCTTGATCTGAATATCTAGGGATGGCTAAGGTTGGAAGGGACCTCTAGAGATCATCTAGTCCAACCCCCCTGCACAAGCAGAGACACCTAGAGCATGTGGCATGGGGTGGCGTCCAGGTGGGGTTTGAAGATCTCCAGAGGAGACTCCACAGCCTCTTTGGGCAACTTGTTCCAGCGCTCTGTTACCCCCACAGGAAAAAAGATCTTCCTCATATGGAGGTGGAACTTCCTGTGTTTTAATTTGTTCCCATTACCCCTTGTCATGTCACTGGCCACCACCAAGAAGAGTTTGGCCCCATCCTCCCTAGCTTCTCCCCTCAAGGTTCTTATGCATATTGATCAGATCTCCCCTCAATCTCCTCTTCTCTAGGCTAAATATGCCCAGCTCTCTTAGTCTTTCCTCATAAAATAGATGCTCCAGTCCCTTAATTATCTTTGTCGCTCTATTCTCACCCTCTCTAGAAGTTGCACGTCCCTGCGAACCAGCTTATATGGGAAGAGCATGAAGAGAGGATTCAATAGGAAGATAGCATGGACAATGGTGATGAAGCATAGGACTCAGCCGGATGAGTGTACTGGTCACCAGTTCCTCACAAAAAACAGGCCCTTTTTATCCCTCTCTTCTTATTCCTCCCTCATCTGTTTTCCCTCGACTATTCCTTAATAGATTTTGCATAGTCTCATGGACCTCCCTTCGATATAGGAAATCATCAAATCTGTCTTCTTCTCAGTTACAAAGTGCAGGTTGGCCCTCTGCAAAGCTCTGCCTGTAGTTTCTTAATGACCCATCAGCTGAGCTTTGCTCTTTGCTGTTGTCTCTGTTATCCCTTATCTAGCAGGTCTGTCACTGTGGGTCCTGTTACTTGCTTTACTTACTATGCTCCTTTTACTTATTATGCCTTTTGAACTGAAAAGGTCCTTGATTAGCTAACCTTAATGAATCAGATTCTCTCATATTCTACGTAGCTTTACTAATAACCATTAGTTATATCCTCTTCAGTAAATATTTTACTACTTATCTACTCTAGGCAATCATTTACCACCAAAAACATCACTGCATGAAATCTGAAGTCTCTATTCCATCATTAAAGCACAAAGTAGAAAAAAAAGGAAGAAACTACTTTTTTGTGCAATTCTAAGCACAACTCTAAGAGTGGAATTGCTACAGACATATCTATAATTACTAAGTCATACAGCTGCAATCTGCTTTATTCATTTACATATGTGAAAAAAGGTAAAAGAGAATTTCTATTGTTAAATGTCTAGATTTAACTTTCTCTTTATTTCATCCAGTAATCTCCCAATAGGTATTTAAAAACTCTAGAGGATTAAAAAACCTTTTAAAAGCCTCAGTGCTCACACTCTGAAGCCAACTTTGTGTGGCAGTCATCATTTCCAAAATGGTTAAGCAAACTTGTTCCTGAAACCATGGTACAGAAGTAAAAGTGAGTGTTTGGCTTCCTTCACAACAGAGACAGTTGTCTGTATCCAGCTTTTCAGAGTACTTATGCATAAAGCTATTCACACCTGCAATGTGACTTAGACAGTTCATCATTGAAACTTTGTCTAACAAACTAAATTCTCTCAGGCATAGTCTAACCATCTGGAATTATTCTCAATGTGAAAACTGCATACAACAATTAAATTAGTATCTTTCTCTGTGCTTTCACTAGCTTGCAAGGGGAAACTGGCAATTTTCCGATACCACAGGCTTAATAAGAGCCATTTCCATTTTGATATCGTAAGAATTACATGGACAAATATTGGATAATAGTGATTTGAGGGAAATACAACAGATTTCTTTCAATTAAAAATTGTTGCAGGGATCTATTTTATATTGCAGGGGTCATTCAGAAAAGAATTCACAGAAAAGAATTCAGACTTAATAGGCTGAATAAATAAAGTGCCTCTGAAGTCTACAGGAAAAGGAGGAAAGAAACTCTGCCTTTCTCCTGCCTTTTTTTTTTTGTCTGCAATCTTGGCAGCAGGAATGACTTTGATTACAAGGAGAGAAAGTCTTACAGTCTTTTTCAAATAGTTCCTGCATATTCTCATTCACTGAAACTTAATAAGCAATTCTATTCTCAGGAAGACTGGAAAAACAATTCTTTAAGCAGAAGACTAACTGCCCTGCCAAACTGCACCTCAAACTGAGGGGGCAGGTCAAGGGGATATTATTCTGAAAATTAAGATCAGCCAGTAACTGCCTTATGTATTTCTGCTATAGGAATATTCTGAAGGCAAGTCACAGACGTGAGCAATTTTTGTATAAATTTTCTTTGTGTAGAAATTTGCCCCAGATCATCTGGCAGGGCTCAGCCCTGGGTTCATCATTACTTTTCCCAGTACCAGAAAATCCTGTTGGATTATGAGATCATTATTTAATGATTCAAAAGAGTAAGATTCCCAATGGTAGAGGAAGTTATGGATTGGTAGGCCACTTTTTTTCTGAGTCAAAATGTTTACCATCTGCATTAGTGCATTGAGACAGCCAGACTTGCAGCTGTTTTTATTTGGATTATAAAGGTTGGCAGATTTTTTATATACACATATTTTAACAATATTGTACAGTATAAAACCTTCTTCTACATGCTGCCATCCTCTACTGAACTGTGTTTTTTTATTCCACAGGTTCTCTATTCACATTATTTTTATATCATTAGGTTTAAATGTAAAATATATTTAAAGTATATATTTTTTTGCATGGCATAACATTGACCTATACCTAAAAAATCTATAAAATATAATTTTTAATTGATTCCCTTATTCTGTTCCCCAAATCCCCCTTTTCACTTTTTTTTAAATTTTGTATTTTGTAATTTGTATGTTAAAAATTGTCTTTTAACATACATCCTCTTTCAAGATATTTACCTGTGGCCAAGCATTTGTTGTAATAACAAGATATACCATATTAAAAGTTGGTCCAATCAGGTAAGCCAGAAATGGAAATGCTGCTTACACATTTGGAAGACTGTACTGTAACTTTTTTGCAATATCATTTTAAAGATTTTTATTTTTCCTCCTGAGCAGTAAGTGCAAGAAGGCAAGCATGTTCTGCAAGTCATTGGAATTGTTCCCTAAAAAACATTTTTTTTCTTAATGAGTTCACAAGAGACTAAGAGAAAGTGGGGCATCTCATTTTAGGACCAATAATGATTTAGATCACTCATTATTAAAGCTATTCAACTCAAAATTATCTTTTGTATAAGGCTGCTAAATTTTGGACAAAAATTATATTTCATTTCTCATCATTGAAGCTTTCTTCTGTCCCTATTTTACCCTGTGAAAAAGAGAATAAATTAAAAAAAAAGACTAGCATTTAAATTGTTGCATATTCAAAATATTTTTAGAAAAGTCTTCATTACACCAAGAGAAGGCTGAGTTTCCTATTTGAAAGGAAATCTGTGTTTTTAACGTTTGTTAATTTCTGAATTAATCAAAAGAATCTGTGCATTTCAAATATGTTCAGTATACTAGTATATTATTGCAGTATATATCATGTGTTATCGGCAACAGTTCTCCAAGTCTTCCATGAGAATTAAATATTCAAATAGGGATATATTTGTCTACTAAAAGAAAGAGATCTTCTAGTAAATTTATTTATTCTACTTCTATATTTTTCAGAGGGATCACCAGAATGGCAACTTCTTTGTAGCAAAGACAGTCAGGAGGGTTTCGCTGTTCACAAGTCCTTTGCACATATGTCAGTGCTTAGCAACCAAGGAAAGCTTGACAGAATTATTATTATTGAAGCTTTTTCATTAATGTTGCACTTTATACATGTGCATATATATGTTGCATTAATGTTTCCACTTTATACAACGGGAAAAGCACAACATGTATGATTATTCCAGTTTGCTTCACGCAGAACTCTTGGTAGGAGATAGCTCTTGGCTCCAGCGCTTCAGGAAGACCTGAATATTCTTTGTGCCCAGTTTGAGAAGCTGTGAGCACACTCACAACCAAAGAGCGGGGAAGAGCCAGGCTGGAGAGAGGTAGCACCCTCACAAGATAAGGAAACAGCGAAGCATATGCAGAACATATTTTTCCCTTAGTTTTCATAAAAAAGGCATATCAGTCATTTTTTGTAGCTGAATTGATCTTTAAGATGAGATTTGACCAAGGATAGCTACAGTCTGTGGCCTGGCTGACATTGGTCTATTGTGTTCTCATTATAAGGTGGTTTTACATGTTTTCTAGCCAGTGAAATACATTTACCAGTTATGCTATAACCTGGATATTTTTAAAGGCTCAGCTCCTGACAAAACCCTCTTTTTTTTTTTTTTCCCAAGACAGATTACCTCTCTGGTGGAGGGAATGGACCAGCGTTCCTTCTCTTACCATGGTGGTTATGATGTATGCACAGCCAACAGATGTCAACAGATATTTCTCAGGTAAACGTAAACTGACAGTGTGGTAACAGACACCTCACTCTGGTGTCTAGATAGAGGGGTCTACACTCATGTCAGGGATTTGGCTGGGCCAACTACACTTATGTTAACAGTATTTACAGTATAGTAAGCTGGTAGCAGAGTTCAAAAGATTAATTTGACAAATGGAGAATTTATAAGAAAAAGAAAAAGAGGAGGAAGACTAAAGGATCTAGAAAGCCTGATTTTTGGTATTACGCATTTCAGAACAATATTGGGCTTGTTAGGGTGAAATCACTTAGCACAGATGTGAGGTAGTGGCCGTCTCTCGGCCTTCTCTGGGGCAGTCTTTAGGCTGACTCTGCTGTCTCACTGTCTCACCCCACTATCCTACTTTTTCAGTGACCATCAGAATAAACCGTTTTTAGGAGAGCACTTAAAACCCTGAGGAAGCAAATGTGGGTGTAAAAGGTCAGGCTAACAGAGGTTTTTCATAGTGCGTCTTACCTGTTAGAAGAGCTGATTGAGAAAGATTGTTTTTAAGTTAACATTTTATTGTTTTGGGAGAGAGCTGCAGAGCTCAGGCACCAGAAAGGAAAAGGCACAGACATGAAGACACATGGAAGGGGTTTGGCCACTGAGGAAAGAGAAATCTTGGNCCAGAAAGGAAAAGGCACAGACATGAAGGAAAGAGAAATCTTGCCAAAATGAGGAAAGATGAGATGAGGAGTTAGTTATAAAGAGATGGGATGCTGCAGAGGGTGTAAAAACCAACATGTATACAAAGGTATTGAAATGAGATTGCCAGTTTAACTAGTGATAGTTCAGGATGCCTGATGTATTGCACTTACAAAGACAAGCATTAAAATTACCAGAAAAAAGGGTCTCAGACTTTCCTAACAAACACCAAAATAGTCTTGCTTAAGGCAATATTATTCATGCTAAAGTCAAACCCCCTAATTAATAATTATTAATATGGTGCAATTTGAGGGATGATATGTGACACAGGTTTAACCCCGGCGAGCAGCTGGGGAAGGCTCCGGTCAGGACAGGGATGTTCTAGTTGTTTGCACTCTTTATTTTAGAGCTGAGATCACAGCACTCTTTTATCCTCATTGACTCGAGCTTTGCACATTTGCCTCTGATTGGGAAACAGCTATGCCCTGGCATTTCCCTCTCAGACAGCTTAGCTGAGAAGAAACAGAACCGTATTTAAGCTGAAGGCATAACTCCTTTCTGCTTTCTTCCCCCCACACTGCCACTTAAAATTCCTTGATGCTTATTAATGTTCTCAGCTTTGAAGTAAGCTACTTGAAAATATACTAAATAATATAGTGCCTTTATATATATATATATAGAGAGAGAGTAATTTACATTCATGATTTTCAGTAAGGCTGTTATGCTGCAGAATTGGAAAAAAAATCTAAACTAAATTCTGAAACATTTGCAGGATATGACAAACAATTTGAAGTAAATCATGCTGTTCCTCAGTTTCTCTGCTTAATGCCAAGGAATGCCAATACTCAGAAAGGCAAATTCTTTCAGTAGGGGATATGATGAAAACCCCAGATTAAATCCATACCAAAAAATAGTTAGTGAACTCTTTATGTGAACACATTTCCTTATGTATATATATCATATATAAAACATGATGATATGAAAAAAAATGCTTATACCAAGAATGGAAAAATGCAGATGTCAGAGATAAAAAAAAACTTCAATTCCACATCCGAAGAGCAAGCTCTCTTTTGACATTCAGTTAACATAAGTAACATGTATATATTAGGATGAATATACACACCTGCAGCATCCATGCGAGGAACAAGTTAACTCCATCTATAGGTGGTTTTGGGATCTGAATTGGGATCTGAATTGGGATCTGAACTTAAGCATATCCTGTGGACTCAATTCTATGTTTTTTTAACAATTGTTTTTTAAGCACGTGAGATACTTTGCAGACTAGTGCCCATCTTTTTTTTTTTTTCCCTTCCTCAGAGTAAATTTTAATTTCCTTGTTCTGCATTTACTGATGAATAGGGATAGCAACAAAGAAAAGACAAGTTAGTATTATGCTACATCTAGCATCTGTGATCGAACCTTGGATTTTTTTGTTCTGATACATATTAAGTTCAATTTCCTCACAAGTTGACAGCCATTAAATCTTATACCTTCCTAAAATATATTTATTCTTTTTATATTTTAGTAAATTTTAGGATATCATTTTCTGATATTAGTCTTTGTCTTCTTTTTTATTTTTTGACACCCATTTTCACAAGCTGATATTGTTTTCCAGTCAAGTTTCATGGATTGTAAGACTGGCTTCTGAGTATTTACATCTCAGGCAAAATGTGCTAGGAAACACAAACTTATAGAATTATGTTATAGAATTACAGATTTACAGAATGCTTAAGGTTGAAGGGATCTCTAGAGGTTATCTAGTCCAACCCCCATGCACATCCAGGGTCACCTAGTTCTTTATCTTTTGCACCTATAGGACCAACCTGGCAAGGAACCTCAGAAGACAACAGACATATTGGGATCCTCAGCCAACAATGACAAAAAAGGCTGTTTTTGTGCCCTTCCCCACCTTTTCTTTCCTAGATTTATCACATAACAGAGAAGGCAGTCATTTAAGGGAAGGAGTGAGGAGGATGGGGCTGGCCTCTTTTCAGTGGTGGTCTCTGACAGAATCAGAGGAAATGGCCACAAACTGAGGCATAAAAAGTTCCACGGGAACTTAAGGAAGAACTTCTTGACAGTGAGGGTGACAGAGCACTGGAACAGGCTGCCCAGAGAGGTTGTGGAGTCTCCTACTCTGGAGATCTTCAAGACCCACTTGGATGCAGCCCTGTGCCACGTGCCCTAGGTGGCCCTGCGTGTGCAGGGGGGTTGGACTAGATGACCTCTAGAGGTCCCTTCCAACCTTAGGCATTCTATGATTCTATGATTCTATGACTTCTCCAAGCTGTTAAAAATGCAGATTTAAGTATTTCTAGTCTCATTGACTTCAGCAGGGAAAGGGCTCTAAAATCATTTAAATAAACAAACAACCTTACCACCCACCCTAACAAATCTAACCAGTAATACAATCTTTGACACCTTATATGTGTCATTATAATATTCTTCCTACCTTTCTTCCTACTCTTCTGTCCATTCTATATTTTGTATGCCTAACCATGAAAAATTATTTCTAAATTTGTTTGATCTGTATTAAGGCTTTGTAAGGTCATGCTTGATTTAACACAATTTATTGTGACTCTTCCTGCTGACTTTAATCATAGCAAGATGCAGATTCCTTTCTGCTTGAGGTAAAACCCAGCTCCAACACAATCAGATTTGTCCCAGGCTCTGCACGTCTGCTTCACTAACCTATATTCTGCAGAGTGACAAACTATGTTTGCCATATTTTTGTTAGCTCCGATGAATATATAAGGTACACCTGAAGTAGTGCATCAACGACAAAATTAAAGGAATTTTATAGTCTCAGATGGTATTGGTTCTATAAATCTATGCTAATGATTGTGACCTTTGGAAGATTTGAAAGTAATTGAGGATACTAACCCAGGAACCTGCAGGATTAGACCCTGAAAGGCGAACCCTCACTCTCGTTGCTTTGTGTTAATCTGGCATCAGTAACAGGCAGAGAAGCCATAAACCCAGACTGGTCAAGATCTGCTGAGTGATGCGCTGGCCCTGGGAACCAAAGCAGCTCAGTAATGCTCTGCAAAGCTGCAGGACTTTGTTTGGACACTGATGTTCATCAGGCTGACCTAGAGACAGCCCAGGAATCACACAGTGACGGGGTGGTTGGATCACAACGGCATTGACTTGATCCAAACAGGACACATTTCAACTTTCTCCCTAGATTCATTTCATGTTGATAACATTCAGAAATATAGCTGTCTTTCAGCTCCACATTGGATGTAATATTAAGAAGGGATAAGTTAGGTGCTCTTTGTCATGTGAACCATGAAAGATATCTGAGCTAGAAGCAAATAGAGAAAGAAAAAGAAAACAGAGGATGCTCCATTTTTTCTACCAAATATACAAAACTCCCTAGTAAATAAAGCATTTATTTTTCTTTCTTACTTACTCGTAGCATTTCTTATATTTCTTGCTTACTTAGCTTCTTTATTATTTTTGAATATATGAATATTCAATATATATTTGAATATTCATTTGATAATGTCAGTTTTATCAGCATGTCAATCATCAGGAATGTCACCCTTATTAAAACCTAAAAGACTTGTGAAGTGGAATCCTTTTTAAGGATGATGTAAAAATATGCATCTGTCCCCTTTCCTCCATGAACAGATAGTCACAAAAGATAACAAGAGCAGAATTATAACTGAAGTCTTTTTCTAGTTTGAGCTCTCTGTTGTTGCTATCATGGATCACACTAGTATATGCTCCAGTACAGGCTAAATAAAACTGCATTATTTAGTTTAATTTATGAAATCTCTGCACAATTTATACTCTTAATGAACACCGAGGACAACTTGCACATCCTTCTTGATTTCCTCTACCTCTTTATTAATCCTATTTACTTCCTGAGTAGGTTTTACGGGCCTGAGGGTTTGTCAGATTAAATATTAGTGGATGTGTTTTATCTACAGGTTCTGTGTCAATGAATAATTAAAAACAATATACTCACGTGAACACTGCTTTCAATTATTCCTTCATGCACACTTATCTTTCTTCTGGTTAGACCATGTAATCTCTCTTACCAATTTTCTATGTAAGCCTAAGGGTAGTAAGTAACAATTTGTGTTTTTTCACTTGTATTACCATCATCCATTAATTATCTGCACACTTGCTGTTATACACCATATCCTCTCCTCCCACAAGCTCACACAAACACATGCTAAGCGTCTTAAACTATCTTACTTCAATATTTCAATGACAGCTGACTTTCATGCAATGCCCTCTGATCAGTATCTTCCTCATAGCTGTAAAGATGTTGCTGAAAATTCTCGTAAGACCCTCATATTTCTTTTTTAAATACTAATCCTAAATGGAACTGAAATGTGAGTTGTGAATTTATGTCCATAAAAGTTTAAGGCATAGCGTATGTTTGTGAATAAGTAAAAAGGAAGATGCTAAGAACATAACACGGACCAGCTCAAAAATTACAAATGGAAAAAGAAAAAAAATCTGTCTTTTATATATATATATATTAGCTAAACTGCTAATGGAATTGTCCAGCTATATTTCCTAAAAAGAATATGCACTTTCCATAGAGCTCAAAAATTTCCCTGGTAAGTCATGATTTTTCCAACATTTTTCTCTGTAATAGAATGGAAATACTGCATTTGAGGATGGTTTACACCGAAGCAAAACATCTTCATTGTCTTAAGTTTGATCACAACTTTTGTGAGTGCAGACACAATCTGTTCTCAATAAGTTAAGTGCAGATCGCTAGTAGCTTGAGTGGCTTTCCCCACCTGCAGCAGGTCTGTCTGTATCCTTTACCATGTGTTTCATTGCTCCCTTGCAATCAGCTGGTGTGATGCCACATGGCTGACACAGTTTTGATGACAGGCCTAGCCCTGGGGACACATCAGATGATGATGGGAGAATAAACACTGGGGAAACAGAGAAGAATTTAATGACAAGTGAAGTTAAAACTATTTTGCTTAAATTCAGCCAACCAACTGAACAACCAGAATGATCATTTCAGTTCAGAAACAGCTGTGGTGAAAGAATTAGTTTATATTGGAACTGTCAATGTGAAATATTTCAGAAAATAATTTTTGGGAAACTTCCACATTTTTCATCATAATTTAGAACAAAAACAAATGTCAAAATATAAGAATTTTCCATGCAGTAAGGATTCAGTATTCCCTGATGTTAATTGTTCCAACTATTTTGATCAGATGTGTAACAAGAAAAATATGAGTTTATTTCTAAAATAAAACTAATTTGCTACTATTAATATGAAAATATATTTACTTAACCAAAAATATTTTTAGTGGTTTTTAAGAAAAAAGAAAAATGAGGGCATATTTTTTGAAGAAAAACTTCTTTACCGTGAGGATGAATGAGCACTGGAACTGGTTGCCCAGCGAGGTCATGGAGTCCCTCTCTTTGGAGATGTTCAAAAGTTATCTGGAACAATCCTCCAGCCTCAGCATTGGGATGGAGTGGATGATCTCCAGAGGTCCCTTCCAACATCAACGCTTTTGAGATTCTGTAAATCTCTTTTTCTCTGTATAACATTTACAGTTAGGTGTGGAATATTTTTGTGTATGAGATATGAACCTGAAATGAATGAAATTGGACCCTAATCTACAAGAGAGCTCTGATGTAGATTCAGAATCTGCAGTATTATAACTACCTTGTATTTACTGCAATATTCAATTAATATTGATATTTAAAAAAAAAAAAAAGAGGGAAAGAAAAGTTCTGTACTGATTTCTCACAGCTAATAGAGTCTGTGTTTAAGTTTGCTTAAATGATTCTGAGTGGAAATGTTGTCATAATTAGTCATACAAAAACCTCATATGGTCAAAATGCAAGACTCCAGTTTATCATAAGCTGGAGAAAAACTTCTTTGTTTTATTATTGAAATAAGTAAAAGTGCTTTGTTCTTGTAGCAGTAGTATCTGGATTTGTGGATTCACACTGAATAGAAGTACAATGAATTCTCATTAGCTCACGCATACAAGCTATGGATCTCGCACACTTAATTATATGAGTTTATTATACTTGAACAGCACATATATGAGTACTTTAATATGATAAAAATATTAGTATATCTCCAAGTAAATGTGTAACATACTACATTTTTTAATACTAAGAAAGATTACCTCTATATACCACTAAATGTCATATTGTTAAGGGAATAAGTTTCATAGATCCAATCCAGAACTACATTCACCCTTCATAGCAGGTTCCTAAAGAAACCACAGGAGTGAGAAGGCAGAGATTGTATTTGGTTCTAAATAGGTAAAAATATGTCACATATATCTCTGAATATGATGTGAGAAAAAAAAATCAGAGCTGGACAATCTCTCCAGAGGATTGTATTCCTGTACCTACAGATCTGTCATAACCACATATCTTTGGAATTTCAGAATTTGGTTGCAGCCAGCTGCTTTCCTTTCTTCTCACCTGACATGTTATGAACTTCAAGGAGGTAGTAAAATGTCAGGTAGGCCATACAGTCTCACATATGTGAGCAATGCAAATCCTCCCATCTAGACGAATTAAACATGATGAAATTCCCTGAGAGGTTTTTATTTAAGTGTCACTTCTATATTAGGAGCAATCCTGTCTTTTTCATGCTTAACAGAAAGAACAGGTAGAATACTGGGACCTACTGATAATAATATACAAAGACAGAACCTCAGCTAAGGTGAATTGACATAGATTTGAGGGAAGTGATTTATGTCTTCATAAACCTTTCCTGGTGCTCTTGCTTAAGCACTGTGTTCGAAGCAAGTCTATGTGCCAGCCGTGATAAACATATTAATACATCATTGAATTTCAATTGCTTGAAATTAATTGACAAATAAAACCATCCTAATTTGTTATATTTGTTGTGTAGAGAAAATGCAATAGGATTATGGACAGCAGTTTATTGGTGATTGGGAACGTTGGACCTAAGGAATTTGCTTGAAGCTAGAAGTAGTTTCACAACATGACACTTATTATTCTTGTTGTATGCTAATATTTTGCTGTTCAACATTAAAACTATTAAAACTGACTTCTTTCAGTAACATTGAGCTACATTTCTACAAATTAATTTTGTTGCAAAACTTGTGCGATATAACTGAAAGAAAGAGCAGTTTTTCACTGCCTGGAATAGTAGGAAAATATTTTCTTTGCTCGGTGATATTTTAAAATGTGAACAATAAGTACCTGAAGAATATGTTGAAACTGAGTGAAGTTCATAAGGCAAATTGTGTGACTTGTTTAACTATTCATCTAATGTGAATGTATAATTTATCATAGACAAAAAGGGAGCATCATAGGCTCATATAACAATAGATAACAAGAAGACCAGATAGATAGGTTTTTAGTGGTATGAAGGTATTTTGTTAAATTTGGTGACTGCTTTGACCACTAACTGACAGAGTATTATATGTGCTGTTACAATGATATCACTTTCATAGGCTGAAAATGAGAGAACTGTTCAGATGCTGAATCAAAAATGTATTGTTTAATGTAACCTGACACTTTTTTAATATCCACTGAAGAGTATATAGTTGCAATGGAATTCCTAAGCATTATAAGTGATACTTCAGGCAACCAGGTAAAAAGTAGTATTATACCTCATCTTGATGGAGACAGAGCAAGTGATCAGAAAACTGAAAAAAAACAGTGTTAAGTCTGAGAGATTATCTTGCTCACATTTCATGCCAAGGAGAGAAGCAATTGTATATATTCTTCACATGAACATGCACATATTTGATGTTTAAAAACATCAGTTTCACAAGACTGAAAACATTATGAGAAAGTGCATGGACATAAAAGAAAACTCACTAAAGTTATGTTTGATGGTGTTTATTACATGTTTACTTTCAATTCTGAATTGGAGAAAAATATTCTACTGGTTAAAAGATATTCCCATGACAGGATTTTAAAATAATGGTAATGAAAACAAAAATAAAGGCAATGAACCATGAAAAGTGAAAATTCATATCATAAGAAGAAGCTGGTAAGAGAAAAAACTATAGTTATGAAAATTAAGGTTGATATAAGATAATTTTTGAAGTATAATCTTAAAAAAAATATATTTTGCTACTATAAAACACAAACGATACAAATGTTAGAAGGCTCAGCAGAATTACAGTATTTTCATGTATCTGCCTGATAATTGAATCTATCAAAAAATCTTGTGCTTTGTGAGCAAAACTTCACATAACCTTCAGCTGATTTGTGCTAGTGAATTATTAAGGAGATTATGCACCTGAATATATAGCCCAGAGCAGTGAGAAAAGTACCAGCTTAGATTTATCTGGGGAAGGGTTCTCCTCAGTTTGCCTCTGTGTACTTGTAGCATCTGTTTAGCAACATAGTTTTATTTTGGGGTTTTTTTTGTTGTTTTGTTTTGTTCTTATATATAACTCTTAGTTATATGTGCTAGTTCACTTAAATCAAAGCTAAGGGGTTGACTTACCCTCTGAAAGTACTTACTCATGGAAGAAATATTTGACAACCAAGATTTCCTCAATTATTCAAAAAAAATACAGGCTCTGGTGGCTAGAAGATGGAGAAAGGCAAACTGAGAAACAAGGCACCCCCTGTTCTTTTTTTAAAGAAAAGTAATTAGCAACTGGAACAACTCTCTGTTGTAAAATAGTAGTAAAAACTTTTAAACAAAACTGAATGCTTTTCAAAAGTGCATGTTATGTCAAGCAAGAATTAATTCAAATATGCAGTATGGTTTACATTATAGAGGAAATCAAAACAACAGTTCTTTATATAAATATCATAATAAATATAAATATAATCATACATTTATATTTATAGTTCTTTATAAACAGACTTTATAATCTCTGAATCTGTCCTGCCTCACACATACCAAGACAAATGCTATCATCCTCAACTAGCATTTTCTACTTTTTCATTGTCTTATGTGTTGCAAAACAACATCAAAAAAGGAAACAATCAGAAAATAGGATGTCTTGTCATTTGTCAAGAGCCATAAGCTGATAATATAGCTTTATAACACCTTTTGCTTAATTTCATGATTTCAAACACTAATGTAGCAATTCTTATACAATAAAAGGTATGAAGCAGTACAGTTGCTGCTTAATTTGAAATGCCATATGCATTATTCAAATTCACTCATGCAAGGTGCTGTATTTTATGCAAGACACTGTGTACAGTTTTGCTGTTATTATTCCTGTAGCTTGTTTTGAAAATATTTGTTTTGAAAATGAAGAATGTGTAAGTCTTCAGGGATTCATATTAAACTCCTGTATAGCCAAATAAAACATCCAGATCTAACATATTTCTCCTTTTTTTTCCTCAGGTTTGCCCAAGCTAAAAATTGAACAACAGCGGGTGGCAGCTCATGAAATCAGATGAAATTTGGAACAGAATATGCTTTTATGAGGATATCTGGAGAAGCACAATACAATAGAGATTGCTTTGGTCAGTGTTTCTGCTCAGTTTAAATCTTGTTATCAGAGTGTTTTCTCTTTTTAATTCATAGCATACCCTTCTCTAAACACTGCAGACAGTAGTTCTTTTTTTGTGATATCTCTTTTCTGTGGAGGCAGACACAATGTCGCCCATTATGGGTTGCATTTTGGATCCTCTTCCAAAAGGAAGCATTTCCAAACATGATCCAGATGTCAAATTTTGCAGGTGTTTGTTAACAATTTTACTTTTTTTTTTGGCAAAATATCCTCTAAATGACTCAGTACCTTGAATTCAGCCGCAGAGTTTGTAAAAAATTCCCAATTCTATTTTTATCAGATGTAGAAAGATTTTTGTCTGGCTTGTCCATACCCAGAAGGACCTGTTAGATTGGTATGACAGACTTGCTTTAAAGTCCACTGCAGACAGAATGTCTGCTCTTGTAGAGCTGACATACTTTTTATTGCATTACAGTTAAGCAGATTTTCTTTGCACAGGAATTAAATACCTCCATGCATTCCCACTGAAGAATATCTTTCTTTACACAGGAAGTAAAGGCATGGGTCTCTTCTTTAGAAAGGACAGCAGCTTTCACCATTTAAAACTGCTGAAATGGTTGGTGAGGGACTGACATTTTTTAGTTCTGTGCATATATGGAAAATGAAAGAAATTAGAGATAACAGTCATTATGCAGGTATCATCTGTGCTGTTGAATACTCCTGGACAGGATGTTAAAATCAGAAGAAAGGATGATGCAGAGAGTAGTAAAGCAGCACCCTTCCCATAGCCCTGGCCCCACGAACTCAGAGGTTGATATTCCTGACAGGGGTATGTAGAGACTAGAGAAAAACTGTGGTAGATCTTTGCTTTCTCCAATACTTTTGCTTTCTGCTGCTGTCCTTTAAGCAACATTAACTGACAGCTCAAGGCCAGTTTAAAGCATCAGCACGCAGAGGAAGAATCTGGGATGGCATCTTAAATTGAGCAAGATAGCCAATTGCTACCGTGCACAGGTTTGGGTCTGGCTTTCTGTCTCACCTTGTGCAAGCTACTTGCATACAAGTTGATTTTATTATTTGGCTGTTCTGGGCCCAAGGCTCCCCAGGGAATTAAGTTTGTAAAACATGATGAAATTACAATCAACCAGTGACGCAGTGTCTGGGCAGCCTCCTGTCATGGAAACAATGCTACAAATAGCGTTATCATCTACCTCAGCAGCAGGTTCCAAAGGGCCTTTTTTTCCCCCAAAGATTTTAATTTTTAGTCAGTTGAAGAAAGTAGGAGATTTGTTTTGGTTTTGGTTTGAGTTGGGCTTTTTTTCTTTTGGTGAAAAAAAAAAGGTAGATCATCTGTTTTGCTTAAGTTATAATTTTTAGAAGACAAAAAAACAGAAATCATATGTCTTTTCAAGGAAATTTACATTGTGTTTTACTTGGAGATTATTAATATACATTTTCATTCTTACTCTAAATAATCTCCTTTGAGATTATGAAATTCGTTAACAATACATTGAATTTAATCAAATCAGTTGAAAAACTTATATTCAAAGAAGTACTTATTCCTTATTTACTTTGCTGGAGTCAGAGCTCTCTTTTCTTGGCTAGTCTGGTATCATTCTGCCACCCAAAAAAGACCAGGGAAAAATCTGTCGGGAAGACTGGCATAGGCAACTTCAAAAAAAGAAGCAAAATACAATCAAATAAAGAAACTAAATGAATAAAATAAACGAGAAATGGTGAGTAGATTAGACTGGAAAGTGAGTGGTGAACCCTATTTCTACCAGTAAATTGTGAGTGAACTCCAGGAAGACATGTTTGGGGATCAAGGGCTATATTTTCAGTTTCTTTTGAATATCAGTGATTGAAAATTCTGGAGAATAAATCCATGAATATACCTACTTTTGGATTTCTTCTGCCTTAAAAAAGACTCAAGTGGAATCATATATGAAACTCCTTTAACTTTAATGGTTAGTTCTTCATGTTGAGCTGTTGCAGGGATAAGTCTTTTGAAATATCTCTTTTTCTCTGGAAAACCATCAGTGGAGGCCTTTTTTCCAATTCATTTTTGCACTAGGTTGAGGAAGAAATTATAGAAATGTATGGTGAAATACAGAGCGACTTTTCTTTACTGTCAGTTTTGCCATGCCATGTAAAATAGGCAGTTGAAGTAAAAGATACTTTTTGGCTGTGTTCAGGTAAAAAAAAAAAAAAGCTTTAAAATCTGGAACAACAACAACAAAAAACTTTCTAAAATACTGTTCTGTTGTTACCAATAGTAATAATCTTGCTCTATAAAACTATACCTTCCGAATTCCATTAGTTCCAAGTCATCCTTCTGATTCAGAAATAAAACTTACTCGCGCAATCCCATATTTTAATATACGCAACATCACCCATCTTTGTTTGACAGGCCTTGCTACACAATGATTTTATGGAGGTCTTATATCATGATAATGAGAAATAAGCTCTCAAACACAAAATATGTATAGCTAATACCTAAGAGCTTTCCAGGAGGTGGGAGAGAGAGATATTGCTGGTCTGCCATGTGCCACATGTGGGCATGACAATGTCCATAAGCATGAACAAGAAAAACTTGCAGAAAAAATCCATCTAAAAAAAAGCCTTCAAGTATAAGCATCTGAATATGTGTCCCTTGATGGCTAGAATGAAATTCATCCAAGATGAGGTAGGTGAAAAGGAGGTTATATTATCACTGCTATGAGAAATAAACAGCTAGAGTAAATCTTTTTTTAATAATACCTTTTTATATTTCCTGGCAAAAGGATGAAACAGCACGTAAAATATCAAAAATCTTCATGCAGCTAGACTCTTTGACTTTCAGATGAGATTAAGAAATCCAAAAGCAATGGGGAATTATGGCTACTTTGCTTGTTGCTTCTATCAAGCTATATCACATGGCCATTACAGGAGGAGTCTCTCAAAGTTGTCTGTGAAGGATCTATTCATAGAATCTAATAGTAGCTACTAAGATCTGAGTTTGTACTCTATACTGTATTAAAAATGATTTACTAAATGACTACAAATCCATACTGTGTCCATAGAGCCTAACATATGAATTCAATACAATACTATGAAAGTAGTAGTGGTTTTAATCAAGGTGCATTGGTTGAGTATATATTCCACTCATTTGTTTAAACAGCTGATTATAATATAGTCTACTTCGTTTGAGCCAAACCTATAAAATACAAGGAAAGGTGTTACACTGTAGCCTGGTATTAAATGTACAGATTTTGGTCTTACAGCTGTTCTTAAACACTGAGACACACTGCTCCTCACTATACCCTTTTTTTTTATCATTTGCCCCTCAGCCAGGCTTTATTCATTGCAGTCGTTCAAGACAGGTCCAGCACTACAGAGAAATAACTGAAAATCTGCTTCAGAAAAAACAATCTATGATGTCAATCATCATCTTCATTTTAATTTTTATAAGAATGAAAAATATAAGCATATATGATCACTTGATATAAACCAGCTGCCTCAAATGAGTTAAATTTAGGGTTTTTTTTTTAGTTTCTTTTTACATTTCTAAATTGGCTTACAGTTAAATCACAACCTCAGGTAAGTAACTCTGTCCCCTTGTCTCTTTATTCCAAGACAAATACAGATTTAAAACAAATGTCATTTTGAATGATAGGAATTAAAGAAAGAAAAAGAAAAAAAAAAGAAAAAAAAAGTAGCATTTTTTCAACATTATCTGATACCAATAACAGGGCATAGGCCTGATTCATCTTTCATTTATTCCAATTTTATGTTAGAATAACTTAATTGAAGGACAAGCATGATGTCTGGAGGGCCTTGTATTTAAGGGCAAAGACTTTACTGAAACATTAGTAAAGCTAATGGCAGACATAGTCCATTGGTTTTGCTCAGATAAGACGTTTCCAAAGTCTCAGAAGTGTCCAGGGCCAGACATTTGTGATTAAAATGGTTATCCAAGTTCATCCTGATGCACAAAATCAATGAAGAGCTCAGGAAGATACTTATAAAGGCAGATCCCACTGCAAGCTGCGGGGCTGAGATGGTCCTGCCCACACACACATGCAAAGTGCTGCAGGCTGTCTCTCAGGAAATGAATAATTGAAATAGGAAACTTTTCGAAGTTCATCACATCAAGAGACAGAATTGTTAAACAGCTATATTTGCTTTCAGCTCTTCTGAAGAGAAGGACTGGTAATACAGCTCATTTCTTAGCCTAATCAGCTGTTAATTGCAGGATAGTTAATATATTTTCATGTACAGTAAAGGGCATTGTATAATTAACAGATATGTCCTGAAGCAAATAAAACACTCAGAATGGCAATTCCATTATTTCCTTGTCTATAATCAGTGGCTATTGTGGTTACTATTTTTGAAAAAAAAATAGCATTTATCAACAATTATTTTACCACAGTATCTATAAAATGGCAGTTATTTCCTATTCTAAGGATAGGGAAACACTTACAGGATCTCAAATACCATTATTTAGTAAATGTTTCCACTAAGCTAAGTTTTTGATAGCAATCACTATAATTCTTCCTTCTTGCTATAAATACAAATAGCTATTTAGAATAAAAAAAATCAAATAATATAACAAATCAGGGGTAGAAAAATGAATAAGCTTTTTATTTTTCTGCCTTAGAGGATTGAAACGTTACTCTTTGGAGGAAGTTGCTTTTGGAAGCTCCCTGCTGAATTCCTGTGCTGACTGGCTTGGGGCTTGAACTGCACTTCTGAGTTATCCACCACCAACTGCCAAAGACCTTTTTAATTTTTTTGGCCTGCAATGCCACTTTGCTTCCCACGCTGGAAAAAGTCACTTCCATCAACTCTGACCGAGGTCTAGAAATAAACACTGGAGACAGATGATAGCTTGTTTCATGGAACTGTTTTCTTCAGTAGTCTTCCTCTTTTCACCCTTCCCTGTGCACCTGAATGACTGAGGATGTAGAGACCCGCCCTTAGCTAATGACTCTTAGCAAAGAGTAAAAGGTGCTTGAAGGGATTTAACATGAGGCTGAAAATAAATCCGAATTGAAAACTTGGTCTGTGAAATGCAGTTTCTGAATAGGTTAGCTACATTTAGCTAACTTTAGCTACACTTTAAAAGGTAGGCATTAATCACTGCTAACAGGTCTTTATAATCTCAATAGTACATCTCTTAGAGGATTTCTCAACCTTTTAAAATTAAAGGGCCACTTAACCTTTCTGCAAAAAGTCCGAGCACTGTTTTTTAGAGATTTTTGCCACAACCATACATTCATTTATGGTTATTTATGGTTCATTATGTTAAAACAGGCCCCGTTTATTTTTGTATTTTTATCTCTTTCCTTGCTTGATTGTTAGTCTTTCTACTTAGACTGATGATTTATGGTTTATATATTCCTTATTCCTTATTTAAAATTTCCAATTCCTTATTTAAAAGGGAAACAATCTTGTTTGATTCTATTTCACTGAAGAAAACCTTTTTTTGCAGAAAAAATAATATTTTCTACAGAAAAAAAAAAAAAAGACTGGCTTTATAAGAGGTTATGCTTATGCTTTACAAGTCCTACACTGTATGGGAGAACGATGGAAGTTAGTGGTAAATAATATTTTTGATACAGAATATACTCTATAAATTATGTTATGAAGTTCAGTTTCCAAGCATATAAGTCAGTCCAGGTGGATTTACGGATAACCTCTGCTCCAAAATAAAACCAAAACAGTTTATCTAAATCAGCTCTGCTACCTGTCTACAACAGTGCAGTGTGGCCTCCAGCTACAGTGTGAGGAGGTGTTTGCTTATATAACAACTGTTGCTACCATCAAGCTATTAAAAAACAAGGAGCCAAAAGACTACAAAAACTGTGAATGGTTCCAAAATAGCAGTCCAAGAAAAGACACTGACAGGCAATTGGCAGAAACTGTGCTCAATATATTCTACAATCAGATTTATTGTCTTCTGATGAATCAAATATCTTATTCAAGAGACTTATCAGGCCTTGTTAGACAAAGACCTGGAAGCATAGACTTCAAAAGTTGAGGAGAAGATATATCCATGTCACATAAAACTGTCCATAGCTTTGTAGAAGTCCGTTACCAATGCAAATCCAATACCAATGCAATCTCCCAACAGAGATTCCATTCTAACTCCATGCCATCGGCAAATATTCTGCTAGAACAGAGGTATTACAGCCATGGTTTTACAGAGGGATTAAAAAGCATTCATCTACAGTTTTACAGAGGGATTAAAAAGCATTCCCAAAGTTTTTTAGGATTTATCAGGACACTATCAGGGTGGAAGAAACAGATGTTGCGTACCAGGGCAGTTATCCCAGGGCAAAAGGGTAGAAGCTGGAGTCCTGCCTGTTGGCAGCAGGATGTCCCTATTCCACTACTGCAGGGGGCAAAGTCCCTGTGCCAGGTGGCCTTGGCCTGGACAATGTGCTTGGACCAATCTGGAGACCATGCTGTCCTCCAAACCAACTCATCGTGTGGGACCCACCTAGCTGGTCTGAGCCAAAACCTTAGCAAGAGCCATGCTAATGCAAGGGTTGAACTTGTTCTGCCTAGTTTGCAAAGACATAGCCACAAAATTCATGGCAGATGTTGGAAATGAAGCTGCTCTCTTAAGGTCTCTAGACTCACATTTGCTTACGTGCATGAAGTGGTGACTCGTGTGCACATCTATGGCAAATAGAAATGTGACTAGTGCTCTGTCTGGTGAGGTTCAGATCAATGGGCAGTTGTATACAGATTGACTGGTTCATCTCACATATAGAGTTACTGGATTGTGTCCAGCTCATCCTGTTTAGAGGAGTCTCTTAAAGAAAAAATTCTGACCCCAAACTGAGGAATGAACAACCTCTTTGTGCAACAGAGAAATGAAATGGAGGACAGGATTAGTTTAGTCCTAAACAACAGTAAAAAGAAAATACGGAAAATATCAGGAAGACCTCAGGAAATCACTGTAGTTACAGAGAACTGTGTCAAACAATATATTGAACTATTCCAATCACATTTCCACAGAATGAGGAGGCAGGTTTTTCAAGAGTCCCATTTGATAAGTCCCATAGGAAAATTAACTGCAGGGTGAGATAATATGTTCAAAGAAATTATTTTGCATTTAATCCCTAGAAATCATTTTGGGACTCAGAATAATAATTACCAAGTCATCTGGCATGTGACCAAATCCATGGAAATATAACTCTAGACAAGGAGTGTCTCCCCCTCATTATACACCCTAAAAAGTTGTCAAAAACTTTTTGAAATCCCCTTTCCAGAGCACAAACCATTTGCAGAAGGGACCTTCTAGACAGAAATACTTTTTGCAGACATGAAAAGAAACGACACTCCTATGTGTCTTATGTCTGTTTTTCATATTTATATCTGCAAAGAAAAAGAAATGCTTCTGGCAGGGTTTCCTGACAAATAACAGATACATTATTGGGTAGCTGACATCGAAGTCCAGATTTTGGTGGGTAATTGAAGGATTGATTGTTCTAGAGAATAAGTAATTTTTATTATGTTCAGATGGTTCAGTGCAGCTCACTTTACAACCTGTGCATCCCTAACTGTGGCAGATTTCATCCTGATGTGTATTTGTCAGATAATTTAAAATGAGGTTGGTGTGGGATTTTTCTCCCTAGTCTCTTCAAGTAGAAAGCCAGACTTAAAAATAGCTTATTTTGGAGTGATATATGTTCAAGTTGCATCCAGTGAAAACAAATGAAGAATTAAAATTCTGATTCCTGATTTATTAAATTCATGCACATTTTTATATTTTGAAGTCAATTAAACTGACAACTGAAAACAGGGAAAGTTTGCTGTAAATAAAATAATTAAAATAAAATAAAAACAGAAGTAATTTATATAAAAAAGAAGAAAGTACTTTTGATAAAAAGTATACTTTTACTCTCTTTGAGATCCATGAATTGCCTTATGATAGATCTCACATGCTTTTTGATTAACATTCATAGTATACTTTTATTGAAAGTAATGAAAACTTGATCCCCAAAATAGAAATTTTGCTGGACTTCCAAAACAGGCATTTAGAACTAAATAAATATTTTAAAAATCTTTAATGCTCTGCCTAACTAAAACCAGAAAAAAAAGGAATGCATCCTCACATATTAGGAGGAGGGTTGCCAGCACGTTGAGAGGATCCTGCCCCTCTGCTCAGCTCTGGCGAGGCCGCACCTGGAGTATTGGGTGCAGTTCTGGGCTGCCCAGGACAAGAGGGACGTGGAGCTTCTAGAGAGGGTCCAGTGTATAGCCACAAAGATGAAGGGACTGGAGCATCTATCTTATGAGGAAAGACTAAGGGAGCTGGGTCTGTTTACCCTGGAGAAGACTGAGAGGAGATCTGATCAATTTGTATAAATACCTGAGAAGAGAATGTAGGGAGGATGAGACCAAACTCTTCTCTGTGGTGGCCAGTGACAGGACAAGGGGTAATGGGTTTAAGTTGAGCCACAGGCAGTTCCACCTCCATGTGAGGAAGAACTTCTTTCCTGTGAGGGTGACAGAGCCCTGGAACAGGCTGCCCAGAGAGGTTGTGGAGTCTCCTTCTCTGGAGATCTTCAAACCCGCCTGGATGCCACCCTGTGCCCCGTGCTCTGGGTGTCCCTGCTGGAGCAGAGGGTTGGACTAGATGATCTCTAGAGGTCCCTTCCAACCTCAACCGTTCTGTGATTCTGTGATATAAATAGAGCCGAGCCTATTTCTAACATTTGTGATTTACCATCAGGAGATTTCTTGCTCTGTAAATACTATGGCATACTTTTGCATTGAATGAAAAGGGCCAACAAACAGCCATGCAAATTGCAGTATTTAAAAAAAAAAAAAACAAAATTTTCTCAGTCTATTGTTTTGATCGAATCTCATTACAGAAAGATAAGTCCTACTCCATAAAATATTGGTGGCATTCTTGGATCGCTCTCTACTGAGTCCGGCAGCAAGGATGAATACTGTAACCAACAGCTTGCAGCCCACAGATACCTTCTATGCCAGTCACTGGCCTAATCAATATTTGTTACTTATTTTTGAAGTTCACCATGGCAGAGCTATCACGAAAAGAAATAGGAATATCCTGTTGCAGAAGGGCCTGTAGTAGAGATCAGACTATCTGGTAGACGGATTCCCATCCCCACCTTGTGCCAGAAGGAAGGGAGCTTGTTTCCCTTTTTCTGACCACTGACCTATTGGGTTAAAAATAAAATGACTCAAAGGGCTTAATGGGAACGACACAGATTTCTGCCCTCTGAAGGATGGTCTGACTCCTCGCCACCAGCACAGACGCTCTCTCGGCAGGAGAGGGCAGCCCACGGGCAGCTCTCAGTACTGTGCTTTATTCCCATGAAGAAGAGGTTGCTGCTGTAACACTGTGTTCTGGAACAGGGAAAATTTGAACTCCCTTTAAATTTCTCTATTTTAAAAAATCCTCTTTAGCATATTTTCAAATAAAAAGTATGTAAGTTTTAGGATGTTTAGATATAGCAACACAGCCATTTTTAACCCCTCCAAAGATATCTACTCATCATTTCACACACTGTAAAGTAAATAAAACAATGCAGACCTCTGAACCATCATGTATTGCCTGCATTTCCACACTGTATTGTTTACACATATAGGACTGTATCTAAATACTTATTTTGTAGAGAAAGCTTATTTTCTAGAGAGTCATTCACCCGTCTCCAGACTGTGCACAGTCTGCAAAATCCAGCGGTTAATAAATACTGGTTTAGCAAGTCAGACTTGGAGGTAAGCTATGTGGAGTACAGACACTGAATCACAGAGAAATACTGGTGCGCTTAACATAGGATAAGCAGGAAAATTGCCTTTCTATGGAGGCCCAGAACTGAACTGCAGCTGTCTGGAGGACTGTAATGTCAAAACCGTAGGTGTCTTTTCCAGGACTTGGATACAACTGAAAGGGGCTTTTTCAAGATCTGAAATTTGCACACATTATTCATATGACAGTTCAAAAATTAAATCCAACTTGTGCACAACATTCAAGCTGGTAATTTCCATTACGTACCAGCAATTCCTTTCTTATGGGGAAAAAAAACAAACAAACAAACAGAAAACTTGGGGTAGCAATTATATATTTAAGTGGAGCATGAGTTGAATCTTTGTGTCTATTGGACAATTTGGATATGATACTCAAATGTCATTCTGTCCATATGAAAAGCAAACTAACTGAAGAAAGGTTGGCAAAGGGGTATCCTTTGTGCATGACAAATCTGTCAAATTCACTGGTTTTACATTAAATATGAACTATTGGGAGAACATTGCCTAGTAGTTCAAGTTGCCATTGTCAAAGCGTGAGTTTATTGCATTCCTACTGGGTTGCCTGCGTAGTTCTTTCTGCGGGTTATTGTCTATGGTAAGGAAAAAACAGAAAGCATGGGAATTATTTCCAGTAACTTGCTTTGAAGGCATGAGAAACTTTACAATAGTTCCATTTTACTCCACAGATAAAATAGCTCTATTGTGAAATTTCAGTGTGCAAAGGGAGGGTTTGAACAGAATCTTAAATAAAGACAATTATTTTGTCTATCTCAGCATTTGCTGAAGTAAGGCTTCTGCATTTTGTTCCACATAATGCTACGTTCAGATGTAGTATTATACCCTGGGTCCTCTGTGAAAGTTACATCAGTTTCCTTTTCCTAGAGCTACTATGTCAAATCGTATCTCTACCCACATACACAAAACTTTCCTTAATATAAATGTTGAGCCATGTTATTAATATTTCATAAACCCAACACACAGTTGCAGGTAAATTGTTAAATAATCCTCTAGGAGAAGTGGTAGATTGAACTACGAGTAAAGAGAGTGTAAATAATAATGTATAAAATATATACAGAGAAAAGCATTGCCTTACTGAGATGACCGAGATTCTTATCAGGCAAATGGATTTGAAAAGTACATTTCAAGGTGATTCCCCTGGGAATCAGTCATTGCCATAGCGCAGACCAGCTAACAAACACTGTCCACTGATGGAGCTTTATCTCTCTGAATTATTCCTGGCCTATTTCAAGGTTAAGATGCTCCCTATTATTCATCAAAATGTGGAAAAATAGATATTTGGAGCATGGATCCAGGCAAGGCTTACTAGTAATGTTTTATTGCAGCTAAATGCACAATGTTCATTTGGGTGTGTGCAGCGCAGGGAAAGTTATTCATTCAAAACCAGATCCAAACCCTTTTAAATTCAGTCAGGAAATTCTCACTGATTTAAATGGACTTTGGATTGGACTCTTGCTGAGCTCTGCAGCAATGCTTTCCCCTTTCTCAGACTCAGTTTCAGGAGGCCTTCCTTCTGCATGCATCAGTATTGGGATAATGCCATTTTTTATCTGTATCTACCTTCCAAATCACACTTATCAAGACCAATCATCAACCTCAATGTCAAGATATTAGCTGTTTCTCGCCATTAATGTTCCCCTTCTTTTTTTGATTTTTTTTAATTAGTCTATGTCTAGCGATTGATGGGTAATTATTTTATTAGACTATCAGTGTTATTGGCAGCTGAGCAAAACATAGCACACAATAGGAACAAATGCTTGCCATCAGTTTTACTCAGTGTCCTTCAGCATTACAATCTCTATAGAATATGTCTTTTTGATCAGTAATGATTCACTGAGAAAGACCTGTACTTAATATGATGGTTTTAGGTTATACCAAGAATTCCAATGTTCCTTTAAATACAGTGTTGTTGTGCTCAATCCTACAAATCCTACAAATCTACAGAGAATGCATATTTTAAACAATATAGTCTGATATTTTAATAAGTTTGAACACTAGTTAACTTATTCAGAAAAACGAGTATATTATCTATATTTCTACTTATTTGTGCTGTTTTGCTTTCTGAAGTTAGACATTAATGCCTATTCTTCGGTTATTATACCAGTACGTCAGCAGACTGGCTGTACAAAGAAAGAAGCCAACCCATGTTAAAATGAATCTGATAGTTCAGCTCCTTGGGAGCTTGACACAGTGATGATATAGATACTTTCCACTGCTCTGTACTCTGATGCATGAATGTAATTTCTTTCTCTATAATAGGGGCTATAAGATAGAGCAAAGATGATTCCTTGGTTCATTTTGCCAGATACTCCAAGAGGACCCTGGTTTTGAAAGAGTAGCATCTTAGCGATTGCCCAGCTGGAATGTACTTTTCTCCAGTTTCAAACTGATTTGTGATACTGAATTAATCCTGTAAAACTTTTACTCTAATTATTGGAGATTTGCAGCCTGTTTCAATATGGACAGAATTTCACTAGCCTAATTTGTAGACTCCTCCTGGAACATATATAGGTTTCTTCAGCTTGGTTGTTGCTGTGTGTCACTTGTTAAAATACAATTTTTTGGAAGTTGCCCTTTTACAATTTAAACCTAAAAACAGATGTGTTTAAAAGTTCTCCTAAAGTTGAACTCAGATGACTTAAAAAAATCTAGATGACTTATAGCAATCCCACACACTAATAGGATACAGGATACATGACCTCTGTCTGAATTTCTCTGCTGGCATATTGAATTCATAATCACTCTTCTCTGGACTTGGAAATGGAGCTTCCTTCTTCCAAGTGTTACAGGCTGATGATATCAACAGATGCAGAAGAAATGCCAAGATTATGAGAAATAAAATGTATTTTAGTTTGTAAAGAATCACCTTTAGAAAGCCCTTAAAAAGTGAGTAAACCGGAGATACACATTCAGAGTGACTGAAATTTTAAGTATTCTTATTTCAAAAGGCATTTTACGTCTCATATTGCCATGTAGAAATTTTTAGATTTCTCAGAATCAGAACTGATAATCATAGATAAGATAAAAATATTCAGAGACATCTGGCTACTAGTTTCTAAGAAATATCATTCTATCATTCTTTTTTATTTCAATTTTATTTTTTAATGTTTTAGAGTCTTCTCAAAGTTAAGATCATTACAGAAGGCTTTTTCATTTCCTTAATGGTCATATGTTTAGATTTAATTTCTAGAAGAAACTTCTAGGACAGCATCCAAAAGTTATCTGATATTTTCATAGTGTATCTGGAAAATTACATATGTTTCTATTGTTCCCTTTTAAATTTTTTTTTGGCAATGAATGCATTAATCCTGTATATGCTATCAAAGACCTATAGTTTCTAGAGAGTTAAAGCCTGAAAATCAATAAATCTATTTAAAAACTTAAAGTTTCTTGAATTCTCATCAAGTACAGTAAATAGTAGAAATAAGGAATGCAAAGTTGAAATATGAGATATGAGTTATCAAAGAACTGCTTTGGAAAAAGAGTCTTTTTAACCTGAGACATGTTCATCTCATGAAGGAGTTCTGTTGGTTTGTTAAATACTTTCAATCTTTATATATATAGTCTAAGAATAACACTTTAAATTGAAAATAGTATGTAATTTAACTTAACTGAAGATTTTTAAAGCTATCTATCTGATGTGGAATAATAAGCAGAATTTGTTCATTCGTTTTCTAGTCATTCATCCTTATCCCGCTGTTATAAGATACCTCACATACCCCAGCACAGGCCCAAACTCCAATATTACATTACAAATTCTTAATCAGTCTTACATCTATACTTCTCAAGATCTCATGTGTTGGCATTAAAAAGTCACATTATGGAGGTCCAAGTTCACAATAATATAGAAACAGTACAAGAAATGTAATGTAAATTTCATCTAATTACAAAATTCTGCAGATACAGCTAAATGCAACATCAGTAATAGCAGCTGTGATTTCCAAGGTTCCCTTGTTTCCTGTGATTTTTTCTTTAGATCAAAGAAAGACTGAGAATTTATCCTTTAACCTGAGAGTTCAGGTTTACCATCTGCATGCCGACTTATACAGCTGTTCTTCTCAGTGAAAATATTTATGCCCATATTCACCCATCTTTGGTACTTAGAACATCTGCAATGAACATTAAGTCTCCTAAGGACAATGCTTTCCACCCACTTGGAGCTCACACTGCACCCTGCAAGTACCTGAAGCTCTCAGACATCTAGAATTGCAAGTCCAGAAGTCTGTGCATCTGAGCTCTCACACATGTGTAGGAGGGCACCAACTGCTTCTTCTGACTTGTTTTCTCCTTGCCAGTTTACCTTGTGAAGAAAGGTTTCCAAAGGCAGCTGAGAACATAATTAGAAAACATATCAGGATGAACTTAGCACCTAACTCAGAATGAAGATTCACAAATGCACATCGAGTGTACCAAGCACTGTAAAAATTAGGATTCCTTTTCTGACCCTCCTGACTATTTTGTCAGACAGGAAGAGGGTAAGAACAAGAAAAGAACATGACAGAAAACAGGAGTATAGTCCAGATAAAAGGGAGAAATTTGATAAGTACAAGTTTAGATTATTTTTATGGCTTTGGAGAATAATTAAAGGGGAATGAGGACCACAGTTAAAAGAACGTGAGACAGTCAAGTGTAGTGGATCAGGGCTGAGAAGATGGAGGGATTAATGATGGACACAGGGGAGTCAGAAAAAGAAAGGAGAAGCCAGAGGACTTGATAGGCACACTAAGGTGGAAATAGTCTCATCTGGATAGTCTGTATTTGATAAACGCTAAGGAAAGGGGCAAAGACTAATTTAAACATTATTATGAGTCTTGTACGTATGTTCACGTGCTCCATTATGGTCTCAGCTTGCTTCATGACTCATCACTGCATCAACGTCTGGAATAATTGCTTATTTTTTTGCCCTTCTCCCAAATATTTCAAAGAACACTTTTTCTTTCTTTTTTTTTTCCTTTCCTTTTCCCCTTGGAAATGAAGTCTCTTTCCATATTAATGAGTCAATTAATTATTCAATATTAGAATGACATCCAAACTCCCCCTGAGCCTGGGTTCTCCCTGGAGCAATCTTGCAGCTCGCCAGTGCCGTGCCCTGCACCTCTCTGGCCCTGACCCTGTCTTGCTGGTGGCTTCCCAGATTGACCTCAAACCTCTTTTGGTGTCTGACCACATAGACTTTTTTTTTTGGGCAACGTGGACCGGTTGCTTTTGGTGTAGCAGCCATACTTTAAATGCAACGTTAAACACAATATAAGCACATATGTAGAATATTCAGGACATGTTTAATATAGGTTCAAGATACTATACCACAGTATAGCATAACTTCAGGGCATGTAATAGCTCACAGATGTTAGGTATTTCATTACGTAATAATGATAATAGCAGTAATAATAACAAACATAATAGTAACCACAATATAACAACAATGAAGATTATAGTGGCACTTAATATTTATACAACATTCTGCAGAGGAGCCCCTGGGTACTATTTTGCTCAGCATTATACAAACATAGGAAATGATGGGCTCTACCATAAAGAGTTTGCATTATAAAACACTGGACAAACATGTGGGTCACATAAGGTGGCCAAGAAGATGTGGCAACATGTCGTGAAACTTGTGTAGGCGGCTTATTAGCAAGAGTGATCTGGTAATGAAACTAAAATTGTAGGTGGTAATAGTTGGCAGTCATATCTGTAGCTTTAAAAATCTTTCTGCTGTATCTGCCAAATTAAGTTCCGAGACTCCTACCAAAGGTGTTATTTCCACAGTTTAAAAAGAAGGGGAAGCAAAACATGCAAAGGGGCAGCTCTGTAAAATACAGATAAACCGGAGCCTGAAATTAATTTTAGATCAGCCTTCTTGGATCTAAATAAACTTTGTAGATATTTCTTTTTCCCTTGTGTGTTTATTACAGTTGATATCACATGTTTCTACTGGCATAGGTAAGAACCACCCTAAAAACAGTAAAATCCGAGGAACAGGCTTCAATATTTGTCTGTGTGCCACTTGTGTAGTATGGCCTTTCTCCAAAACAGAATACTGAGAGAATGACCTTCCCACAGAAGCAGGCAGATCTCATGCATAGGAAAAAAAATAAGAGTAAAGGGGAAAAATCTGTAATGTGTTGTCAGTGTCAGTGAACTGGAGTCTCTATTGCACTGAGCTGAGGACAACAACACTCTAGGCAGTAATGCCTGCCTGACCATCAGTGCATATTTCAAGGGGAAATTCATTCTTGTTCCAGATGGTCCTGGTTGATAGTCTGAAGCAGGTCCAAAGCATAACAGGCTTTACAAAGTAAAGTTCCTCCCTCAAACATAATTTGGAAGTGAACTGGAAGCCAATTGAAATCAGCTTTCTTCTGTTACCCATTCCTCATTGGAACTTAGTTTGTAAGTACTTTCAAAAGAGAACTACTTTTTTTTTTCCTTATCCTGCTCTCAGAAACTCAAATGAACCTAGGAACTTAGAACAAAAATGAAACAAATAGCAGACCATAGTAGCAAGGTCCACCAGGAGATGATAAATAACACAGCTAAAACTGTGCACACAAATGTAAGCAGGCAGAACACAACTACTTAGGCAAACTGGGAAGTGTCCAGCACACTAGAGGCAACAGGTAAATTATCAGAAACCTTGCACAAAGGATAAGCACGTGAGTTATTTTGCTTAGCCTTCCTATCATACTTTCAACTTCAAAACCCAAAGTAAATGAACTAGTCATTATTACTTTTTCCTAAGTGTTGAATGTAATGACTTAATAACTGATCATTTTCCAAAAGCTGTTTATTCCCCCATCATTTTCCTCAAAAATTATCTGAGAGCTGAAGCTTGTTAGGTTTTGCTTAAGTCATCCCAGAAACTGGAATTTGGTCTTTCAAATATCCTGAAAATCTCTGTAAAAAACATCCTGTTATCTCTGTAAAAAAAAAACAAAAACAACAACAACAACAAAAAAAACCCAACAACAACAACAAAAACCCAGATATCTCTCATTCTCAGGCACGCTTCTGAAAGTTTTCTCTCAAAATTATAACAATATTCCTTTCGCAGATAAAATTCCTGTTAGGAACCCAAGTTCAAAAGTTCCTGATTCATGTTCTTTTTTCTCAGGATTTCTGAAATTGGGGAATGGAGAAATTCTAGCAGTCACAGTTGAGACCAGAGCCCAAGTGACAAAAATATGTTTCTAATACTGTTGATAACTCTGCTGAAACCTAATTCACCTTGAATTCTCATCTCAGGAGATGCCTCATTTCAAATGTTCTTGTTTAAATTCTAGAGTAGAAACCATTGAAGGAGGAGTTTTTAAAGTGTATTATGTCTGTATATACTTTTTTTAGTGATAGCAATTAAGTTTACCATAACATACTTAAGTACAAAAGACTAGAAACATGAAAGAGAATATGGAGAACAAGTAAAAAACTTCATTGGTATCACTGCAATCCTTTTCAGTATCTTGAGATAGTAAAGGAATAATATTAGTTTGTATTAGTTAATATTTATATATTTTGAATATGCCGGAGCATAAGGATTACATTATTACCAATAGTCTGTTGAATCTCTCTGGGTTGTAGGGCTCCTGTCTGTTGGGCATTAAGAAAATGAATGCATGCCTGAGAGGATGAACATTAGATCAATCAAGACTAGATGTTAATGAGCCTTTCCTGAATCTGTTTTGCAGATGGCAGTAGTGCTTGTGGACCTGCTGCTGAACTACTCACTGAAATTCCTCATTTCTATTTCACCTTTATTTTTCCTTTTTCCTTTTAGAATGAGTGGACCAGGGCTAAGCTCATTACTTTTGTACATATATATACTGATTTCCTGCTCCCATTCTGGTGACATTGTTATGTATTTGCACCTATATTTGCATTGTTTACCAGTTCTTTCTTACTATTTCATGTGCTGGTTTTGTTGGCATGATAAGAAATCTTCATTCTATCAGTACCAGTATTCCACCAGGTGACTGTTAACAGATGATAGTTGCTTAAAATTTGTGCTGATATCTTGATTATACTGACTGGTTGATCTTTTTCATAGGATATACATGTCTTTGCCTTTTTATTTCAACTTTAAAGATTTCCAAATATTGACTATAGGATCATTGAGTTAAATTTTATATAGTATATGAAATGCACATCAATAGATACAGCATAAATATCATGCTGATAATGCAGTATAATTACATTTTCAAAGTGATGTGATTCAAAGTGTTCTACAAGGTTTTGCAGAATCAGGTAAGGCTCCTTTTGTAAAGCTATTAGTTAAAACCGTGTAAGACTATATACAAACCACAGTGCACAAGCAATGCCCTTTTCAGACTGGGTTTACTAAAAAAAGTGAGACTAATCACAGCAGCAGATATATAGAACGAGGAAGAAGACAGAAAAAAAAGCCTTGGAAGAGAAAACTCTTCCAAAAGAGCTCAAAGAATTTGAATGAGAGCATTTTGAACTTAATGTTAACCAAATAGACTAAAATGATATTTGATTTCTTCTAGGACATTGGGAAGCAATATTTCCCATGACTCATGTAAAAGAACAAGCGAAGCAATATGGCTTCTTCATGTTTTTTCCCTCCTACCTAAAATAACTCACAGGGCCACAATCTTTTACTGGCCAGTCAGGTTAAATGACATAAGTGTATATTTCGGGTCCCTTGAATTCTTACTTTTTTCTTTCAGAGTTCAGATTGATACAGTCATTTTTCCTCTATTTGGTCTCACTGAAGATTGCCAGAGTGAAAGGTGATTTTTAGGTGGATGAACTACTGGAAAAATTCACTTTGCTCCCAGGAGTGAAACATCTAGTAATTCAGAAAGCAGTTGCGTTTTCTGGATATTGTTAAGCAACAATATTTAGGATTGCCGTACAACAAGATAGCTGAAAGAAATCCAGTTGCCAAACTTATCTCTACTGATTTCCTACCAGTGACAGACAAGGTTCTTTACTCTTCACAACTGAATGAAATATTTCAGACTCTGCAGCAGTTCAATGCCGTTGAAATGGGTTCACATGCCCTGTGGGTATGAATCTACAGGATTAGGAGTAACAGATTTTGTAAAGAAGCCTGATTCTTATGGTTTATTCATTCCCTAAACTTGGAATTTCTGAGAAAGTGTAGACTAGCAGATTGTGTCATGTAAAATTTTATGATTTCCATTTATTTGTTTGTTGTTTATTTATTTATGGTTGCGTTGAGCCTGCTTAGATGAGACCTGCATGCACAAAGGAGAATTCACTGCCCCTGTCCCTGGACTCTGTGATCTGCCTGCTGCCTGTCCCAAAGACTGGCAGGAAATGGTGCTGTGTGCGATGATGGTGGCTTTTTCTGGAGATGACTTTATCTGATACAGCCGGATACATACTGGACTTGGAATAACTATCTACTGTGTAATTAATTTAAAGAATATTTTAGTTGAGGCCAGTGGACTCAGAAAAACGTACACTCTGTTCTTATTATTCACAAACTAATGTGTATCATAATATTATGTCATGTGTATCATAATATTATTTTATATAGATTTATTACATTCTTTTTCACTCTGATGATCATGGCTATCGGCTTTTGGATATACCATGTCTCTATTGGCTTTCTGGGGATATTTTATAGCATCAGATCCTAAATTCATGGCATTCATGATGTCTGTTAACTACGTGAATGTGTATCTGTATTCTACGCTCACTGAAGTATCATTGAAGCTTCAAAATTGAAAAGAAAGAGATTTTTTTTTGTGCAACTGGACTTACAAATTAATCTTCCATTCAACTATAAAATAAATCGTATACTTGTTAAAAATAAATTCATGGTAAAATTAGACTGAAATTCCCAAACATTTACCTCCAGTGTTTAGAAGTTAAGAAAACACTTACAGTTAATCTCTCCTTCAATCCATACTTGAACATCTGATGAGAGACTCCACAGTATATTATAAACCAAATCTTATTCCTCTCTACCAGAATTTAAGTATCCTTTTTGTAGTGAAACTTGTCTCCTCTGGGCTCAACGACACTAAGAGCTGGACTCATGTGACCTCTCAATAGCTAGAAAAAATCAGTAACTCTATGTACACATTTTACTTATTGAAAGGAAAGGATATTAGCACTTGGTAGTAATACTCTATTTAGAAGGACTGCTGCTGAGTGAATGCTGTAATGAGATTGGCATTTTACATGAGAAATTGGTACTACTATCCTAAAATGCACCAGTGGTCTTCAAGTTATATTTGTGCTTGAGAGATAAGCCAAATGCCATTACTCTGTCCTGCAGTAGTCTGTATTTTTAGAAAAGATGAAATAACCAACACTTGCATTTTTTACATCTGTGATGTGAACCAATAACCCCATGAAATTGGATGAGCACTAACCTTCTGTGAAAATGATTAGCCCTATGTTCTAAGATAAAAATAATAAAATATGAAAAAATTTTGAAGGACAAAAATTGCTCCTCCTGAGCTGAGAATTAGATTTCTTTGTGAAATTGTTTACATTGTTACATTTTTTTTCCCAGAAATGTACAGAGTAGCAAGCAACATTATTTATTAACATTTAATGAAAATACTTTGAGAAGCCTGAGCATAGAATATATTTCTCAAAAACAATGTGCTAGCTGAGTTTTCTATTCATGTCCTTCATCTTGATGTGGAAAAAAATATTTTGAATATATATAAGGCAGGATTTGCAAGTTGTGCTATCAAGGACAAATTAATCATGAAAGTACCTTGATTTACCAGAGGTATGAATCAGTTCATTTCAAGTCTTGCTGAACCCCAAGTTAAAAGCTTGTTTTTAATATATTTTCAGTTATGCTTTGGGCATAATGGAAAGTTTTTTTTTTTCTCTTCCCAAAGAACAATAATTCATATAGACTGCATGTAAATTTTCTAAGCAGAGACTTGAAACACTTTATCAAATTCATCTTCATGCATGTATTTTTCAATTCTTTTTGATTTTTCACGTCATAAGTTATTTCCTTGTTTTGCCATGTATAATTCTAAAAATCAAAGAGAAAAATATTGAGACCTGATTCTTTTTAGTTAGACTGAAATGTATCATTTACATGGAAAGTCATTAGAAAGACACCAAGTAACATTTTCAAAAATAGTTACACAGCTTTGACACTGAAAAACTTTTTCAAAAATAATGTAGGAATTTGAGTATTTATATGTCAATGAAAGTTAATGTAATTTAGACAATTAAATGTTTATGCAACCTTTGACAATTTTATGTGCCTTTTAAGAGAAAGAATAAAGGACAGAAAGGAAAAATCTTTGATGCAGTTTCATCAAATGTTTGTTACACTGACTTTTTGACTATTTTCAAATAGAAAGATACTGTAAATTTGCAGATTTTTAATATTTTGAAATATATGCATAGGGGATGGGATAAGAAGAAAGTGTAGTCAGCTTTCATATAAACTGCAGGAAATTTAAGCCTTGTAAGTCTAAATGATGTAAGGTGGAAAGATAAGACTGGAAGGCTGTCCTGGGTCCTGCTAGGGGCATAAATTCAGAGAGCAACTCACAACCCTGCATTCCTGCAGTGGGGACCAGCCTTCCCCAGGAAAGCGCTGTCTGTCCTGCAGAGACACAGATTAGATGGGCCCTGCCAGTAGATTCCCCTCAGCTTTCCTCTGTCTCACCCTTAGGAGGTTTTCCTATATGTCTCTTGTTTTGAGTCAAGGGGGAAAAAACTGCCAGTATTCATCTCAGGTCCCATCAGGTCCTTTACCGAAGGATGTGTTTGCATCTCATCTCAGATCCAAGATACTCCAGCATTCAATTATCTCTCTCTTTCTTTCAGTTGCAAATAATTTTTGTCTCTACCCAAATATTTTTCTGATAAGCATTTTTTTTTCCATATAGATAATATTATCGGTACCATGACCCTGGAGATAGTACTTGGAAACACCAATAAGATTAAATGCTAATTATAGAAGCTGGGAAATGAAAGAAAAAGGCTGTCATCCACCTACAAAACATAAAATTGTCTGAGGTTGGCCAAATGGAAGTGCTTTGATACCATCCATTAGGAACTTATTCAGATGTTTCCAAAAGGGTTCTGTTTGCCATTGAATTTCAATTCTATCAGGCTAGAAATAGGATGTGAATGGAGCAGTGCTCCAAACTGAAGAGGATAATAGTTGTTTTCATTCACTTGCAGAATACAGATATAAGGAAAGGGATAAAGTTTTTACGCAGTTCCACAGGGTTCATCCTTAGATTTAGCCCAACAACTTTGTTTAATGGCTGGCATCTTTTTATTTTTAAAAGAAGTCAGATTACCTTGAGGCAGTAAAGGGAATCTACTTATATATATTTTACTCACTACTAGTAAACAGATAATTTTCTCATGTTGTATTTCATAGTCTGCTTTGGTTTGATGCATGGCCTTTCTAAGTGTACAGGCTATATGGTTTACCTATCTAGGGAACCTGTGACGGGGTGGAACAGTGAAGAATCTGCTGAGGCCTCAAAGCCAACTACCTTCAAGTCAGCTTGAGTTTCAGAAGATAGTTTTGTTTTTGCTATCCATATTCTGTTCCTCTCATTAACTTCAATGCTGTAGTAGGTTGTTGAAGCTGAATAGATTATGGTATCTAAATAAGAATACACATTCAGAGCTAGCTGGATGTCATGGGACACTTGGCCAAAGTTTTGTCATGGGACTCGGCCAAAGCTTTGAAATACATGGCCTAGAACTCAGTCATTTAGAGAGCTCCTCTAGAAGATCTGTAATACTGGCTTTGAAACTCAAAAAGTAACAGAATTTCAAAGGGGGAAATGTTAAAATGACTATGATTGTACAACAATAAAAAACTTATAAGGAATTCTGTCTTGAACGGATGTCCTTGCTTAAAGATTAGTTTCAGCCAACACAGAGACCTTTCGGGCTGCAGCAAATTTACCTTAGTTTTCTGTGTCTTGCTATTACCTTATGGTCTACTCATTGTTCCTTTCTGCCACCGTCCTCCCCTCTCCCCATCATCTCTACGTACTGAAGGTTCTTAGGCCTTTGAGGGGATCCCCTTCTTGTTTTCTTTGTTGTACACCCTGCAGCCTGCAAAATTCTCTCTCAAACACGCATGAAACAAGTCTTCTCCACCCTTTCAGGCAGGTCTTCACCCTTTCTAGGCATGTGAAATGCAAACATCCACATGCACAAATAGTGTGGGGCACCCTGTGCAAGCCTAACCCTGTTCTACACAGCCTCCACTGATTTCATGAACTGTTAGACATGCTCTGCTCCACTAATGAATGAAGTCCTTCTCAGCATGCACTGTTGGTAGAGATAAAAAAATCAGTCTCCTAATTCATGTGCCTCCCCAGTGCTGAGGGGTAACAATGCAGGAAATGCAGAGAAAGGCAAAAATATAGTCATGAAAATCTTTTCACCATGCTGTTTTCAAACTCAGAATGATCCTATTTAGAGTACCGTTCTGGTTATCCTGGCACTTCTTAAAGGTTATACTAAAGCTTATGGTGTTTGAGATAGCTTAAATTTATTCAAAAATATATTTTACCTGGCCTATCGCTCCCCAAAAGGTCCCGGACATACATAACTGTTCTCTAAGGATCACTGCCTATCAAGGACTTAGAGAATAAGATGGTAGATGCATTTTTAAGTCAAGAAGTGGAAAGAACAGCAGTATAAGACAATAAAGCAAGCATCATATATTAACCCTGCTGTTAAATGAGTGGCAGATCTAGATATTCCCCTAAGGTGCCTTTTGTAGTAGAACTACATACTGTAACCAAGAGGAGAACAAATATACCTGTAATAACTAATGATGAGAACATTTTACTAGTTTATATATGTACATAGAATAATTGAAATGACTGTCACTTCTATATCCTAACAACTGAAGAATATTAGAAAAACAAACATGAACATGTCTGTCTCTCTTAGCTTAAGAAGACAAAGTGTAGTGAAATATTCTTTCTTTCATCAGATCTTAAAGTATATGTATCCATCAACATACTTTGGAAGTGAAGCCAGATCTTATTTATTTACACTAGTAGTTTGAACAGAGTTTTGAAAGCACCCATTTAGCTAACAGTACTTATGTTTTTAGTATTCCATTTGATATAATGGTTATAGGAAGAAAACATAACTCAGATGATGTGGATGAATCAGAAGAGAACAGTAGAATATTTTTATATAATTTGATGGTAAGAACAAAGTAAATAATATTGCAGTCATTAACCAGAATCAATTCCTTGCTATACAAAGTACATTCCAGTTTGACACAGGAAATGTTATTACTTTACCATAGAGTAAAATTCACATCTGTATAGAAAGTTTCAGATCTATAAGGCCACATAAATAAAGGTATGCCTCACCTCTACCTGGAAAGCCACCCCTGGAAAAGTCATGGAGCAGCTCATCCTGGCTGTTGTCTCCAAACATGGAGGATAAGAAGGTGCTCAGAAGTAGTCAGCATGGATTCACCAAGGATTCACTTCTACAATGGAATGACTAGCTGGGTAGATGAGGGGAGAGTGGTGGATCTATCCGGATTTCAGCAAAGCTTTTGACACTGTCCTCTACAGCACCCTCCTGGACAAGCTCCAGCAGTGTGGGTTAGATGAGTGGCTGGATGGCAGAGCCCAGGCGCTGGTGATCAGTGGTGCAGAGTCTAGTTGGAAGCCTGTAGCTAGCGGTGTCCCCCAGGGGTCAGTCCTCGGTCCAGTCCTGTTCAATTTATTCATCAATGACCTGGATGAAAGGCACAGAGTGCTCCCTCAGCAAGTTTGCAGATGATATGAAACTAGGAGGAGTAGCTGACACCCCAGAGGGCTGCGTTGCCATCCTGGACAGACTGGAGAACTAGGCGGTCAAAAACCTCATGAAATTCAACAAGGTGAAGTGCACGGTCCTGCACTTAGGGAGGAATAACCCCAGACACCAATACAGGCTGGGGACTGACCTACTGGAGAGCAGCTCTGCAGAGAGAGAGATGGGCATCATGGTGGATGACAAGTTGACCATGAGGCAGTAGTTTGCCCTTGTGGCCAAGAAGGCCAATGGTATTCTTGGGTGCATTAAGAGGAACGACTCCAGCAGGTCGAGGGAGGTGATCCTGCCCCTCTACTCAGCCCTGGTGAGGCCACATCTGGAGTACTGTGTCCAGTTCTGGGCCCCCCAGTACAAGAGGGATGTGGAGCTGCTGGAGAGAGTCCAGCGCAGGGCCACAGAGATGATCAAGGGCCTGGAACATCTGCCCTATGAGGAGAGGCTGAGGGAGCTGGGCTTGTTCAGCCTGGAGAAGAGAAGGCTGAGAGGGGACCTGATCAGTGTCTGTGTCTATAAGTACCTCAAGGGAGGCAGTGAGGAGGAAGGGGCTGGCCTCTTTTCAGTGGAGGCCACCAACAGAGGAAATGGCCACAAGCTTAAGCACCAGAAGTTCCACAGGAACTCAAGGAAAAATTTTTAACTGTGAGGGTGACGGAGTACTCAAACAGGTTGCCAACAGAAATTGTAGAGTCTCCTTCTCTGGAGATCTTCAAGACCCGCTTGGATGCAGTCCTGTGCCACGTGCTCTAGGCGACCCTGCGTGTGCAGGGGGGTTGGACTAGATGATCTCTAGAGGTCCCTTCTAACCTCAACCATCCTGTGATTCTGTGATTCTAAATCCACAGTTTAATGTGGACTTTCTAAATATGGTAACATCTTTTTTCATAAAGAAAACAGGATTACACATGAGAAAATCTACTTCTGCCTTCAAGCTAAATTTCACTTTTATTACTTATAAGACTTAGAACAAGTTTAAGAACGTAATCGCCATTTATGAAGCACAAGTAGTAATAATAACTGAAATTTTATCACCTTATCTATACTAAGGTACTCAAAATGAACACAAGTGATTTTTTTTGAAACCTTGACAGCTTGCAGGGAACCATTTATGAGCTGGGATATATCTAAATGCTGACATTTGAATGAGCACGCTGTGTTAGTTAAAAAGCAAAATACTATGAATAAGCAGCTAATAGTTCAGCTTCCAACACGAAAGGAACAAGAGGTTTATAAAGCATCTCATTTTAGATGTTTTCCTGCCATAAAAATAGTTTGATCTTCTACCTTTAGCTGTAAAATCAGTCATTCTGGATCCACTGCTTTCATAAAATTCATGACTTGAAAAATGGAAGACAGAATTAGCAGTTGGAGGATTTCTTGAAATATAACATCATTATATAACTCTTACACTTGAACTGAGTTTAACAGTTGTGCCACAAGGCTAAATAAAATATAAAGACATGACTGACAACCACAGTCAAAATTACTATTGCTATTCCCATGCATATGTAACTCATATTTATATAGATACTAACAGGAAGAAATGAAAATGGAAAAGGGTAACTTTCAATTATGATCTATGGCAAAGATGTATAACTATCTTCAGTCCAGTTGCTTTTAAGTTACTGGCAAAACGGAAATATTCCTGAAACAAGAACTGTGTGCCTTCTGACCTTAAGAAAGCCTGAGTTTGGGCTAAGTTTAGGCAGGCAGAAAAAATACACATTTGTTTGGAAAGTAGCTTATATGGCATCTTGCTTTAAAGGACAAAAATGATTGTAAGATTGAAAGAACTGTGAAATATGCAGAGCTTTACCTGAGGGGGACCAACTAGCAGAGTGAAAATGAGATGAGCAAAAAAAAATGAGGAATATATGTTCCCTGTGAATTAGCAATTTGTCACTTCTATCTCACTGCCTTTTGCCATTCATAGCTAGAGAATATGATAGCACTGTATATGTAAAAACATTACAAACAGGAGTTTTGGGATGGAAATACCACAAGCTGAGCAAATCTTAAAAAAAAAAATAAAAAAGAAGTATCACATATGTTTCAGGTGTTTTGTACATAGATAATTTTGGTGAAATTCCTTTTTTGGTTGGTTGGTTCGTTTGTTTTCATTCTTCTTTGCAATTTCTTTTAATTTACCATAACACTAAGCTTCGAGGATCCCTAAAACTCTAAAGTGACTGGAATGGATTTTGCATTTAAACAATAACTGCAGCTCATGACTTCTTTAAGATTTTGAAATCTTGGTTCCTTCAAAAAGCAGGATGTTTTAAGCCTTAGTGGGAAGATGAGAGTGCAACTTCTAATGATATAAATGTCTTATCTTTTTCCCTGCAGCTCTAGAAGAGATAAGATTTTAAAGTCATCACCGAAATATTTGAATAGATATCCTATTTGAAAGGAAATTGCTACCCCTTTTAAAAAATATTATGCTGCAGTGGAGGCTAGTGAACAGTGACTGTCATAAAATGTTGTAATTATGATATGTTTTCAGTAGAGTTAGAAAGTAATGTTGCAGAATTCACAATAACTTATTTTTGAAAATGTCTCTGATATAATAGTCCAAGTACATTATATCTGCTCTCTTGTTATATTCAGTCAGACAGATTAATCCTGGAGTCATCTGTGATGATAAGGCATTTCTCATAAGGTCTTCTGGAAAACGAATATGGAATATTGTTAATCACTTGTCCAGAAGCTGTAGATTAAGGAATATAAACATCACATTCTAAAATTTAAAAAAGTCATTAGGTTTCTTTAAAAATAGAGTACATCAGCATTGCATATTTGTATTTCAGATTGTTAAATCTTATGTTTTCAAGCTTTTATCTGAAACTTCGATGACTATTAAGTTTTTAGCACATCTGTATCACCGGCTGGTAGGACTTGAATTAAGAAATTAATGATGTGAGGATAGCTAAGGTTTTCTTGTAGAATATTGATTTGTGTAGGTTGGATTTTAGAGAAGCAGGAAATATGAAAGCATAAAATAATGAATTCTCAAAGTTCAGATGTTCCATATTTTCAGAATGCAATATGCAATGCTTTCCAAATCATTAAAAAAGTTACTAGATATTGTATAATTTTACAGGATATAAGCAACATTACCTAAAGTTTTTTTTTTTTTTTTTTTTTAAGAAAACAAGCAAATAAACAAAAATAGTTTATTGTAAAGTGCTCCTAAGAAATGGTAAGATAAAACTATCAAACTAGTTTGATGGAGCAAATGGAGAGACATTGCTGTCAATCAAACATAACTGAATATTGGCCATTGGTGTCAATATCATATGTCATAAACAGGTATTGTTAAAAAGTGGAGAAAAAATATGTAATTTTTTTTTTAGATATGCTTTAAAAGAAGGAGTATATGACAATCAGTTATCATCTAGCTGATGTGGTTCCTGGTAGACAGATCATAGAATCACAGGAAGGTTGAGGTTGGAAGGGACCTCTAGAGATCATCTAGTCCAACCCCCCTGCACATGCAGGGTCTCTTCGAGCACGTGGCACAGGACTGTGTCCAAGCGGGTTTTGAAGATCTCCAGAGAAGGAGACTCCACAACCTCTCTGGGCAGCCTGTTCCAGTGCTCCGTCACCCTCACTGTCAGGAATTTTTTCCTAAAGTTCCTGTGGAACTTTTGATGTTTCAGTTTCCGGCCATTTCCTCTAGTTCTGTCGGTGGCCACCGCTGAAAAGAGGCCAGCCCCTTCCTCCTCACTCCCTCCCTTGAGGCCCTTATAGACACTGATCAGATCCCCTCTCAGCCTTCTCTTCTTCAGGCTGAACAGGCCCAGCTCCCTCAGCCTCTCCTCATAGAGATCATAAATGATCATCCTCGTGGCCCTGCGCTGGACTCTCTCCAGCACCTCCACATCCCTCTTGTACTGGGGAGCCCAGAACTGGACACAGTACTCCAGGTAGGAAAACAATCCATAAATAGGGATGTGGGATTAGAGAATGACTGGTCTTCAGGGTTTCAAATGATCAGTAAACACGAAAAAATATCTTTTCGTTTAACAATTTCACATTGATTTTTACTACCATTGCCATATATCCAAAACAAGGGACCAAATAATAACCTTTTCTCAGGATTAGTACTTATTATGTATTTATTGTTGGCAAAGCTCATCTAAATCTTAGTACATCTAAATGCACTCTATGGTATGCATATTTATACATCAGTATTCATCAATAATGTCATACAAAATAAAATATAATTTGATGAAAGGTGAAGTGAGATAGTAGACATACATTTTTGTCAAGTTTGTGAATATTATTGTTTTGTTCCAAATTCATGACTTTTGAACCTGCAAACCTTCTGCAGTATTATCTTGCTAGTGTAATTATAAAGGACGTATGATGGATTTAGTGGCAGCCCTTTAGATGGAGAAATAAGCAAGTGAACATTATTCAGGTAAATAATTTGCTGTCTTTTCCTACACGCTCACAGAGTTTCTAGAGAGAAAGGTGTTTTTAGGATATTCTTGGCTTCTCTTTTTCCTGTCTTGTTACCTGGGGGTTTGACAAGATGGGTACATTCCTACTCTGGAAGGGAGATGCTACTGACTTGCAATGAGGATGTGGCTGCAGAGTCAAAGATAGTTAGTTTCATAATCCATGTTTATAATGAAAAGTCATATAAACTACTCTCCATTATCCCCAACAAGGTACTAACCAACTCTGGCTCCCAATCTGGCAGCGTTTAGGGGGAACTGTGCTGACTGTGCATAGGGGAATCACAACTTTGGCTTGTTCTAACTCAACCCCTCAACCTCAGTAGGGTTGCCCCTCATTTCAGCAGGGCTGGTCTTATCAGAGTCAGGCACTCCAATGGCTCATAGGTGGAGCTAAAGGATTATTTGTAAAAATGGTAGTCATGTGTCCCAGTCTAGTCTCCTTAGGACTTTTCTATAATTACTAGAGACCACATCTTGTTTCAAACAAACCTAAAGATACCGTGAAAGATTTACACATTAAACATGCTTAGTGAAGCTTTCTTTCAGTGAATTTGAAGGCTAGCACTTACACATTTCAGCCTCTGGCTCTTAAAAGAAATTACTTTACTTTTAGTGACTAAAATCACTGAACAAACAAAAATTTTTACCTTTGTGGAGATACTACACAGCCATCATATAGTACATATGTTCATATATATACTCATATATCATATACTCTATATTCAGACAAATGCTTGCTCCAAGCTGATCAGGAGTCCTGTGAGCAAAGTCAGCATGAATGCCAGCTCGAGTTAGTGGGAGAGGATCTCACTAGTTTTATTCTGCATCCGTGGCACAATTAATTCACAATTCAGATGAGCTTGACTGAGGTAACTGAAAGATGGCCTTGTTAGCTCTCTCTTCTGCAAGTAGGCATGATTTAGAGCTATGGAAGTTCACATCAACATCCTGAATTGTACCCAGCAACCTGTTGATAGTGCAAATTGCAGAGCAGCGACGCACAGGAGTGCTGTGGGACACAGCTCTTAATACACAAAGAAGCATGTTCTGCAGTGACTTCCAAATCTCCAGAGAGAATTCCAACATGCACTGTCTGGCACTTGGGACTGTTTAACTCAAAGGGCTATGCTCTAGGTGGCCCAGCGTGTGCAGGCGGGTTGGACTAGATAACCTCTAGAGGTCCCTTCCAACCTGAGGCATTCTATGATTCTATCTTGAAGGTAGGCTATAAATGTGACAACTTATTGAAATGAGGCTAAAACCAAAAGAATTACAGGTAAAGTATGATAATATAGTAACACTAAAGTGAGCTTGTATTTTAGTGCATAACAATTTTTAACTGTTGATTTTTGGACCCTTTGCACTAGATATTGTTTAATAAAAACATTATTCAGGCTGTTATACTGACATAAAGAGTTACTATATGCATTAGCCAGAATCTACACTGGAATAATGTTACAGATAAATATAAGATCCAATTTAATTGTACCTTAGAGCACCAATGTGCTGTAGGTGTCCGTGCTTGAGCAGGACGATTGGACTAGTTGATCTCTAGAGGCCCCTTCCAACATCAACCATTCTGGGATTCTCTGAATTCTTCTTGCTGCATCCAAAGGAATTTTGTCATGCTTGTTTGTCATTTATGCTGACAGTAAAATAGATGTAGTCATCACTAAGTTCCAGAAGACAAGATTAAAAACTTAAACAGTGGAATTTTGTGTATATAAAAATGAAACTCACACCAAAGAAAAGCAGCTATGGAAGCACTTTCCCACTCCTTTATCAGTTCTTTTGATGATTTACAAGAGTCTTATATGTCACTCATAGATTTCTTTGGAGATGCTCAACCCTGTCATGAATTTAATTCATAGTAAAGAAATGTTCAGTTTAGTGTCATAACGATTTGTTTCACTGCAACACAAGAGGCTAACTGCCAAAATCTTTCCACAGCAGCAGTCTGCAACTAGGTGTGATTCTTTACAAAAAGTATTTAATAGAATTTGTACACTGAGGGATTTACTATCTAATCTAGACTGCTAGAGAAACTTTTAAAGAAGGACAATAAAATGGCATGGAGATAGGCAGGAGACTTGGGACTGAAGACTAAATAAAATAAATGCATTTAGAAAACTTGATTGGAAATCAAGAAATAGCAATTCTCCAGCTCCAGGTACTTGAAACTTTTAATGTGAACAGAGAAATTTAAAGGAGGATAAGAAAAGAAGAATATGAGCAGAAAAATTTAACTACAGAAAGTTCAATATTAAAGGTAAGTAGTTTGCACGGACAAAAACTTCAAAGGTGAAACTCAGAGAAAAAGATTGTTAAAGACTGTATCAATTAATAATACTTGTTGATCTCCTTTTTTTTTTTTTTTTTTTTTTTTTTTTTTTTTACTTGGTGGACTGGAGCCAAAGAATAAATATGAGAAGCAGAGAAACCTCTGTGATGGAAATAACAATGCTTTACTTTAGTTAGCTATAAGCCATTTTGGTACAGGTTGGTCTTATTACATCAAAAACACATGCCAGTTTGGACCTCTGCCCAACAAAGTACTGTCTGCCATTATAAGGTGTCGATTAACAACTCACTTGTGAAAACTTGTTTAGAAAGATTTTTCCAAAAGAACACATGGATAGATTATTTTTTTGTAGATGTGCAAATGGATGTTACAGACTGAAAAGTCATGAGACTAGAATAATAAAAAAAATAGATGCCAAGTTATACATGTCAGATAGGAAGCATAGTAGAAAATAACAAGAAGCAATCCTAGACTAACAGACATACTGGAATTCCTGTGACTGCAAGTTCATTTTTCCTGTTGAGACTCAGGGATAAGTGAGTAGGTACTTGATTGACTTACAGATGTTTCATTTGTTGAGTAGGCTTTCAGAGACAACATAATGTCTGGCATCTAACAAATATCATGTAGGTTGATAATTGTTGTCTTTAACACATCAAAGTATGTTTTTCCTTTTAAAAAAAAGCTTAGATAATTGTAATGCAGTGGCAAATAGGATTATATTGCACATTAAAGCATTTGGATTTATTCTTAAGCAAGACAAAAAGTGGTTTATCTCTTGAGACAAAATAATTAATGTATTCAATGTTTATCCCTGGATCACTTGAAAAGAAATATATGGGACTATTATTATTTCAGTAATATTTGCTGTATTAGTGTCCCTCTAAACAATCTGCAACTCATGTAATTATCACTTTTCAATACTTGTAACTCCCATATACATTTTTGTTATTTAATATACCTGTGAATAACCTTAAGCAATATTATGAACAGAAAGAAGGAAAAGAGAGGATAATAAATGAAAGCACCAGTTTCAGCAAACAAGGACAGTCTGCCATTCTTGCCTTTCTGTGAGAACTTGAAATATTTACTACAAAAGAAATTTTATTAACTATATCACTTAATGGTCTAAAATGACCTCACATAAAATAGTAAGGGATATTAAATGTACATTTATTTAATAGGTTGTTTTCGTGAACAATTCTTTAGTATTTCAAAGACGAAGAAGATTATGCATGTGAAAATGTGGTTCTGCATTCAGAAAATCTCCTTTTACTCTTATTTGGAAATGTCTAGGTTTATTTATATATTTAGAATGATATAAAATATCACCATGAAACTGAAACTATATATGAATAATATTATATATATATATAATATAAATAATATAATATTATATTTTTATATAATAATATATAAATATTTTAATAAGTACATCTCAATCTGGAAATTTTAGTTCTGAGGAGCCATAAAAGCTCAAGTTAGTCATACAGCACACTTCCTATCTAAAACCATGGTTGTTTACAGCTATGCCATTTCTGATATCCTGTTCTTAAACATGACCCAACAATGGGTATTCTACAATCCTTCAGACCATTTTATTCTAGCATTCAATTCTCTGTACTATTTCTCTTGTAAGATTATTTTAAAATGTCATACCTTTTATAGTTTTAGTTTTTTACTTCTACTCTTGGCTATTTCCTTTCTATGTTTACTTTTTTCTTCTGTTCTTGAAAATAAGTCACATTTCTTCCCAGCCTTCTTCTACTAAAATGGACTTGTCAAACTCTTTTGATCTTCTATTACAATATAAGACCACCCAGCTCCTTTCATTAGACTCTATTAAACTCTATTAAATAGAGTTTTCTTAAACATAAGTGACTTAGTTACATATGATATTCCAAATAAGTCTTTTCTTTTATCTCTCAGGAGTGCCCCATGCTCCTCTTCCTAAAATTCTATTTTTTTTTTCACAGATACATTGTATAGTTACTGGTAGTATTTCTGTTCTTGATTAATCTAGCTATTTTTTTCTTTCTCTGTCATTTCAGCTTATAATCTTCCAATGCATAGCACAGTCTTTTGTCATTAGTCTGTAAGTGCATGACTTTGCACTTTGTACTGCCATACTTTATCCCATTACCAGTGCTCCAGCTTTCAAGGTCATTTAAGTCCTTTGTGTCTCCTAAATACTTCACACTCACCTTTGCATTGACAAAGTCTAATAACTTTGTATGATCAGAAATTTTTGCTAGAATGTTTGTGTGTGCCAAGATAATAAATGAAAATGTTAAATCAGACTAGGCTCAAGGTTGATCCATGAGGATCTCTAGCTATATTTCTCCAGCTTGGTAATTCCTCTTTAAATGTAACCCAATATCTTTTATCCACTTTTACCAGTTTCTTGTACAGTTCAAATTCCTGCTCTAGCACAATAAATAAATTCTTGTGCAGTACCAAAGTATCAAAGGTATCAAAGGCCTTCCTGAAGCCAATATATATTAATTCTGATGCATGTTCATTTTCTTAAAACAGAAAAACCTAGTATGTCACATTCACAAAAAGAAAGAAAGGATATATAGTAACTATCATAACTAACTTTCAAAAAATTAGTATTGAACTACATTCCTTTGTCTTATTATCCACAAAACATGCTCCACTGAATGTAGAGAGATGTTTCAGGGCCTTAGGTAAAACACTAGTACTGTGATTGTAGATGACAAAGTACATTGTCATGATAAAAATCAGGATGCTCTCAAAGCAGAAAGTATAGATCTGTCTCCCTTCTTCCCCTCCAGATAGCTCTGCTGAGGAACTGATATAAATACATTGCTCCATTCAACACATCTCCATGATCATTTTGCAGTCTTTAATCTCACCTCCCTCTGCTCTATTCTCTCACCGCAGAGCACCCTCTGGTTTCCCATCTGAAGCTAGAGGGAACTTATGGTTTGCATACTGTTCACGTTTCATCATATCCTGGGGGACACTCCTCTGAAATGAGAGATGTCTACAGCCTTGGCTTGCTACAGTTTTTTGCATGATAGCAATAGAAATTTGAAGTGAGATGTTCATGTTGTTTCCAGTGCATTTCCTGTGTCTTTAAATGCAGGAGCATTTTCCTGACTTCTATTTAAGATAGAATCACAGAATGCCTAAGGTTGGAAGGGACCTCCAGAGATCATCTAGTCCAACCCCCCTGCACACGCAGGGCCACCTAGAGCACGGGGCACAGGACTGCATCCAAGCGGGTCTTGGAAGATCTCCAGAGAAGGCGACTCCACAACCTCTCTGGGCAGCCTGTTCCAGTGCTCTGGCACCCTCGCTGTCAGGAATTTTTTCCTTAAGTTCCTGTGGAACTTAGAGTGTTAAGTTTGGGGATGCTGCTGATGAAATAAGTGACAAGCACGGTGCTCTCCATCATGTGCAGCTTGTTTTTTTTCTGCCTCATTTTCATGTTTTCCTTATTCTAAATAGAAAGTTATTCAGCCCAATGGAACATAATATGCTGTGCTTATGAAAATCATAATACTCTCTCTACCTGCAAAAATAATTTAGGTAAAAGTGGTAATTGTAAAGATTTTTTAACAAGATTGGAGCTGAAATTGTCTAAGGACAGGGGCAGATGGCAAAAAAATAAAGAACTAGCCTGATATATATCTTCTTTCCTGTGAGACTACTTCTCTCTGATATTGTAGTATATTGTTGCAATAGGCTTCCTGAACTATGGAATTTCAGAGCCAGTACTTCTTATGTGTCACCACCAATTTATATTTTCTTCTGAGTACATTTTCTTTTACCAGCAGTTAGAGACATTCGGCTTGCTAAACTCCATGGAGTTTTGCTCCTATATGATCTCCTCTAGATCCAACAGCGGACTAGCAGGGGCACGCATACATTGAATATCAGTTAAATATGCACACACAGCATGCATTAATATCACATTTGATTCAAAATCTTTAAACTTTTTTTTCTTGTTGCTCATCAGTGAATCCTGTGGAGAACTGGAAACGAACATTGCTTCCTGTAGTTTACCATCTGTAGGGAAAGCAACTCTTGTTTCCATTGCTACAGAGTTCGATTCCTGGCCAGCTGGAGTGCAGCCAGTACAATTTGCTTGCATATCATTCGAACCAGCATTAATTGATGTTTTATTCACTGTCCAGCCACATACATATGTGGGGGGTTCTTGTAGCAGCTAAAGAGACTAAATCTTGAAATATGCACAGCATTTCCTTGGGATAGGTCAGGTTAAAGAAGATTCCAAAGCATATCATATGGACAAGCTATTTAATTGGCTAATTGTAAATAACAGTAACTATCAGTTTAGAAAACAGCCAGAGTTCACCTAAATTGCTGTACTGACAACAGATTGTCCATGAAGGAATAGCGAGATGCCTCACATGATAGAGCTATTTTGGGGTATCGAGTTATCGTGTAACAGCTGTTCCACAGCAGCCTCCATGTCAACCAGGGCTAGTGAAAATCCTCTGAGTGCATGTTTGAGAAATTCATCTGTGCCTTTAGAGAAAGCTCATCCATAAAACATCCACTTAATAAAATATGACAAGTAATACCTGATGAGTGAGATTTATTTTAGATCATACTTTTTTCTGATAGCTGAAAAAATATAGTATTTTTAAAAAGAAATATTTATGTGTTAAATAGGCCTTGTTATAACATGAAAATTGTCATACTTGTCCTTCTACATCCCTTTACACTTCTGATTGGTGGTCAGATGCCTTTACTACTTCACTAAATGCCAAAAACAATCTGAAAAAAATTTCAAGACAACTACTCCTACTTAAGATCCTATTATTTAGAACATGATAGTCACAAAGAGAAGTTCGATAAAAGTTATTAATATGAACACATTGCTATTGATATTCTGATATCCATATTTCCTAATTATTCAGAGCACTTTCAGAAAAAAATCACAAGCTCAATGGACTTGAGCCACCTGAGCCACTTTCAATTTTCCACTGAAAGATAAAAGGGGCATCTATATTTGCATCCTCTTTCAAATTATAGTTTATAATTTTTATTTTTATACAGCATAATTGAAATGAAATGTAACAATATTATATCCAGGGCATCATAAGCTAGAAAAAATGGAAGTCTTTAAGGCACAATCTAAAAGGAAGAAGCAGCTAAGCATTTCAGGGAGAGAGAGAGAAATTCAGTGCCATGACTGGTGGATGACTGGAGATAGAAGAAGTAGAAGGTAAACCAGGAGGTGGTTTGAAGAGCAAAACACGTTTAAGACAGGGGACCAACTCTGGGAAATATTGTTTATTCTTTCTTGGTTTAGGCAAGAAGAAATTAAAATTGAAGATGAGAAAATCAAAATAGTTCTGAAAAGGATAAATGAATGAATAAAAGTGGATTCATGTCATCATTATACTTTTTATCCAGCAACTAGTCACTTTTCTGCTCCACTGGGTAAATGAGAACCTGAAGTCAATGATTCATGTGCCCTTTTATGCCCTCACAGTTATACAGCAGCAGTACACAACGCCGCCAACAAAAGCTTTTAGAGCTTTATCTTTAGTGATATATCCTTAGTGATATATCAGTAGATCAACAACAGCAAATAGAAGAGGAGCTTTTTATCCCAGTTCTGATGTGTATCAAGACAGCGACTGACTAAAGCTGGACATTTTCAGGCATTTCAGACATTTTGGAAGATTGAGGCTTTTTTAAACTACTTTCACTCCTTCTTAAAGAACTGGCTCTGCTAGCAGAACTAAAGCAGACATTTAAAATGCAGGGCTGATCAAGTGAGCTCTTTCATGTTTGAAACAGAAAACAGCTATAAAATAAAAATATCAAGAAAACACAAGTCTACTTTTAAAAATTATTTTTAAATATCATGTATTTATTTCTCTGAATTTCCCTGACAGCTGAAATTAAAAAAGTAAAATTGGATTTTTGCTTTACAAGTATTTACCATTACTTCTGTTATTTTCTTCATTTTGTGCTCATAACCATACTCCAAAATGTCAATAGTCTGATGACTCATTCATATTTGATCTATATTATTTTTGCCTTTCTGTTAACGGTAGCAATTCAGCAGACACAAGAAACACAGTGAAATTTTTTCATAAGCAAATAGCTGGTACCTTTTCTAACAGTCTCCACAAAGATCAAAAGATGAATAGTCTGTAGACTCTATTATGTGTTTCTTATAGGTGATTCAGAATATGCAAAAGAACATTACTGCACAAATTTGCAATACTATTATAATAAGCAGTCTGATTGCTCCATAAATAGCAAAATTTTCTTTTACTGTGAGAACATTCAGATGGGAGAGAGGACTAGAGATTATTCAGCTGATTTATATCAGTGAAATAAATCCGTAAATTCTTGTTCTATCATTTAAAGTAATTGCTTATCTAAAGGTGCTATGTTAGAGTCTATCATTTTAATATAATCTACAAATTTAATAGTAATACGTTTATTTGTCAATATAAGGTTCTGTACTGAATCACATCATTCACCCATCAGCATCTCAGTGGCTGCTGCATGCCAACTGCAGTTAAAAGATGCCTTTAACTGGAAATACCGCTAAATTGCAATTGTGTGTTTATAGTGTCTGTTTTGTCTTTGACATTGGCTATCTAGTCAAAAAGGGAACAAACTTTTAAGGAACTGTAAAATTACTCCTGTTGCTTCTGCTTTTAAAGGCAGAAACACTTGCTGAAATGTATATGGAGCTGATGTTACATGTTACTGTTACTGATCTAAGCTTTTGGAGGACCAAATAAGGGATCAATGCCTAGAAGCGTTGGATGCAGAGGCCAGTTTTCAGAGAGCTGCAGCAAGGGGAAACCATAATTCTCAATATTTTATCAAGAAGTGTACTTCACCATCATTTTTTTTCAGCTACTTTTTCATGGCAGACAAAAGGAACATTTGAGAAAAGGAACATATGTGAGAAAATTTGGCTATGCCCTACTATTTTAGCACTGGAAAGAGGTGAATACTGCAACAAACACTTTAAAACCGTTAAGGGCATCATACTGAACCATGGAGTAAGTTCATAACAGCTAGTATCTGGAAATAACTCTCAGATTGCCAGAGCATTGCATATCCAAGGCAATTCTGCAATGAGATAGCAGGATGGATCGTGAGATTCACAGTGGCAACTTTAATTTTCTAAATATACACATCATACCTATAGGTAAAAGACCAGCATTGCAGTGTTGTTAGACTGATGAAAATCAGGTGCTTCTTACTAGGCTTTTAGTCTTTGGTTATTGTTCTATTACTTTTTTTTGTGTTTTCACTTACAGTGCAACAGAAAAATGAAGTTACTTTAGACAATACTTTTTATTAAATTTCTCTCAGATTTATCCTCTAATGATAGTAGCCTCTAATGATACTAAAGTTTCCCCCCAAATTATTGTAGAAATGAAATGCTATTGGAGATAATGGGCAGCTTAAAAGACAGCTAGTGATGAGATGCAGTGCAGATTTACTGTTTTAAAATCAAGATGACAGAAATTTAAATGAATTGTTCATTCTCACTAGACTACCACTTAAAATCTATAATTAACTCTTGTCCTACCATGACTATATCATAGGAGAAAACAGAAAAGAACATCAGAAAAGTTCTCACTCATAAAAAAAAATGTCAGCTGTTATTTACGGCTTAAGAATGAAACATATTTAGTACTTTCTAATGTTCACAGAATTACAGAATGGTTGAGGTTGGAAGGGACCTCTAGAGATCATCTAGTCCAACCCCCTGCTCCAGCAGGGACACCCAGAGCACGGGGCACAGGGTGGCATCCAGGCGGGTTTGAAGATCTCCAGAAAAAGAGACTGTACAACCTCTCTGGGCAGCCTGTGCCAGGGCTCTGTCACCCTCACAGGAAAGAAGTTCTTCCTCACATGCAGGAACTTCCTGTTTTTCAGTTTGTACCTATTACCCCTCGTCCTGTCACCAGCCACCACAGAAAAGAGCCTGGCCCCATCCTTCCTACAATCACCCCTCAGGTACTTGAACATGTTGGTCAAATCTCCTCTCAGCCTTCTGTTCGCCAGGCTAAATGGGTCCAGCTTGCTTAGTCTTTCCTCATATGACAAATGCTCCCGTCCCTTAATCATCTTTGTGACTCTCCACTGGACCCTCTCTAGAAGCTCCACGTCCCTCTTGTCCTGGGGAGCCCAGAACTGCACCCAATACTCCAGGTGCGGCCTCACCAGAGCTGAGCAGAGGGGCAGGATCCCCTCCCTCGACCTGCTGGCAACGCTCCTCCTCATACAGCCAGGATCCCATTGGATCTGCCATCCAGCCAGTCCTCAGTCCACCTCACTGTCCACTAGTCCAGTCCTCGAGCTTCCTGAGCTTCCCTATGGGGATGTTCATTAACATGTCTTTGTATAGGCAATATTAGCACCCAAATGATTTAGAGAAATGAAGAGGACAAGTATGGTTGACTGTGTTACTTTGCATTGCGTTTTTGTATCACAGTCCCCCCATTTGTTCATAGATAAGAGGACTCTGCCTTTCAGGCTACCCTTGGGAGTTTGTGGAGATGCCACATGAAATTCTAACATGAATGTTAGTTGCTCAGACTAAATTTGCTGGCATCATTCTTTGCAAAGAGGACAAGTATTACAGCAACTCATCATACCTGAGCTTAGTTCCATACCAAATGCCCCAAATTTTACAATCGGATCAGTCAGGCATAGGGGCCAGCTGCTGACTTGGTACAAAGTAACGCTACTCCATTGATTTTAAAGGAACTACAGAAGAAACCAGAATGTGTTATATACTTCAGTTCTTCAGAAAGAGTCAGCTGTGATAGCAAAAGTGTTCAGTTATACAAAATAAGTGACAAAGTCAGTTTATTACCTGTCTCAGTTTTCCTGTGTAAAATGATTCTTCCAGACATTAACTCTCTCTCCTGACCACTCCAAAACCCCTAGAAACCTCTAGCAGAATAGTTCTCTCATGTATTTCATTCTCAATTTATACACAAAAAAATAAAGATAAATGCCTGTTGTCTGCTCTCCCTGAAGGATTAAATAGGGCTGGACAGAAAACAAGATTTCCATCTCATGATAAATGTCAGAGTTCTGGCACTTGTTTTCAGCTCCTGATGTGGAACAAAACAGGCTTTCAAGCAGTTTTTTTGTGTGAAGGAAAGGGAGAGAGGGCCAGTTTCAGAGGAGCCGGTGCTTCTAGCATACATGGGAACTGTAGGGTTAGATCTGCTCCTGGTGACTTGGGGTATCAGAAAACAGACTTAAGTGAAAGCTCTAAGCAGAAGCTTCCTCTGGAGCAATTTGTCAATGAACTTTTGCCTAGAGAATCTATCTTGGGCCAAAAAATATTCTTAGAGCAACTTTAGTAGACATCAGTATAATTTTGAGAAATGTTTTCGTTTGAATTAATCTGTGTTTTTTGACAAAAAAAAGTCTGTGAGCCCTCAGATCAGTATATCCACCAGCTCTCTCCAGTCCCAATGTGCATGGGTGGCTTTGGGACACAGCAGGCTGGGGCAGTATTCTCTGCGGGACTGGGACCCTATTCCCAACCTCAAAGGAAACAGCAGTCATACTGTCTTCCAGGTTGTGCTCAGAGTTATGATCTGTAATTGTTAACAACTAAATGAAGGTGAACAAGTTAAACCCTGCCTCAGTGAGGCATCCAGGCCTTCCACCTGATACCTCCTGTGATGGTCTCACACTTGTGTATTTTCCCCTCTTTTTCAGCCATAAAAGATACTCATATGGAGTTCAAGCTACAGAATAATCAAACTTAATTTCTTTTCTCATCGCCAAAACATCTAATTCTCTCACAGTAGTCAAAGACTGTGACCTCTGCCTCTCTACTGACCCTTGTAATCAGTGCTAGTTCCCTTTTGTTTCCTTTTTGTTCCCTTTTTGTTTTCCTTTTCATATGTTGTATGAAAAAATGTTGATCCAAATGAGGATTTCACCTATTCCTGTTAAAGAGCAGAATAAAAAGAAGGCATTTTATAGTAGGTTGTCATTTTCATATAAATCTTAACAATGTTTTCAGCAAATGACACTGTTAAAAGAAGCAATATTTCAGTAAAATTTCATTTTGCTTTATTGACTAATTTTAGATAAATGTGATATCGCAATTTGGACTAACACATAGCTTCTACTAAGTGAAGAAACTTAGAAATAAGACACTCTTGGCCAAATGAAAAACAAAAAAGATGGAGTTATTCTCTGAGGCTACATCTCAATTTGGATTCATTTAGAAAAATAAAGTATTTGGACATAGCTTTGTTCATTTCACAATTATCCTTTTTGCTAAAAAGAGTGCTAACAAAGAAAGCCTTATTCTTACTATTTCTATTCACTTTGTAGAGATTAAGCTCACACAGGTCAAACCTTCAGTTCAGGTGAAACGAATGTCCATGATAAAATAAAAGACCAGTATTTTAGGTTCACAACATTATTTTCAAAAATTTGGTGAATTCAAAAGAAATGCCATAAATGATTTTGCTTCACTGATCCGCATTACTTCTGGGAAAACCATTTAACTAAGAAAGATTTAGAGAAGCCCAGCTACATATACTCTGTAACAGAAGAACAGTAACTAATTTTATGATGTCCTGAATGCAATACTTCAGGATAAAATTATTTCTGTTTTGCCCCAAATCTTGAAATATTTTTCAGATTTCAGATTATTCATTTTTTGAGAAGGAAAAAAAAACAGTTTTCAATAAATTCAGTGTTCAAAATGTTTAAAAGAATTTCTCAGCCAGATTACATAGCTAGATAAAATCTCCCATGGCTATTTACACTTTAGTTATTTACAGACAATGAAAAAAATTATGAAAAACCAACTGTAAACTACTGGTAATATTTTACTCTCTAGGAATTTTTGAGAGGCTTCACATAGATGATTATTGTCCCCTGTGGATCTCACTGAGAGGGCAAGATTATGGCCTTAATGATAAAATTTTGGTGATACTTCTTCTCCTAAAGAAGATTTATTCCTAGGTGTCCTGCACTGGAACAAAGCTGTATTTGGACAGTGTATCCCAGCATGCAGTCTGTGGAGAAGAAAATATTCTACTCTTGTAAGTGAGAACTGTTTGGTGTATCGAGTCCTTTCTATAACTTAACATTATGAATGCCCAGTATACGACGTTACCTCAGGCAGACTGTGTAAACACAGAGATACACCAGCTTTAGATCTTTCTGCTGTATCCAAATCTTTAAAAGTGAAAAGTTTCTGTGTAAGTTGATTCTTCTGAATCTTCCAAGAGGAGCATCAACAAACATCATCCCTCAGTCACAGATTCCTGAGGAGTCATGGGAACATGGCCAAAAGCACGCTCTTTTTAGCACCTATTTGGATAGATCACCATGCAAAGAAAGGAAACAACATTTAGCACTTATTTAGGGAGTGGATTAAGTGCATGCATTACAGGAGGGCTGATAGGAGTGCCTCACCAAAGAGGAGAGCACATCTCTCAGCTTCTACCACTGCTACTTTACAAGTTGACCTCAACCCTGGCTCCTTCCACAGCAGCAGGTTTGACAGATGAGCAATAACAAGAGCCCAGATAGTTCACAGAGCAGCTTGTCGCTCCGGCAGCACCAAAGCTAGCGATCACATTGCACTTGCCAGGTGGCTCTCGGAGGAGGTGGCACTTCCAGGCCTTTGATCATCTCCCTTTTAACAGAGAAAGCAGAGGAAAGCTGGGACACTGTCAAAAGCATAGACTCTGCTCTGTGATACTCTTCCCTTTTCCTTGCTCTATTGTTCTCTGCAAGAGAGGCTGCATACATTAAACTTTGATAGATAGCAGATAAATCTTGCTCTTCACAGAATGACTGTAAAGGTAAGTTCACCTCCACAGCAACATCAAACTGTCTGTTAATTTATCAACAGCAAATTCATTGGAAATTTCATGAAAATTCATATTAAATGCACACACACATATTAAAGAGACATACACCTAATTAGACAAAAGGTATCAATGCACTGTGCTTGTTCCCTCTTGTTTATTCTCTAATGCCTTAGAGCCTTGACTTTCAAGAACAAGGCCACATTTTCACAGCGTGGATAGGAAATATTCATGTCGTGCATGACTACTTTGCTTTCTCTAGTAGACTGAACGTGCTCACTTATCTTTTCCAAAGGGGAAGATCATTTTAATGCTTGATTCATTTTCTGTAGTAGTTTGCATTTTTTAGGGCTGTGCAAACTTTAACCCTCCCAATGCTCTCATGAGAGCTGCCGAAGAAATGTTATCTTTATTTTCCAGATAGGGAAACAGGTTTTTCAACACACACCAATCAAGCTGCAGTGGTTTAATAAATTATTGCCCATTAGCTGATCTCTGGTAATAATGTAAGTCTTGTTGTGTCTCTCATAATAACTTAAATCTCAGTGAAGGAGACATAAATTAAGAAACCGTTACTTTAGATATGGCATTAATTAAAAATACAGTAAATACACGCAATTGGAAAGTTCAGCTGACATGTCACTACATAATCTCACGCATGCATTTTAACAGTATGAAGTGTGCAGCAACATCTTTGCAGAATCCAAACATTTATCTCAGCTCAGTGCCAGGAACAGTCTAAACTAGCACAGAAGCTGAGGAACAGTGAGTAGACTTCATGTCCGTTCTGCTGCAAGGGAGGTGGGCTCTGAAGAGAGATGGCATCAAAAGCCTGCAGGCTTACAGGTATCTTAAACCACTGCAACAGTTTAAGCCTTGACTCATAATAATACTAGTGTGATCCTGGCTTTTCCAACACCATAAAATTAGCTTCTACTAAAGTCAGATTCAGAGGCTGGCAGTTGTGGCCTCCTATTTCATTGCACACACATCTCTGAGGTGATTCCACATGATTGGACATGTACAAAGAGACAAAATATAAGTTTACTACTGCATTCCAGCAAATGAATAAAATGTTCAGGAAGTATAACTGAGATTTCTCTCTACCCATTTATCTAGTGAAGAGGAATATAAATCCCCTCCATGAAATTACTTTATAATTTACACAGCTACTTTAAAGCTATTTTAAAAGGCTGTACAGTCTTATTCCTGACAATGACAACAGAAATGCATCATTGGCCTTCTACATAGTGATTTGTTACATGAAGAAAACAAAGTGACAATCTACAGATTTTTTATCAAAATATAATTTTACATTGCACCATTACATTGCCACCACAGGTGATATGATATGTAAAAATTGGCATGGTTAAATAATTAAGTAAGGTAAAGTAGCATAAAGACTATATCTTATCAATATATTTTAAAATAAAGGAACAAGTACTGTGAATTCTTGGAGAAAGGGAAAAAAGGTGTGGGACAGTGGCATCACTGCATCTATAAGTATGTATATCAGAAAATCAGGGACAGAATTAGACTTAAATATTACTTGCACAGAAATATAAAATGAGTTGCTCTATGTTTATTACCATGGAAAATCTAAGCAATGCATAGAGTATATTTAACAGTATAATAAATAAAGATATAGGAGAGCCAGGAATTGCTTCACTATGAACGGCATTGAGTACGGATGTCATAGATATTTGCAGAGTACTATATAAGAAACAGAACATTTTTATACCACTGAAAGTTAAATGACATCTAAAAGGATAGAACAACCCTTCAACAAGTTGACCCTTGGAGAACTGCAACCAAAACACTGCAGCTGATGAAATCAAGCCAACAGCAGAGTCATCAAAGAAGCCAGTTATAGAGAAAGTTATAGGCAGAACCAGGCCTGTGCTTTTTTTTTTTAATTTTATTTTCCTCAAAATTACTTTAAAAGAAATAAAGCTAAGTAGGTTGCATACATGTACTCAAATGGTAGACTTTGATTTTAAAGAAGGAAATCAGGTGAAAATGAAAGGTAAATAATAAGGGTACATTTCTGAAAGCCATTTTTGACTTCCTGTTATACAGCAGGAGAAGGAAGTGACAAATAGAATAGTGCTAGATCTCTAATAAAATTGCCAGGGTTTAAAAATGAGGGGAGTTTAAGGGGAATTCTTCCCTGCATAAAAATGCTAAAGCATTAAATAAAATCTCAATTTACAGAATACATATTGTGGAAGACTGAACTAATATTACTGTGTATATCTGTATATTAAGATCAGAATTTGAAGTAGACCTCATATATTTGGTTTTCCTGAAGATGTTCTGGATAGGGCCATATTAGGTCTTATGGATTCATACAGATGAGATGAGGATTTGTTCAAGAATTGTACTGGGAGTAAGGAACTAGCTAAAACTAAACGTTTTTATTTACTAACAGTTTACGTAAATGACCTTTACATGAAAGAATAAGAAAGATTCCACAGGTGTTACTAGTAATATGAAAGAGAAAAATCCCAGAGACTGAAGTAATAAAAATGAAATAGTAATGGAAAGAAACCATAAAATATATAAAGGCATGCATTTAGGAATTAAAAATTTCTGTTAAAAGACGAGAATCCATCTGTTGAAAAAGGAAAGAGAGGATATCTGTTGCATTTGCCAGTGTTATCTGTGAAAAGGGCACATATGATCACAGAAAGTCTTGTGTATTTGTAGTAGATATGTTGAAGAATTAACACCATTTCAGAGGACACTGATGTCATTAAGAGTACTGAATATAAATTGAAGAGAATCTTTGTTGCTTCATTCATTAAACCTGCAAAAGGGGATACAAATTTTTATGAGTCTCTTTAGCAGATTGGAGAACAAGTTATGTAAGAGAAAACTAAAAATATTTACATATGTATAGGTTCAAATAAGCTTATGTTTGCTTTGCCTGTATTGTGTGGTGGGTGGATGTGAGTCAACTTCAGTTTGATGATCTGGTCAGCTTTAATTCTCCCTGTGTTTACTAGCACAGATTTCGAGTTTCTGCTGCATATTGCTCTTTCCACAGAACACCTGCCTCATCCAGGGCACACAATGAATAGTGGCACAGAATGAGCAGTTATAACATTAAAAAAAATGCTTTTTATCCTCAGATAATGAGTATTTCAATGCATTATTTACAGCTTGTCATTTAAGCTTCTGCTCTAAATACAGAATTATTCATTTCCACCTGGGCTTTTCCATTGTATATTTATTCAACGGAATGTTCCACAAAGATTACTTAATTAATCTTTTAGAAGACCTTATGAATGGATTTCATGGTTTTCAGATGCTGAGTTGCAGGAAAATAAGGAACCCCCATCCATCAAGGAAATGTTTGTGTTTAACATCCTGTTCCCACACTTCTATAATCCTCAAAATGCTTCTATAATCCTCAAACCTCCTGCTTCACGGATTACATATTTTCCATTTTTTTTTCTTTTTTTTTTTTTTCTTTTAACAAGGAAGAGTCCTTTGACTGTTAACTTTAGTGATCCACCACTCTGGTTCCTTCTGAGCAGCAGTCCTCATTTTGCCTGAATGAGGAAGGGCTTCTGGGAAACAGTACTATCTGATTATGTCATACAGAACTATAATGCCTATTCAAAAGGAGATTTCATTAAAAGAAAGAAAAAATAATGAACCACCAATCTTGTTCTAACTGTTTGCAAGTTCAATGTTTCCTGAAGAGATGGAAAATGCATAATATATTTGTATAAAATAATTGAATCTTAGATAAAGGTCAGGGAAGTACTTTTGCTTTCCTGTAAATGAGGAAATTTTGCTTCTTCAAAATTCTTCCAGGAATATTTGAAATTAGCACTATATTTAGGGCTTCTTTATTAGTTAATGCCAGGTAGCTGTAACTTAGAGAAAAAACATCTAAATTTTAAGCAAACAATGGACAACACATCAAACAAAAGAAACACTAATAATACTTTGTCATCAGTTAACAATCAAAGTCCATAGTAATCCTTGGACATCAAAACTAATTTTCCATGGGGAAATTAGCTGAGTTAGGGATCAGTGAGCTTCACAGCTACGTAACGATATTAGTAAAGACATCAAATTCAGGCACCGTTTTTTTTTCCAGATGCAATCTGGCTCTCCAAGGTGATATGATTACTTAGCATTCAGCATGAATGAGGAACAAATGGGACCGATCAGTAATGCTCCATTCAAACTATTTCTCTGTAGATAACTGGGTGTTGATTAAATGTATTATTTTTCCATGACCTATATGTTTTTAAGGGAATCTTTGAGGTTTCTTTTCTGACTCAACCAATTAATATATGAAATACTCAAAATGTGGATGTCAGGATACAATGATCATGGGAATAACAATTACTGATCTTTCCTCTGAACTAGCTTTAAGAAATCAATCTTATAAGGAGGTCTACCGGGAGTGTCAACACGAAAAACAACAATCATCCCAAACAACAGATCTATGGGTATTGTTCATTAAAAAGTCTATAGTTCATAAATAAAAATCAAGTCTTTGGATTTTTATAGGAATTAGCTGTTGATTTGAGAGTTTTTACCATTTTGAGGAAGAATAAAAAGAGATCTCTTGTACGTAAACCTTATACAACAGTGGGAAGAAGAAGTGAAAAACAATCCTGTACTGACAGTATCTGGAAATTTTACAGCCTGGATCCTACTGAAAGGATGTAACAGATATTTTCATTCAGAGGACCAAGCTCATAAACATAATCCAAAACAATTTTCAAATTGCAGCATTAACTTTTCCCTGTCAATAACTAGGAAAACAGGATTCACCTCATATAGATAACATAGAGTTCCCTAGTTTACCTAAAATATAAAAAAGGTTATTTTTTCCTGATATGTAAAGGGTGCCTTGGTGTAAGTAAAGACCTATAAAGTAGTTTTGAACATCTGCACTGTGCTACATCACTGCTTTTCAGTGTTCTTTTAGGAAATGAAGAGAAACACAAAATTGCTTTCTTTTTGTTAGCATTTTGCTTTTATCATTAGAAAAATTGATGTATACAATAAAATGTATGTTGTGAGAGGCAATTATTTAAAATCTAATTAGAAATACTTTGATGTTTCAAAACCAGCCTAGGAACAAATAAAAGGCTGTATCAATAAATATTCATTCTATTGGGGAGAAAAAAAAATGGATCAGAGGTACTTTCTGGCCTCTGGCAAATAGAACTACATGACTTTCAGAAAAAAAGTGATACATTTGGGAAATCGATCTTTAAAGTCACAGGACTATTTTGTTAGCATTGGGGCATTTTCTTTTTTCCTGACAAAAGCTAATTAATTTCCAAATTTGAGTTTTCAAAGAATAAAAATAATTCCAAAAACTTATGCTTTTCCTTAAATTCTTTCAGCTTTAAAAAGTGGCTCCCTTATCATCTGCCCTTTCTGTTAAATAGGCCTACCTTCAGAGTTTTCAGTATTTTAGCAGAAACAGATGTGTGTCTGCTCAGTGCTTTTATTTACCCAAGCTGAAGTGTTCCAAAAATTTCAGTGCCTTCTGGAGCATATCAAGTTATATTTGAATAGACAAATATAACCAAATATAATATAACATAGACAAATAGAATATATTGAAAATATAACCAAATATAACCAACCAACAGCAAGTGACGACACAAGATATCTCTCAGAGACACACTGGACTTGCTCAGAAGTGGCCTGTTGCTGTTGCATCTCAGAAGGGACTGTTTCAAGTTACAGATTGGGAGGAGTGAAAGAACTAATTTAATTTAATTTCCACTGAAGCAGGTGTGAAGCAGCAGTTGCAAACCAGGGAATGGTGTGAGTACTGAAGTGTTCTGAGATAGCATGGTTTCCTTTCCCTAGGCTAGATCATGCATGCTGACATAGCCAGCCATGGGATTCAGCTGAGAGGCTGCTGTTACTATCCTTACCTTTCAGCTGTTATTCCTGAGATTTCTCTGTAGCCCTTCTTCTGCTCTAGAATTGGAGAATCTAGAATCTTCTACTGTCACTCCATGTTAATAGTCCTTATGTGTGGCCTGAGTGGAAACCTGATCAGGGACCAGAAGATCTGACCGTTTGAATTACAGGTAAGTTTTGGAACTAATCTATGACTTCAACGTATGTCTGATTAACACAAGTCCAATGAAAACAAGTCCTCAGCGAAATTCCTATTAGGTTTAGCTTATGCCTTTATAACTTCATCTTCAACAACTCACTGTGCCTGCCCAAATGGCATGTTTGGTATCAACAGAGCAACTGGCATACAGTGACTCAAAGAAGTTTTTGTTCCTGGACCAGCTATGGGGAAGGAACTGCTATTCTGTGCTGCTATTTCCTCTGTCTAGGATTCCTCATCCAGCTGTCCAGGAGCACTCACTCACATAGGAGCACTGTTAATTATGGCAGCATTTAATAATCCTAATTTTGATGGAATTTTGACAAAAAATGCTGTGCATAACTGTGTAACTGAACTCTATGCAAAATATATCCCTTCATTTAAATTGCCCTTGCCTACTAAGACTTGTTGGAAGAATCTCCTGCCCTTTTGACTTGTCTGCCCCTGGGATCTCCAGCAAGTCTAAGAGTCTCTTTTCACTTTTGGCCAACAGGTGTTGGCTTACTGGCAAGCTCAGTAAGTTTGCACCCTGGAGTTCACCCTGTAGGTATATACTATCTCACTTGAGTCTTCCCAGAATTTGTACCAGGATCCCCCAGCCTACATGCTAACATTTGTGTGGGAAAAGGTGGAAAAGCAACATGATAATGAATACCTATTCATGGACAGTTTACGTGTTGATAAGGAAATATCAACCTCATAATTTATGAGTTAAACACTAAGAATTGAGTCAGACATACAGAGGCATAGCTAGAATTGAGACAAGGCTAAGAGGACAAGAATTTTAGCAAATAGTATAGAACTGGTATGGAGTAGATTATCAAGGATTTGCTGGAGAGAGAACTCAATCAGAGTAGAAAAGCAGCAGAATAAATACCAGAGGGAAACACTTTTCATTGTCATAGATCAGAAATAACTGATCTAATAAAATGAATAAAGGAGAGGTGGGAGTGAAATTGTTTTTTTTCTAGTGGCAAGTCAGGAGTCTTTGGTGCTAGAATCTGCCCTCAATAAGAAATATAATAGTCTGAAAAGATACCTGATTTCATACAAGTATCTGTAATAATAACGAGAATCTTTCAAAGTACAAGTTATTATGTTCTTCCAATTCAGTTTCCACATACAGACGTGGGATAAGACTTCTTTAGCTTTCTAGTAAAGTAATATAACAAGCATTAAGCTATAGCCAGTAAAGAGAAGCCTTGTGTGACTGCTGAATATGAAATAGGCAAGGGCTAAAATGGCAAATCTAGTGGCTATTTTATATAAAGGTATAAGACAGAAGATTAGCTAAATCAAAGTTTGTAACAATTTGGATAATCAGCTTTAGATCACTGTCTTTTCAATGTTCTGTTGATAAACAAAGAAAAATCATTCTTAGAAATCTGGAACTTTAAACAAAACACTTTTAAAACATTCTCAGAAACCCAAACAGAAATGCAAAATGCAGTATGTTATTTAAGCAGCTGAGGACCAAGCCACAGGAGTGAATTTATTTTTCTGTCCTGATTTACACTGGAAGTCCCCTTGGGTTGTGGCTGGAGAGGCCTACAAGTCAAAATGAGAGTGCAATGAGTCATGTCTCCTCCTTGTAAGAGGAGATCCTATCTAGGTAAAACTGAGAACCTTGCATCAACACTTGTGTGATATTAGTAACCTTTGGAGTCAGCTAGGTCAACATCAAAAACTCACAGAAAGACAGCGGTGCTCTGAAAATTAAAATAATTATAAACCAATTTTGGAAATAGAAAGATGTTGAAAGAACACCCAGAGAAGTAGTGCACAAAAGTGACGATACTTGAGGAAGTGAAGATCTCAAAGCCAAACCAAAGAATTACCTTTCTATCCAAGGTAACACTACATCAAATATATCTGGACAGAATATATCTGGACAGAAGAGAGTGAAGAGGGCTCATCACTTTCTGAGGTCGGTTAGTAATCTTTGGAGTGAGCTAGGTCACCAACAGCTCCTCTAATTAGGCAGGGTATCCCTGCAGTCCTCCAGAGAGGCAGCTGATAAAATGAGTAGAATGATGAACGTGATGCTCACAAGCTCTCAGATCTCTAATTCCCTGTTGGGATGTGAAAAGAAGGGGAATGGCAATCAGGATCCTGGGAACAATTATCAAGCCTGCATCTAACTGGGTTTTTGAGGAAATAGGCAGCTGAGGGAGGCAAATTGTCTCCTACGGAAATAAGTTTCCTTTCAATTAATATTAATATTAGTCATTTCAATTCTGTTAAATCAGCATTTTCTCACAACAAACTATTTTGTCAGAAAAAAAATATGAACAATTCTGAGAACAACTGAGACTCTCTGCAATTTTGTATTGGTGGAATTTTTCCTGAGGGTCTTGTTAAAAAGGCCTTGTCATAGAGCATGGTAGGTCTTTGAAGTATAAGAGAGACAGCCTAGGCATCAGTGAAAGAAATAGTAAGTGAGTGAAAAGATGGTTTATTTGGAAACTGATAGGTGGGAATGGAAATGAAATTAAACCCAAACATCTGCAGTACTCAGATCTTTTATTTTTTTTCAGTCTGGAGCCTTATTGATTGACGTTGTTGGAGGGCTGAGCTGTTGACAGCATGATGCTTTTCTTTACAGAAAAAGAATTCACGGACTTCCTTGGTAGTGAGCAGATTAAAGACACAGAGAAAGGTTTTCTGATGCCTGTTTTTCCTCGCTACAGTTTTCACATGCTACAACACAAAGAGCAGGGTGCACGAGGTTATATGGAAATAATGTTGGCTTACTTCATTCTGAGAAAGAGTACAAAGAAAGGTACCCTGCTAAGTCTGTGAAAAGTTAAAAAAAATGGCACCCATGTTTGCATCAAGGAATGGATGAAGACATACAGAATGTTTAAGTGAAGAGAATAATTCCTGATGTGCAGATCCTGTCCTTTGTAGATATTCTATCAAGAAGTCCATTTTGCACCAAGTTGCTTATGCATCAAGATGCTCAACTTGCTGACATGAATAAACATTTAATATGTCTGTCAAGCAGAAAGATGAAAGTTGGGGTTTGTTTTCTGAAACATTCATTTCTATCTAACAATTCTACTCAACATTCAATTTAAGAGCAGAAGAATTATCCCTAGGTTGAAGTAAAATGTTAAATGCTGCTCTTTTTTTCAGTCACAAAAGCTATACGACTGCTCCTGAACTGACACTATATGGTAGCACATAGCAACCACCACCACAGTGGTGTGAATACCTATTTTTTCTATTAAAATATTTCTTCAAAAAACTAAATGAATATTAAACAAACATTAAAAATCCTCTGACAAATCCTCAGACACCTGTGTACTAGGGAATCACAGTTCCATTTCAACACAGTACTCATTACCGTGATAAAGTATGTCATTTTCTGATTTTAAGCTGGTTACAGGGAAGATTTTATAGGAGGCTGGAGAGAAACATAGCAGGAAGCAGAGAAGAGACAGATGCGCTAAGTCAGAATATTCTAAAACCAGTTTTCTCATTTTTTCATGTATCAGTAATTTCTGTATTTCTTAAATGCAGGATGGAAGAGTCTCTCTCAGGCATATCTAAATGTTAGCTTATGGATGAATGCTATAGATTTAATTATATTCACTACAATTTGCTTCATATTTCCTGATCCTTGCATGCAGAGCTGGACAGACGTCTACATAGGCCTGTACCTACAGGGTTTTTTTGATAAGCTCATGCTGGAAATTCTGTCCAGAATTCAGTTTCTTTGCTTCACAGATTTTTTCCTCCAGTTTATTTCTCTGACCTTCAGTAAGAGCAATTTCAAATGCCTTACAGTTGTTACTTACTTTTCCTCCCTCTTTTATTTTCTCCCATTATCTTCCAGACCCCCTTCTGCTCATTCTGCTTTCTCCTCAAACTTTCCTTGAAGGACATCCCTCCATGACATAGGCCTTATCCTTCCTCTCCTCATTTCTTTTTCTGCCTAAAAAAACTTTAATATCTGTGCTAGTCTCATCACTGCAGGCTGAAAAATTGTTAAATGAAGCAACTGCCTTCACCATTTCTTTCATGCTTATCTGTACCTTGCTGAGGTGGAAGGAGAGGCACGGAGAGTCAGACACAAACCAGATCTGGTGAGGGATAAGGAGAAGAAGATGGAGCCTTTCAGCACAGCAGCTACTTCCAGGGCTGAAGAGATGGGAGAAGAAACTGCAGCAAAAAAAAAAAAAAAGAAAAAAAAAGCATTCTTTCTGCCAGTCTTGTTTCTTCATGAGATTTCAAGCAGTACTCTGAAATAGCCTGATGAGAGAAATGTAAGAGAAATTTTCATTTCAAATATAACGTGTGAGGCATTTTTTAATTATCCTTTTATTATTAGCTTGAATTAAAATTGGTTCACTGATTTTATTGCAGAAGACTCTTGAAAGCCTGTTTATATTCCCAGATACAACCACAATAAAAGTTGTTTTGCTTCTCTACAAAACTTAGTACACCAGTACTACAAAAGAGAAATAAGAATTTGGAAAATGTGGAAGCTGAAGGAAAGCTGGGAACCTGTTTGAGGTGCCAGGCTTAACTACTGTTTTTTTTTTTTCAACATATGCTATAAAATACATTTATATGATCAGCCATGATTCAAAGACTCTCTACAATAAGAAAGAAAAACAGATAAAATAAATAAAAAATGCAATGGAAAGAGCAGCACTTTAATTTGATTGCTCACTAGCACAATTTAAAATATAAATTTTATAGCCTATTAATCTGATATTAATTTGTATAACATAAAAAATTACATAAGGATGATAATGCCATATAACTTGAATCTATTACTTCTAATCATTAGCTTTTAGAGTTGCAGTGATGCATGTAGTTATCCAGAATGTTTAGTGGAATAAATAGATAAACTGCCATAAGAGGTTTTGTAAATTTGTAAGACTGTTTTTTAACTCACAAATTAGTCTGTGAAATCTAGATTTGACAAATGGAGAATTAATTGCAAAGCTCTTGCCATGAGTTTAGAAAATTGGGCACATAAGAGACACTTTTTACTTGTAGCGGAAGAATATCATCTGCCCAATCAGCCTCAGGATCAAATTTGTTTTAAGAGTGCAGCCTAAGATGCACAAGCAAACTCAGTAGCTCCCTGATGCATAAAACATCCAAGCAAGCTGTTGTCTGCTGCACATGGGTCTGGGGTTCCTCTTGAGTTTCAAAAAAAAGCCCATTCTTTATGATTTCTACTACCACAGAGATCTCTATTACTGTAGACTCCAGGAGCCCCAGTCACAGACCAACCCACTGTGCTGGGTATTGTATACAAAACCAAAAGGCCATTCTTGCATCTGATGTAAGAGAAGAAACTCTAGGATGCTCCTAAGGGAATGCAAAGCAGCAGTTAGCAGTAGTGTTGAGCAGGGTAAGCAGTAGGGCAGAGGTTTTGCAGAACTCTTGGCATCCTGCGCAAGGGGAAAAGGAGGGCAACCTACCCACCTGAGCTTCAAGCACACTGTGGGATAAAAAATAGTGTAGTTTGAAAATCAAAGAAATGAGTGAAGGAGGGTGTCACTGGGAGTTACTCAGACATAGTAGTCTGCTTTTCAGGATCTCAAACTGGAAGTAGTAGTAAGGCATAAGGCAAAATAAGATTGCAAATAACCTTGAAAATAAAGGCAAACAATGTTTGATATAATAAAGAAATTAGAAGTATACAAAGATAAGGAAATGGGTCATGTGCTCACAGCAGTGGCTTGGCAAAAATAGTTTTGCAGCAACATTCTAGAAAAAAATCAGTAAAACAATAACGTATTGTGAAGGACAATGAAGGAAAATATTCCAGTCATTGAATAACAAGGTAATCTTTGTCAGAATTTTGGGTGGGGAAAGGATGGGATTGTCTCTCATTCAGAAAAACTCGTAGACACAAAGAAATCAAGATGCTGTTCAGATTACAGGCCTAGGAAAGCCAAAGTGATGATGTTTTCTACAGTAAAGGAGAAAGGACTGTGGAAAAGTTGAGTTTCAGAGGAACAATGAGGAAAATCTAGAAACTTCTCATCACTGGTCATACTTCTACAGGCATTTAGATTACATTAAAATCTGTGGTCTCTGTACTGACAAAATAAAATCTGACTCTATGAAGGTCTTGTTCGGGTAAGCTAAGTTACTTGCAGAGTAAAGGATTAGTTTAGTTTGAATGAGGTTAGAAAATCTGACCTATGTATATGGTGAGAGAATATTTAGATCATAAAAATTTGTTTAGAAATAAAACGCTACTTAATTTCTAAGATGCAAGTTTGAAATGCTATCTGACACAAGTTTAATCCTTTCTAAATGTCATATCATTTTTGCTGTCTAGTAATAGCAACAACACTGCTATTGAAGTTTTGTTATGAAGGTTGAAAGGTTTGACCCAATAACTGTAACCGTTCATCAGTCTGAGGTCACATAATATAGTACTTCGAAGTACTTTATGGATGAAATGATGTAAGAGAGGAAAGTTCAATTATAACCTTACCAGATGTTCAAACAGATATTTGCTACTTGAAACCAAATTATAAACAGACAGTTAAATTCTCAGGTCTGATGAGTAACATCTCTTAGAATCCAGCAAACTGTTCTTCCCACATGTACTTTAATCTGGTGGATATGGTTGAGCTTCCAGGTTGATAAATCAGTTTTCTGAGTTCTATAAGATCTCTTTTGTTAGAAAGGGGAGCAGAATTAACCATGTATGTGTATATATTTGTGTATACATTTATATATATATATGGTATATACATGTGTGTATATACTATATATATGTATGTGTATTTATATAAAAACAAATATTAATTTAGAGACACATATACATCATGGATATAGATATAAACTATTTATTGTAGGAATATAATTATAATTGCATATGTGTATTCCTGTAGGTATATTAATAGAGCATTTTAAGATAACAGATTTTTTACTAAACAGTTTACATTTACATTTGAATTTAGAGCTAGAGCTCCTCAAAGAAAATAGATTTACATTATTTACTTCCTCAAGATTAGAATTTGAGTTCACACAGTGTTAAAAGATGAAAGTGAGATTTATCTATAGCAAAAAATATTGAACATAACAAGTCACTTTTGAATAGGTCTATTTTTTTCTTAGAAGATACCTGAAACTGTAATCATAACCAGTCCTTGCAGATGAGGTGGAAAGTCATTGAGAGAGCAGAAGACACTTTTTATGTAAAGTAGCCATAGTCTTATCTGGTGTGCTGTGAAACAGTAGGATATGTCTGTCTTTCATCCAAAGTTTTGTTTAATAGTCCATGAACTGTAAGTTTGTTTGTCATTTCAATACCAAGGCAGCAAGCATAGAAGAAATGGGTTAAAGACAGAGCTATAATGACTGCAAGGTTATGGTTGCGCTCAGCCAATATATGGTGGGCGGATGCACAGCACACATGGGAACATGAGTCAGAGCTGTCTAGCTCAACGGCTAGAAACAATTCAGCATAATAGATTTATTTTGCACTTGTCATTTTTCACAGGAAACCCTTTGCCAAGTTCTCAAGCTGCGATTAGGACCAGGAAGGGAACAAAAGAAAGAAACTACTGTGTCCTTGATTACAATTCCATGGTCCACAGTTCCACATACTTGACTGCCTCAGTCAAAGTGTATCTGTTTCCACACCCCGATGGCTCTGTCCGCACGCGTCTCCAGAGTGTTTGTAGGGCTGATCTCGCTGATCTTCCCTCCTTGCCTCACATGGAGCCAGCTGCCTCAGGCTAGCACCATTGGCCTGTCCCGCACAGCATCACTGCAAATTCAGGAAAATTGGAAAATGCAGAAAAGCTGTGCAGAACGCGCTCTGATACCTCATCCGCATCCCATCAGCTGCGTGTTGTGCGACTTCCCCAGCTGAAGCTCAGCAACCCTCTTGGAATCAGCACATGTCCTGCTTGACCAAGGGAAAGGAGATGATAGTTCTTAAAGCAGCTGATGGGTGTAAATATCCCAGTCCTGTCAACTAAGCACTTACTCATGCAGCTGCCTGTAGGATTATTATCCATGCTCTCCAGTTACATAAAACACCTATGAGAATGCCAGAGATGAAAAATAAAGAAAAAAAGGTTTGTTTCGTGGTTCTGCTATTACCTAAGAACAGCTGGTCAACTAAGAGCCTTTTGCTCTAGGGTTTGTTGCAGGCTCCCGGCGCAAAGAAGGAGTTGAGAGTTACCAGGATGGGTAGCTCAATGGTAGCTCCCTCTCCCAATTAGGAAATCCTCTGTTCTGTACTTAACTTTCCCATTTTCCCATTATTTACCACACACCAGAGTTAAAAACACCAGTTCCCTCTTCTTGTTACTATCCTAATACACTCCACAATTTCTGTTGAGTAATGGGGGCATTTTAGCAGGACTGAATAATATTATTTATTTGAGAATTAAAAATGGAGTAACCACTAGGCACTGTTTTCTCTAAGGTGCAGACAAATAGATAGTTTTCAATAAGCTCTCTAAACTATGTAAACAGGATCTTTACCACTATCTCTTTTTATCTATTTTTTTATCTCTTACATGATATTTTGAAAATAAAAACATTTTATAAATGCATGCTTTGTAGACAAAATTTTCCTTTACCTTGAGGGATTCCAGACAAGAACAGCTGTCTGCCAAATGTGTTACCTGCATATTCTACTACCACATTTCAAATGCTAATAAGCACAGTGAATTAGCATACACTATATCAGGATAAGGAAACTGTTTCAGCATTTATTATCCATTTCTATAAATATATTTGTTTTCACTTCTACCGATTGCTTGATGTGATATATCACACCTGAAAAATATGCAATAAATGAATGATATGTAGGGACACAACTGCTTAAAAATAAAGGGGAAAAAAGTAAGTATTACTTTTTTGAAAATCAAAGTAATAATTTCAACAACTGAACTCTTGCCTGTAGTCATTACAGTTATGATTAACAGTAACAAAACAAATATGAAAATGAGTTCATCACCTGTCCTTTCTCAAAGCGGTAAACTCCTACAGCAGCATTAAAGGAAGAAATTAGAAATTAGATTAGAAGGTGGGTGCATAAATGAGAATATCTTCTTACTACCCTTTTCTGAATGCAGCCTTCTAAAGATATAATGATTTTTTTGGATAATCTTAACTTAGCAATATTACTAGCAGTGCTTCCTAAAAAATTTCCAGGACAGCAACTAGAAACTGCCAAGGCCCATGCCATGTCCATCCCTTCTCAGCCTAGTCCTGCATAGCTTGTAGAAGATAACAGCATGTTTCAGACACCGGTGAGCAAACTGTAGGTCAAGAAGCAAGAAACTTCTAGTTACCAAAGTCCTTCTTTCAGATTTTTTTTAGATGAAAACAATGAAGCCTTTATACTATCAATGGCTAATTCTACTGAGTTAATAAACACATTGAATAATGTCATCCTTGATTATTCCAAATACATGCATTTCTTTTTTCTAAAATACCTGTTAACAATTTATGCTTTTAATAAATATTTTTTGTTTTAAGCTAGTCAGCAAATGATGCCTACAAAGAATCTTTTGATTATAGCATTTACAAATATATGATACTCAAATGCAAACAAAGCTTGTCAGTTTAACAAAGATGCATGCGTGCAGCCCATGCACTATTATGTCTCTAGGCTGTAGGACTATAACCGTATCAGATTTTGGTCTGATTGCATATTTCCTAAAATTCAGTTCCAGATATTGCTTTAAACAAACAATTAAGATTCATATTTTTTTCAAACTTTCCAGCTGAAAAACTCATCAGTATATTTCCAAAAACCCCTGTGGGAAAGTATGCATAGTCAAGATCAATTTGGATTTTATTTTCATTTGAACAGATATTCACATTTTTCTAGTCATGCTAGTGAAAGTATGATTTGTTCTCTTCTTTTCTTTCAGTTCGACCTGCCTCCTTCCAGAAGATTCTTGTTATGATAAAACATTGGATGAAATTGCTACATTTTTATGCCAAACATGCAAGGTTATGAAAAAAATCCATGGGCAAATCTTGTCATTTAGCAGGTCCGATGATAGTTTTTCTGCCTGTCGGTCACGAGAGGGCATCATTTTTCACGCGCCGTGGAAGTTGGCTGCACATTATACCCTCTCCTCCGTCGGCAATATGCTCACACAGTCTGCAGGAGGAAGGCCATAAATATATCAGCTTACACAGGTCACATAAAATGTTAACCTGGTATTTTACATCCGTAAACCTGGTGCTACCACTTCAAATGAGGGGTACACACTTTTTATCAATTTTGTCTTATTTCATCAGAATCTCATCTCATTTCCCAGTCACATTTTCAGATCCCTTTTTTTCTAGAGAGGAAAACAAAAACACTATACAGTGGTTTTATTATTATTAGTTATGAGTGACTAAGAACATGTGCTCCAAGAAGCTGTAGTATTCATCAACCTTTCGCTTTCTTCCCTATTGTCAGAAAATATTTTTCTTAAAAAAAATATATATTTGTCAAAGAGGTGAGTTGCACTGATTAAAAAACAACAACAACAACAAAGAAACCACTAAAAATAGTCCCTGAAAAAACAACTCTTATCTCAAGATTGGTTCTATGAGGTCTATCTGGAAGGTTTCATTCTTCAGTTTGAAGAAACTTATCCTCAGTTAATTCTTATAAAACGGAAGCTGATTTTTTACTGAATACAGACTGCCTCATAGTATAGCAGGCAAATCTTAATTTTACATCTAAAATTAGAAATTAGCATTTCATGAAACATTAATTTGATTAAAAATGTTATGGGTGTGATCAACAGGTTGATGTTGACAGAGATGAGTTGAAATCAGTTTTGTGACAGTAATTTGCATGGTGGTCAATCACTAACAAATGCTTAACTTTTTCTATACACAGTCATTTCTGTTTCCTTAAGCAATCATGATGCATTCTTATTTTTCCTTTTATTCTTTTTTACAAGGGAGATCACACACAGAGTTCGTATTCTGATTCCCACGTCATCAACAGAAAGGTAAGTATAATTTACTTTGTTGAACCTTTAACATGAGTGTTGTTAGGGCCAGAAAGCAGCAACTTCATTTACAAATACCAAGCTGAATTTTCAGGGCTGACAGATGGAAAAAACTTTTTAATTTTTAAGCTAAACATATGTAATCTGGGAACTTAGAAAACACAATAAACACTGACCTTCAAATACCATTTTTTTTTGCACAGACAGATTTCATAATGGGATCATGCTTTAATGTAGTTAATATTTGCTTTCTCCACTAAGACTAACTTGCAGTGGCCGTAAACACCCATAAGTCACATTAATGACATTAGGAACGGGCATTTTATTGAATTCCCTGAATGTTTTTTTAAGGTTTTCTATACAAGAAAGTTAGAGCATCGCGTTGGGAATTTAGTGCACAGTAGCTGCTCTGTACAGCTGTTCTCTTCTGCTGCAAACATCTTGGCTGCATGTTAAGTAGAATTTTTGTGTGAAGTATTTTGTTCTGCTTTAGAGGCAGAGCTATTCCCCTCACATTCAATGCTCCCTGCAAAATGCTGCTCATTCTTCATGGTGGTATATAGCAAAACTATTTATAAAAGCATTAAAGTATTGCAAATTATTTCCTCCCTACCAGTTTCACCTTTTGGGCTTTCACTGATATAAAACAACATGATACATGTACTTGGCAGACAGAGGGAAGTTAGGAAAATTTTTTCAAAAGTTCTCTTTGGAGAAGGAAGAGTTGCTGAGTGCTCATGTACAGTTGCTACCTCAAGGAGCACACTTGGATCCAATCAACTTCAGGTTCAGAAATGCTTCAGGCATACCTGTGTTTAACTTGACCAGTAGAGATGTCTTCTACAATTGCAAGTAGGTCTTTGAAGGGGTTTATTTTTAAAAATAAACCTAAGTTCTGCTGTAGATTGAACTTCATCATGTCAGTTTTATCCAGTGATTTTGTTGTTTGAACAAATTTGTTGGTTTTATTTCCTTAGCTATTCTGTTCTGATTTTGTCAGTTTTTCTTCTAAAATCAAATTAAGATATTTGAAAACATACACAAATAATATTAAAAATGGCTATCGTATAACAATTCAAGTCATTAATGTAATTAGAATTGTCTTCTACCAATTAGTTAAGGATAATCCACTTGTATTTTGTTTTTGTAAACTTTAGTCAATAGGAAGGTAAGAGGAGAACATCCCTGTGCACTTTGATACAGAAAACATAGAAAGATTGAAGTGACACAATTCCTTTCATTGGTACATTGATTTCATTGATTCATTGTGAATTGGTAAGGACTTGTTCTAAATATGTATTGTCTTCTTGATTCAATACTCAATTCTGGTAAAAACAAATACTTTTCCATATGCACACTGATGTAGACAGGAATGGGGAAAAGGAGCAGGGAGAGAACTGAGGAAGAAAGGAGGGAACTGTACTTATGATACGGCCTAGAAGCTCTGAAAATAAAAAGCGCTGTTTGATTGCAGATGGATGAACAGTAATAAGATTATATGAATGAAGCACAAGTTCTCTGAAATTATATATGCGTGTCTCTAAAAGACAGCTGAGGAGGTGGAAACGTGGTTGTTGGGCAGATACTTCCATAAGCAAAGCATTAAGAAATAAATTCACTAAATTCATTCTAAAGTTATCCTAAGAGTGGCGTCTGGCTTTTATCCATTTACTGTTTCATCAAATCTACTTTTACTCTACCTTGAGCTTTTGAAGATCATTTTCTGATATGCAATTCTCTGCTTTTTCTTCTTCTCCTACATCTCTGAAACAGCTTTGCCACCACTCTTTAGTATTACCACCTCAGTTTCTTCACCTGTCTCTATGTCTCCTACAAAGATAGTGGATGTGGATTTCTGAACTCTTTATTTAGGAGAGTATCATTGTTCAAGCTTACCAGACTTGCCATTAACATTTGTTCAGCTAGTGTTTAGAATTAGAAATAAATAAATAAAAAGCAAGTGCTCCAGTTTAATGGATAGCTATTCAGTAGAATCTGCAACATCCATAATTTGGAGTCAAGTAAATAGAGCAGAAATTTCAGGCCGTTAATTCAATAGTGTATGCAGCTGACTGAAAGCCTACAGCCTACTAATTAAACTTCAGATCATCATCCTTAATGACAGCAGCAGGAGTACAATAAAAATCCATAAAAGTGAAGCTCCTCATGAAGAACTGGCAAGGTCCTTGGTGTACATTAATTCTCAATGCAACTCTCTGGGTGAATTTGGGTCTTTTTGCCATTTTTTGTTGTTCACAATAGCGTTAAGATAAAACTTAGCCTATTTAGGCTATATTTCACTCAAAAAGTGTAAATTCCACTTCTGAGTCCAGAAAGAAAAAAGACCATTCAAAAATACAGGGAGTCAACAGCATCCAGTTGCACCAGACTTCTTTAAGGGGTAGTGTTTTATTGATGACTCATAAAGTGCAAGCTTCTCTTTTGCTCTGAAATCCCTTTTTTTTTTTTTTTTAATCTTTTTTTTTTCTCTCAGGTCAGCGTGCTCATTCAAGCGTAAGGAGTGGTTTGTGAGAACAGGCGAGTTCTGTGAACTTTGAAAAAACATACAAAATGGATTGCAAAGCCTGTCTGCTCCTGAGAAAGGCACTCAGCAGCTGTGAGCGATACTTGGCAGCCCTTCGTGGCTGAAGTCAGACTGCAGGTGACACAAAGGAAACATCCGTAGCCAAACTTCTGGGATCTTCCCAAGGGCTTTCTATCTATGCAAAATGCCATTTAGCTATGAAGAAATCTTGTAGGTAATCTCTTCCTCTTTTCACCTGTGCAACGATCAGACCCTACAGTGCTAGAAAGACCTGGGATTAACCGATTCTTAGATATGCTCAGTACCTGGTAGGATTTGGTTCAACTTCACTGATACTCAGAAAATTACATCAGTGCCAAACTGAAGAAGTAAAGGAGAGTCAGTGGGACCTGGTATTATACTGTATTCTATGTACTTGCAATAGACTGAACAAGGTGATCCAGCCTGCCCTGTTCTGTGTGCTGAATGCAGGGTTTGGGACCTTGCAGTCAGGGACATTCATAGTCAAAGAATGAGTGAAGGAAGAGGTCTTTGTTTCTTGTATGTTTATTTGCATTGTCCTGGTGAACATGTGCATGGGAACATAACTGTATTCTAGGAGATGTTTGGCTGTATGAGGGAAGGTGACGGGGCAGGTTGGAGTCATGCAGCAGTTCAGTGATTGTGTCATTCCAGGTGTGATGAAAAACCACATGGATAACTGAGAACATGCCCTTTCATTATATATCAAGGAATTTTTACTTAAAAACATATTGGTGATATGTTTAGCTAAAAGTAAAATCATCCAGTAAAATCATCCATACGTCTACACGTTGCTTGTGTTTCACTGATCAAGTCATTTTTCCAAATCAAATATATTCATGGAGAATATGGCAGGTAATTAAATGCACACATACACAAACCACTTGTTTATAGATGGTAATCAAATATTCTGTTGCAGCTGGTAAAGTAGGGATCAAGTCGTACTTTATCTTTCCTTATATATCAATAGTAACATCTTCCTACAAAGTAACTTCCTGCCAAAACAGGATGGGCGTGTGTTGGAGCATTCTGTTCTGTACCATATCTATTGGGTTCCATGATAGTTTTCCAATATCCAGAACTTGGGCACTTGGAAGATTCTTAAGGAACACTTTCCACAAGAAAGATTTTTAACTTTGATCTGGTGATGTCCATAGTTGTAATCAAACTCTTGCAATAACCAGTAATTTTCTTAATAAGAGTCTAATTCAGTCCATTGTTAAAAATATAGCAGTTGATTTTAATGTAGAGAAATACTGGGAACCCAATGACAAGCAAAATACTATTTTCAGATTACGAACTCTCTTTGAAGAATTCTTTTTCCTCTCAAAGAAGTACTATTTTGTATTTAATGATTTCATAGATGCTGTCTTTAGTATTTTCTGTCATTATATATTTTGCAGTTTTGGGCTATTTTGAAATGACATTGTGCAAATTTAATTTTACATGCAGAAGTGCCACCACCATGTTGCAATTTAAATGGAACTGATTTGCAAGTCAAACAATAGAACATTTTCCAGCACATAGATAAGACTGCTGTTATGTGCAAGTATGTTTGCAAATGTGTCTCAGAATCTTGGATTCAAGTTTTAGAAACCTGCAGTCAAACCTCCTACCTACATCTGTGAACAAACACACAAGCAACTGGAGGTCTGTTTAAACTAAGCAGATGGACGGTCCTCGTATGAACAGATTGCAGGAGAGGCAGCGTGTGGGATGCAGCGCCACCCCTTTTGAACCACAAGCTAAAGCTGCTCGGGGAAAAGCCGCCTTCCTATCACACAATTAAGACTCCACATCTTGCTTTTCTGGATGAATGCAAATTCTCTCTCCCACCTCACTTCCACAAAATCATTTTACTCTAGTGGATTAATTTGCATTCACTTCCATTATGAACAAATTACTTCCTAATATTTCCTGATCTGCAAGGCATGCTGAAATGTCCACATTTTGTGAAAGATAAAAATATGCTTAGAGCTTAAATCTGTAGAGAGAGAGTTTTTGGATTTGATTTCTTTACAGCTGAGCTTCCTTCTTTTTTTTCTTTTTTCTTTTTTTTTTCCTGGCTTGGAGATTTGGAGATACTACTGCTTCTCGGTCTGATTTGACTGTACTCACTTTTCGCAATGGGCACTGTAAGCTCAGAGTAGTTAATTTTATGAGCAAACTGCTGCACTGTCTGAACTGTCTGAATGAATTTCACTAATGAAGTCAGAGAGGCAGGTAATAAGGAAATGTTCTTCCCTGATTATGTTTGTGGGTCATTCTGGTGCTTCCCATGAATCTCTCCACAGCTCCCCATCATATTCATGTAGAATTCTAGATTCTTCTGAAGATCTCCACCTAATGTCTCCTTGGGTTCATCAGAATTCACACTCCTCTTCTGGCCCTGGATGCTCTTGCTGTTTCTCAGCTTCTCACAGAATTACCACAGCACCTTTTGATGGGTGCATAATTCACTATATGATCTCTCTGAACTTAACCTCAAAGACCTGCTATATACATACTATGGGGACAATCATAGCAAAGAATAACACAAGGAATGCATTTTTGATATATTTGTTAATATGTTACAAGCCAATACAGTCTTATTTCTAAGGCATTATTGTTTATAGACAATTATAATTGTCTTTTAAGGAGCCTACTTTCATTTCATTTTATCTAAGGAAAAAAACATTTGTTTTTTCTTTGTTCATTTGTTCATTGTTTCCTTGTTCATTTGTTTGTTCCATTTTTTATAATAAATAGATGAATATTTGAACTGACAAAAGCGCTTCAGTTTTGCATTCTTATTCTACTTTTTGAATACTGGAATCCTATTGACTTATTCAAGGGTATAGAAGAAATATAGAAGAATAATAATTCATCAGTTCACTCTGTACCATTATTAATACCTCTGTTTAGGTCATTTGGGTATCTATAATGAAAACAAAGACTTTTTTTTGCCCTACACTGGTGAGATATGAATATAAAACCCTCCTGCATGAAATTCACAGCATTTCTGTGGCTTTGTTGCTTGATGCAATTATACTTGATAAAGGATAAAAGCAAAAGAAGAATAATTTCCATAATATATCTTTATTCCTTTAAAAGAGATCTATTAGAATATATTACATTTAAAGATTTTTAGCCCATCTTCTTTATTATTATGTAACTGTAGCTTCAAAATTTCCTTGTGCCTAGAAAGTGCTTTCTGAAAAAAAAAAAAAAGATAATTTAATATATATTATATATAATGTGTGTCTGTGCACACTTGTGAAGTCTTCCCTGACTTGAAAACAACACTTACACATATTTTCTTCTACATGCTTGCTAGTGGTCTTTTAATAGTAGTTGGAAACAGAAAAGTCAAAGAGAATAGAAGTCATGCTCACAGACAAATTAAATAAATAGAAACATTTTAAGACACTTTTGTTTTTATGCAAGCCTTTTTATTGTGTTTGTATTGTGTGATTCCATTTATGCTTATACTTATATCCATTCAGAAGATACTTCTGCAAATGAGCTTAATAGGAAACTCACAGAAAACCTGAATGAAAAAATCAAGCAGAATGGCAAAAAGGATACCAATAAGGAAACTCTTGCATCTCAATATTACAGTACACAAAGAGTACAGCAAAGTTGAACACTAGGAAAGTTACTAATATTTTTTATGTTCCTGGTACAAAAACATATCCACAATAATAGTCTTTGAATCTCTTTTATCTTTCCATTGCAAGACTTTCAAAACATCATTTCCAAAAAAAAGTTATAGATTTCTAAACCAAGTTGATCTCCTGCTTTGTAAATATTAATAGTATGCACATGTGATTTTAATGGTCATGAATTGTGTCAGGTCAGCATCTGGCAGAGTGAAATATCTTTATTATTCATTGATCTATTTTAGAACTGATGCGGAATAGCTTTCCAATTCTTACCTCTTGGTTACCAACTGGCCTCTTAACAATGTTAGCTGCTCTCACCTGGCAGAAACATTTCCGGGAGGAGATTATTTTTGAATTATTAACTCCCAAGGATAAGAAGTATGACTTTGTTTTTCTGTATCTATGGCAGTGTGAAACATAACATAAATATTCAAGTAAAACTAGCAACAATAATTCATGATATGATAAAGAGATGCTTATTCTTCTTGCTGTCCTCGTTATAATGGCCAAAAATTTGATAGTTATTTAATTACTTGTAGTTGTTTTTGTTACAGCTACTTGGGACTTTTAATTCAGGAGAGAGGAGTGTGTATTTTCTCCTTAAGGTCAGAGGGAGACATTACTATTTCTATCAATCAGTTATATAGTGTAGACCATATATTTCCCTTAGCAATCTCTGAGGTGAAAAGAACTGTTTTGTCATTGTTTGTAGATGAACATTGTCACACACAATGTTACTCATCATTAAACTATAAGCTACTTTCTAGAGTACAGGGATGCCATCCTAATGTAAAGACTCCTAGTGCTGGAGAGTTTATTTCATGCTCTGGCGTAGTGCTCCATAGGTTAGTTATGCGCAGTTTTAAAAAAGATGAATCATATTTCCAAATTCATTTTTTGCTGCTCTCAGTACATTTATCTTCTCAGATCTTGAATCAAAACATCTCCCAGAGCCACTCCTCATACTCAGGTTTGATATTAATAGTACTGTAAACTTCTTGGTTGTCAGCTCTGTAAAGTGGAATGATGTGGGGGAAAAAAAAGAGCAACCTCAGAGCTGAAATATTACATTTTTTGCCAATTTTAGAAAATGAGAGAAGATGATAGGTTTTGTCTTGTGGTTTTAAAAGAGTTCTGCCACAGTAAAATAGTTTAGTGATGGCCTTTTTTAAGAACTGTTTTATTAATACATTGAGGAATTTGAAAGCTTCCCTGCTGTGTCATTAGTCCCAGTAAAGGCACCATGGTGTTCCGCTATATACATATTTCAGCTGCAGTATGAAGTTTCACATTCCTTCATTGCTGCTCTGGAAGGACTTCCACTGAAGTCAAACAGGAGGGTTATTTTACTACATAAATAAATACTGGTAAAATACTACAGGATTTCCCTTAATATTAGTAGAATTATTTGCATATAGTCCTGATTTACTCCTTAGACCTGAACAGGGTGCCTTATCAGACTTAAGAAGATTTATTTCTACATGTTTCCCATGGCTAAGGTGTTAATGTGAGTCTGTACCTAGAGGAGGAGACCAAGTGCACTCTCCTCAGGTTTGCAGACCACATCAAGCAGAGCAGGAGGAACACAAACCACATGGTCTGCCATCCAAGGAGACCTGGACTGGATGCAGGAGGAGCCCTGTGCAATCCCACACAGATAGTCACAGGTCCTGCACCTGGGAGGGAAGGAATCCAGAAATGACCAGGTTGGGACAGACAGACTACAGAGAAGCTCTGTTGAGGAGACTCAGAGATCTTGGTGGGCAGCAAGCTGAGCCTGACCAGCAGCATCAGCAGCATCCCTGCCTGGCAGAGAAGAGGGTCGACCACATCCTGGGCTGTATGAGCAGCCAGTACCTCGAGGGAAGTGATTATCTCCTTCTGTTCATGCACTCGTTGGGCAGCATCTGGAATCTGGTTTTGGGCCTGCCAGTTCAAAAATTAATATTGGAAAAAATGAAGTGAGTTCAGCAGAGAACTTCCAAGATGTTTGTCTGGAGCACATGCCCTGTATACAAAAGCTAAGGGAGCAGGCTGGAGAAGGGATGTCTTAGAGGACCTCACAGCAGCCCTCTGACACCTGCATGGAGGACTTTGAAGAGATGGAGCCAAGGCTGTCTGCAGAAGTGCAGGAGTGCAGGGGACAACAGACAGCTGAAAGGATCAGAATGGATAGAAGACAATTTCTCCTTTTGAGGACAGTGGCACAGGTTGTCCAGAGAAGTTGTGTCATTTCCATCTTTGCATTGGAATAGAGACCTTTGGAGGTCCCTCCCAACCCAAGTTATCCTATGCTCCTATGATTCTGTTAATCAGTAGCTTGGTCACTGCTGCTTGCTTGGCATAGCATTTCATTTTTTTCCAGTAAAAGATTTTCTGTAATTGCTAATTTTACATCAACAATGCAGAAGGGAGTTTGTTTTGTTTTGTTTTGTTTGTTTGTTTTAGAAGTAACTGTGGTTGCTTTACATCAGCCTGTCTTCTTTTAGGAAACACAATCAAAAACTGTCTCGTCAACCAAGAAACACGAAATGTCTGTCTAAAAATAGACATTTTGAATCTTTGGAGCTTGCTTTCACAAAGATTGTATGACTAGGCTCTCAAGGAATAATGGAAGAAAGTAATATGACAGCACCAAAAGATAAAAGGCACAGATAGGGATGGAAAGAAATAATGATTTTTCAAAGTGTGTACTGAGTTTTGAATGTTCTGCCACTTAGGGAAGGAGAGAGACATTGTATTATTAATTTAGATCTGACATAAACAGTTGTTTCTCTGATTACCTTTGTGACACAGAACCTGATGAAGATAAAACTTTGAAAATTACATACAGTTGAAGCTTACTTTGAAAAAATACATGAGATTGATTAAGGTATTTTAAAGGTGCCAGAGTCTGCTCTTTTTTTTTTAAACAACTCAACCAAATATTCAAAGCTTCAGTTATCAAACTTATTCCCTCAAAAGGCATATGGGCAATATACCATTGCAGAAGCATTTTGATTTGAATAATATTCATCTAAAATAAACAGAGAAGAATAGGAAGAATTATTTATAAAAGACTAATGTGCAAATATTTAATATTTAAAAGTGGATCATACTTGAGTTAATATTATGTTTTCTTCCACATAGAAACGTTCTGTCGAAAACTGTATTTCAGTCATTCTGAATGAATACTAAGCAACCACTGTCCATTTCCTTGAGGGAAACCTAATTTCTTTTCTTGCACAAGAGAACATCCCATCAATACTTCCTCCTGCACCTCTCATGGATCAACCCCTCCAAAAAAGACCTTTTTTTTTCCTATTTTTTTCTAGTGGTTATTGTGTTTGCTAATATGTATTGGTAGCTTACACTTGGAAGCCATAGTGAACATAGATATTGAACTATTCTTGATGTTTTTCACGGAAACATTTATATATTGCTATATTGATTTGCCTATAATCAAGGGAATTTTATTTTATTTTATTTTATTTTATTTTATTTTATTTTATTTTATTTTATTTCATTTCATTTTATTTTATTTTATTTTATTTTATTTTATTTTATTTTATTTTTTTTTATTTTATTTTATTTTTTACCTAACAGACTCCATTTGCTTTCTGATGTCTGAAGCTGTAATTACTAATGTATACCCATGTTAGATATTTCAAAGTTAAAGCTCTCAATATGCTTCACAATGTAAATAAAATCTTTCTCAGGTCATGAGATGGAACTATTTATCTATTTCAGTTAATAGTTACAGTATTCAGTGATTTTTTTGCCATCAAGCATTCCCAGATTTTCTTGAGCAGATCAGGTCTGTGCTTAAGGAAAGATCCTTGTTATCTGTGCACAGTTATACAACTCTCAGGTAAATTCCTCAAAATTTTGGAGGCTATTTTTGATGTCTTGTAGTTGCTTCACATTTAGCATGTAATTCACTGTAGTAGAAACACATTTGTGTTTTTCACTGAGAAGATAGATTTCTTTACATGCAGTATTTCAGAGAATATTCCTTTCAATGTAGTAGTTGATTGTTTTTTTATTAGGTATAGCAGAGCTAAATTGTCACTTGGCATTCTGTCACTTCCAGCCAAAGGTCTTATCAAATTCCACGAGCAATGAGAAATAACAATTTATGAAAAAATGAGAAAACTCATTTCCCTAGGGTGGGCTTTACTGCCCAATGAAGACAAACATTGGCCATGATTCTTTGCCACAGTGCATCGTGGGATGAACAGAATTCTTCAATAAAACCACTGATAATCCCGGCATCACTAGGGGAAGCTCTGTGTGCATATGCCACTGATTAGGCCATAAACCAGTAAGTATGCAAAGGTTGGAACCATGTGTAATTAAACACTGCAGTTCACGTCAAAAGTCATGATGATGACACAGTGGGAGCGCAATTTTAATGGGCTAGCAGAGATGTAAAATGTGATTGTCTATGGTTGTTTTCTAAATGCTCGAGTACCTTTTTCTAGTTCCCATTGGAATATGTCTTGTGAATCTTTTGGGTGTTTCCACTCTATGGAGATTCTTTATTTCCTTCTAGTAGCAATATTATGGTATTTCAGCAACATTTTGGTAAGTAAGAAAAAACTTTCAGACCCTCCTTCTACTGTTTTGGGGGATAGGAAAAATTAATAATGGTTGATAATATATTTTTTATGATTTTTATATTCTGTGAAAATGTTCCTGTTATAATGCTATAACCCATACAATCAAGGTACAGAACATTCAAGTTACTAAATTTGAATTCTAGACATATGGTTACTTTCCAGAAACAATTTTTGTGGTTTACCCTAAATATAACCCTCAACCCTCCATCAGACATTCTTTTCAGTCCTTTTCAGTCAAACAAATTCAAGTTTTGTGTGTTCCTGAAATGTGAGAAGGTTCAATTGTGAATAAGATTTTTTTTTCAACCTTCTTTTGCTGTTCTCTGAGTTATATAACATAATGCATCTACATCAATGTTTGAAGCTGTACAAGCATTGGATCTGTAAGTCCATTCATTCTTTTATATATCATTGTCCTTGATGATACTCCTTTTTAGCTTAGACAAATTACAATTAAGGAAGATTATCACATTTGGTTCAGAAAGACATCAAATAAAAGATGTTTTCCCATATTAGAAAGATCTCTATGATTTTTTTTTCTTATCTTTGCAGCTTTCTTATATTTCCATGATAACAACCAGGTAATGAAAGAAGATTCAGGCAAAGGGTTGATAAGTGAAAAACAACTCTTTGATATCTGGAAATATGTTTGACTTAAATAATGCGGGTAATTTTGAATATAAAAGAAAGAAGCTAGCTACTTGGCTTTTCATGACAGAGTCTTTAAAAATTATATGCATTTTAAAACTTTTTATTTACTTTTATGTATAGTGAGATCATCACATTTTGTCAAAAATGTTGAGCAAAATACTGTCTGGCTCCCTTTCAGGAAAGAAAAAAATAAATAAAATAAAAAGCCTTCTATCTTTGCTTGAATTTCCTGCATCTAATGTTTGATTAGGTAAAAAAAAAATTAAAGGCTGAACATGATTTTCCATGTGACTCAGAACTCACAGCTGTCACTTTATGATGGATCAATACCTCAGATTGTCAAGCGTTGGAAACTTGTATTATGTGGAGATTACAGTCATGAAGCAATTTGAATATATTTTAATGGAAATAGATTGCCTTGAATATATAAATTCAGTAAGGAAGGAGCTAGATAAAACTCATGGTAACCTTTAATAAGAATAAGCTAGGGATTGAAACTATCAGTCTTTCTTTAAGGATACAAATCATTGAAACTATAGGGGCAAGTATACATATGGGTTTCAAAAATTGTTATATTTCTAAAATTTTTGTCCCTAGGCATGAAAAAGCAGCAGGAGTGGTTCCTCTGCAATGCGGGGGTAGCTGTGAGATGAGGGCGACAGCAAAGCCACCGGGGCAATGCCCCAGCGCTCCAGCAAGAATAGCAGAAAAGGCCTCATAGTGGCAACCAATATTGGCCAGGAGCCCGGGAGCCCCCGAGAAATCTGCACTGGCGAGACAGGTCTGAGGTCAACTGCTTACACTATTTAGCATCATAACATGGCTGCAGCATTTTGTAAAAATATACAGTCAAAACACTCAGCATGCACTTACTAGCAAGAAAATGTAACATGGCACAAATAAATATTAGCTTCTTGAAACAATGTTGTCATAATTACTAGGCTTTTGTTTTAATTTGTTTCCCATCTGATTAATAGATAGATACATAGATACATAGATATACATTTAATAAACTTTATCAGTCATTGTACTAAGCCAGCTGTGCTGCCATTCAAAGGAACCTGGAGAGGCTGGAGAGTTGGGCACAGAGGAATTTCATGAGGTTCAACAAAGGGAAGGGCTGACCCCTGTATCTGAGGAGGAATAGCTCTAGGCACCAGTACAAGTCCCTGTACAACCACAGGCAACAACAACAGAGTTGACCTACTGGAAAGTAGCTCTTTGTAGAGGGATTTGAGAGCTGTGGGTGTCAACAAGTTAACCCTGAACCAATGACATGCCCTTGTGGCCAAGATGGTTAGTGAGATCATGGTCTGCATGAGGAGGAGCATTGCCAGCAGATCAAGGGAGGGGATCCTGCCTCTCTAGTCAGCTCTGGTGAGGCCGCACCTGGAGTACTGAGTGCAGTTCTGCGCTCTCCAGTGCAAGAGGGACGTGGAGCTTCTAGAGACGGTCCAGCGGAGAGCAACAAAGATGATTACGGGAGACTCAAACATCTTTCTTATGAGGAAAGACTAAGCCAGCTGGGCCTGTTTAGCCTGGAGAAGAGAAGACTGAGAGCAGATTTGATCAATATGTATAAGTACCTTAGGGGAGAATGTGGAGAAGATGGGGCACAGCTCTTCTCAGTGGTGGCAAGGGACAGAACAAGGGGTAATGGATACAAATTGAAACACAGGCAGTTCCACCTCCCTATGAGGAAGAACTTCTTTCCTGTGAGGATGCCAGAGCCCTGGAACAGGCTGCCCAGAGAGGTTGTGGAGTCTCCTTCTCTGGAGATCTTCAAAACCCGCTTGGATGTGACCCTGTGCCTCATGCTCTAGGTGTTCCTGCTGGAGCAGGGGGGTTGGACTAGATGATCTCCAGAGGTCCCTTCCAACTTCAGTCATTCTATGATTCTGTGATGCATGAGATATCTGAGCAACATCAGTAAAAAGTAGATGTTTGTGGCATAAACTACAGGCAGGAAGAAAGTATAAGAATTTCATTTAAAAGAGTATAAAGAGTTCTGACTTGGAGACAACCACTTTTGTCTTAAATGGTGTGCTTAAGTCAGTGCGTTCATTGAGTTTTATGTTGCTGCTTAATTTGTTTGTTTGCTTGTTTTTAAGAAATTAAGGACAGAAAGTGTACTTGCCTTCTCTAAGCCACTTTCAAAATTCATCTTGGATCAAAGCCGCATCTATTTTTGTATATGGTATGCCTCACAGGCAGACCACAGGAAAAATTATAGCTACCCAAGAGCCTTGGTAGAGTTGGGAATTGCCCACATTATTCTTGTAGAAAAACGGTGCCCATTCGTCAGAGAAAGAAAAAATTCTCTATTACATGCCCTGGTATTTGTCATGGTTCTGCTGTCTCCTGACTCCAGACCAGCACAATAACCAGAATGCACCCAAAGACAGACCTCGTATAACATGGAAAATAAATGTGACCTGTCGTCAACTGCAGCCCACTCCTGAACTAGGATTTCGGCATCATTGTTTCATAAAGTGCCTCAGCTCTTTCCTACAGAAATTCATAAAATGTGTTTACCAGTCTTATAAAACATTTCATTTTAATCCCATGCCACCACTTGCCAGTCCTGCTACTAACAAGGAATGGATGGCTTCTCTTGTTTAGTGGGGAAATCTGTCTAACCCTTCTGCCCATCCTACACCATTGCCAAATTTAAGTTCTGGGAATTCACACATTTTTTCCCTTCAAGAGGAAGTTGGGTTTACTCCAAGGGATTTGAATTGGATAAATTACAGCTGGATGAAACTCAGAGCAAGACTGACACTTTGCTGCTGTACTTTCATAGAGTAATGAGTACTTCATTGTAAGGCTTCTCTCGTCTAGTTGTTTGAATTGCTTCAAATTGCACTTTTGCTAGAAAGGATCAAAGGAAGCAATCCATAAATACAGAAGCTTTTCATTCTTTTGTTTCCAGACTAAAAGCTAGAAGCCTATCAGATATTCAAGATGTGAACACTATCAGTAGAAAGATAAAAAAAGTAATTTAAAAGCTGATAAATAGCTCCTTTTAGCTGTTGCTAAAGTGTCAGAAAGACTTGAAGATTTTTTTTATTACTTATTGCTATCCATATTATTTTTTCCTCTTATGTCTTGATGTGACCATAATGTTTCAGTTCATATAAATTCTTGTAATATTTTACATTTTCTTTTCATAGGTATAAAAGAACACTTTCTTTTATTGCAGAATGCTGTGAAAATAGGATCCATATATGATTCTAGCAGTTGCCATGTACCAATATTTTCCTTACACTGCTGGACTGTTTCTCTCCTATCTTTCATTAACTCCCTATGCTTGGAGTATTACCATATTGCCTTACCAGAAAACAACTCCAGACATGATATGTGGAACTTAACAATTAATTCATATATATTATTTATTTATAATGGTGATTTTTTTCCACAGTTCTCTGGCATCATTCTACACTACACCAAAGTTTTACAGTGTTTATAATTTTGTTCTCCCTAGACTTCAGTTCCTGCAACACAGAAAACCATGCATCCTGTATGACTAAACTAATTGCAGAGCAGGTAAATGGCTGGCCGTCATGTAAAATCATGTAAAATCACAGATTTTCCTCCCTTAACTTAGCTAATAAATGTGCAAAGCAAGTTAAATTTGCATGTAAAAATATATACTGTTGTCTGAAGGTAGTTGATTTGTTTATGCCCTTCTCTGATGCACTTCCAAAATTAATAAGACTATTGACTAGTCCTTATATAGCACTGTAGTGCCTTACAAAAGTAGTATCATTATATCTAATTTTCTGGTTAGAAAAACTGAAACATAGAGGGGCAAAACGGATCTTCTGTATATATTGAATAGGAATCACTAATCCTCCATTGAAGGCTATATTTCAATAATAGCTTCTTTGAACTACTGCTATAACTTTTGTACCTTGATATTCGAATGATAATTAGGCAAAAATAACAAAAATAGCTGCCTAGTTCCAAAAGGAAAGAGAGTGTGTGATGAGAAAGTGTACCTACAAGCTGAACAGCTAGCAAACATATAGCAAATTCAGAGTTTTGGGTTCAGTGTATAAAAGGCCTGAGGACATAAGTAGTTTCTTTCAAAGAAATAAGGCAAATTGTTTACACAATCTCCAGAGCATTGAAATGCAATGTTACAGGAGGATCTGTCTGTTACGAATCTTGTAAAATGAGCTCCCCTTTGAGCCCATCACATTTTTATGATGTCTTGGAACAGTAGGAGTGCTATGGAGCTCACAAATCATAGCTATCCAAAAATAGTTTCTCACTCTGTTTCCCTTAATGATGATTAATTAGTAACGGCAGAGTGTCCCCAGGCAGGGAATACTTGTGCAGGAAGCATGATCTGAACAGGTAGTTGAGCAAGAAATAAAGAGGAGATGCCAACCTGCAAAGATTTCCTCCTCTCTTGGCCAAAAAGTGCTATTCCTGATGTATACGCAATCAGAAATGCTGACTGTGTCAGCAAAAATGGAAGCTACTCATCGGGTTAGGTGATGCTACAGAAAGGACAGACTCAAGCAATTAAATTCTATCACCTATTAAACTAATTTAGTATGTGGCAATCTACCAGTGGAATGACAGACTGCCATGCCAGACTTTCATGCTGGGCTGGAGGTAGCCTGCTGATCCTCCTGGTTTTCCAGGTCTCTGGCAGTTTAGGTATCAGAGCACCATGTTGGAGACCAAGTGTAGCTTAAAAGTGAAGAGATAATAAAAGAAGCAAGTGTGTAAGAGCACAAAAGTAGAGGATGCTAGTGCCAATGGGCCTTTTTTCTTCTTATATTATTTGAACGCATGAAAAGTGTTAAGCAGTTCTGGACAACAGGACTCCCTGGGTTGTTTCTGTATAAGAAATGGAGACTAGACAGCAGCAGAGAAAGTGCCTCCAGTCTGGCTGAAATGGTTATTGTTAAAACGTATTTTCAATGGAAAATTGCTTGTTTTCTTAAACATACATACACACTTACATAGAACTTGTTACTTAGGTAAAGATTTTCACTTTTCCCCAGGTAAAGTAGAATATAGAGTTTTTTAACATAGAAACATTTTGATAATTTTAAAATAAACCTCTTGAAATCTATTGAAAAGTTTGGGATGCATTTATCAATAAGTTTTAGGAATGTCTCTTCTGCTGACAAGCAACACCACTTTCAGTTTACTCACTGCAGTAAAAAATAAAAGTAAAAACAACAAGATGTCAAGTAAAATAAAATCTGCTGATGCAGTTGAAAACAATTATTTTACAAAGAGATCCACACTCTTAAATGGATGCAGAGCAGACACACACATAGAAATCCTTTGTGGGATTTCATATAAGATGCACTAAATCTGGGGCTCTGGCTTATGTTACTGTCTGTACAATAATATCTATACATTTTGCTTCTAAATATATGAATAAAAGTGATATTATTTTAGCCACTAGTACTTCTGTAGAGACATATCATTTGTAGATTATAAAGTGCTCATTTTACTATTTTTATTGTATTAGTAATATAACTGGTATTTGCCACATAAAAATTAATAACGCTGGTTTTAACATTGACATCTATGTAAAATTAGGTAAACTGTAGTACCTATATAAGTTTGTAAAAAGTTTATTTTTAATATATATATTCTAAATGTTTGATACAACTGTTAATGTAGAGCTCACTGAAACAGCCCTTACAAATGAGGTGCATGCCACTAGTAACTGTAAATGCACACTGCTTTACATGAACATGGTCTGCAGTATTAAAAACACAAAAATGATGCAAAGAATCTAACCATTTGTGTACTTATAGAAACTGCATGGAAGAGAAAGGAATGCCTGATTTTTCACAAATCCTCTTAAGACAAAGGTACAAAAACAAACATCTCTTTATGTATACTTATTTTAGTAACTGAGTCCTAATGGATCTGAGAAGGCACTTCAGTAGATAGATGCTATGTATTTATACAAAAGCTATGAAAAGGTATGAAAAGAGGCTACATATCAAAACAGTGTAAGAAATGCTTATTTTGGCTTTCTGAGAATTGCTATATAAAAATAAATAAATAGTTCTAAAATAGTTTACAATAACTACTCTTTGGGGCTGTACAGATGTATTCCAGACAGCAGATTGAAGATGCAGAGGGATGGATTCTGTTCTCTGCATGTTCAGTTTTGAGCAATATGACATTTCCAGGGGATTGCAATTTAGCACCATGTAAGTAGGGTTTTTTGTGTACAGCCATTCATATCATCCTAGCTCTCAAGCACAGCAGGCTGAAATAGTTACTTGAAAAATGTCTAAACATTTAAAAACATGTCCTCTACATTGTTCTAAAATTGAGTTTTATTGATTTTTAAGAGGATATTTAGCCTGTGACAGTTATTCCACAATGACTACTGTGGTAGAAACTCTGGCCAGGTGTTCTAGGTAACCGATGTATTGTTTTTATAATGGAAAATGTAAGGTGTATCTTACTAACTGCCCTGCTACAGCTACCAGCCATAACCACATGTGTAGACAGACAGACATGTCACTTCCTTCAGAAGTTTCTAATAATTAAGTTTTACATATTCTGAACCAAAAAAAAAAAAAAGCAAAAGCCCTTGGGTCTGATCTGCCTGAATTCCAAATATTCACTTCCAAAAAAGAGGCCTGCTGTATGATTGAAATTTTTCTTGGAGTATGGATCCAGAAAAGCCCTGAGCCACTAAAATACTACATTTTCAGTTATGCTTCCACACATTTTTTTTAAATGGCCCACGAGAGATGTGCTGACCTTAAATGAACAGATTTAGAGAAATTATTTTAAAACGAAAACATCAATATTAAGTCACAGAAAAAGTTAGTTTTATTCTGTAATAAAATGTAAGACATAGAACTACCTAAATTTCATACAAATCCTTTTTTCCCATCTTCTTCTGAGTTAATTTAATCAAAAATCAGTATTATTATAGTTAATATTATATTTAGGATACTTGAGGTATTAATTTAGAGCTATATAAGATTTTGTTCTGTCACCACCTTTAAAAGACTGATAGGCAGTAAGAGAGACCTCTGTTATTAATCTTTTTGCTGTCATACCTGTAAACAAAGTTGAGTGAATCTTGTGGTGGGATCCGAAATGGTCTGTTGAAATTCAGCACAGGAAATTGAGGACTGAATCGAACAGGGATCCAAGGTGCTCAGATGCGGAGCGAGCACATGCATTTGCTGCTACAAATTCAGTTGTTCAGAGGCCAGGAGGAAAAAGGTGGCTTGTGCCACTCATATCTGCAGGTCCTTTCTCTCCCCCAGTTGTTTTTCAATACAAATTGAAAATGTGCATGGTGGTTTTCATGGGAATGGGCTATCAGAAAGCAAGAGAAACATGAAATTTTCATAACAATCTTAAAGAGAAATTATGTAAAATAACTCCTTAGAAAGGCTACTTTATCTTTATAGAGAATGTATTACCAGACTATCTGCAGTGAAACTGAGAAAATATGCCATCTAAAGGATATTGACATCTGTATTTGTAGAAGTCATTCTTTCTTACTAACAATAATTATAATTAGTTTCCATGTCACAAAACTGAGCTCTAACTTATATGACAGTGTCAGTGTTTTGTTCATCCATAAGCTAAAAGTAAATGAATCTGATGGAAATACGATGCAATATGATGGCAAGTAAACTAATGGCTGAAAAGTAAATGAAATTAAATCATGAAAAAAAATATGGATTTCAAATGTTTGAATGCCTATTCTAGTGCAGAGTAATTCCAGGATCCCTTCACTTACTTATACATAGTTTTTTTTGTTTGTTTGTTTTTTTGTTTTTTTTTTTTTTAATCTTTGATGGGAAGCATTTAACTTTAACTTTCCCTTTTGGAAAGGATTGAGCTGACACTGCATTATGTGAATCCAGTTTACAGTGTAGTTATGCTGGAATGACCAAATTAAAACATCCTTGTGAATTAAAGCCTCTGAGTTTGTCCTCGGTATTTGAGCCATTATCATCTCTTTTGTTTTGAATATTCCTCCTTAATGAACTTCTTTGTTAGTACTTCTAATCACCAGTTTGTTCCGTAAACCACCAGGAACATGAACCTTATTTCTCTTCTTTGTTTTCATGCAATTAATTTCATTTGAATCCATCGTATTTCTACCTCCTTATTAGTGTAATCAATAAGTGTATTTTATATATGTATACACACATACATATATATAAACATAAATATGCATTCATATAAACATACAGTATAAAATGCACACATATATATAGATTATATATATATATGATCTATATCACTTTTGTTAGCAGTCCTAAGAATACCCCACTTTAACCTCTTTCTTGCCTCTCCACCAATGAGATTTAATTCTTTCTTCGCAATTTATGAATCAGATTTGCTTTCCCTCTTGATGTTCTTAGCAAGACCACATCATTCAGATTTTATGTGTCTGAATTGGCCTCTTAGAAAGCCTTCAGCAAAGTTTATAAATTGCATTAACTTTTTCTTCATCAAATTAATTTTTTTTAGAGGAAGATACTGCTTTAATATTTGTTGTTTATAAAATTGTTTTACTTATCACACTATCAGCAGTGCTTGTATATTGATTTCTTTACCGTGCATGTCAATAAATAATATAGTAGTTGTAATTCCACAGCTTTTCTTACACTGTGCCTATTATAAACTACTGTTTATAAATCATTCTAATCAACCTAGAGAATGATCATTTTCAGAAGTGATTCCAAGACAAATAACCATAACTAAATCTTTCTTTTTTCCTCTGTCATTTCACCTATACTTTTATGACTGTATTGCACTTTTGCATTAGTGCAGTTATTAAACTAAGTGCTGTATACACCTTTTTTTTTTCTGGCAAAATGTATCAGGATGGAACACATTTTGTTGACCCATGAAATAGGTGTTATTTAAATGAAAGAAACTGACAACACTACACTCTCTCAGCACTGGAAGATCTGCCCTACACAAAAGCAAGCAGCCAAGGCCCTGGTCTATAAGGGAGGTCCATGGAAGGTGCTTGCTGGTGGAGCAGCTGCAGTTTTCCCTTTCAGAGGCTGCATTTCCCACATAAGTATCCGAAGTGAGAACTGCATGGAATTGCCATACAAGATTACACCTGGCTGAGTGTCTAATGTCTATCAGTTACGTATTGCGATGGGAATTATAAATCAATCTTTTATTTAGATACCTGAAGTAATTATTTCCACATGACATGATACTTTATAGAGCAGATCCTTTTTTTTTATATAGATTTTAATATTTTTTACTATTTATTGCAAGACTAAAAGCAATTGCAGTTACACAGAATTTAAAGTTGGAGGCTGCTCCAATCTCAAGAGGGGCTGAATCCCTTCAACTACTGTAATGATGTTGAGGACACTCAGTAACAAAAATCTGACTAAGCAACTTAATTCTAACATAATTCTTCATGTTACTTAAAGCTCTTTCTTGATAAAGTATTTAGAAGAGAATATTCCAGATCATAGCAGGTGTAAATGAATATGAACATATAACTAGTCCACCTACCTGAATATCATATTTGGACATTTGGACTTCTCAAATGGCACCAGAACACAGAATTTCTCAACCATGGAGTATAAAGAATAAGAAAAGTAATAAAAGACCTTTATGAGGATATTATGTGTCTTGCTTTGACATTACATACAAAATCAAGACTACTGTAAATGGAAACTGACTTAAAATATGTTCAAAAATACAGAAAAACACAAAACAAATCAGGACTGTGGGACATAATCACAAAAGCACAATTTACAAAGCAACAGTGCCAACACAATTAACACAAGCAACAGGTTGTCACCGGAAAATAATAGGGTTTAAAAGAGGACTTTAGAAAAGGCTTTAAAAGAGGTGAATAAAGGAACTTCATGTTGCTTATAGAACTAACTGGCAAAGAAACTTCAAAGAAGACAGTCACAGTTACTTCTGGGAATTCATGGAGGATGACTACAGTCTTGAAAGACTGCGAGACAGAGAATGTAGGAGCATATGAATATATATCAGACAGTTAATTCAAGTATCTAAATTAGCTATTTTTTTCTAGATGACATATATAGCCACAGGAGAGAGATGTCACTTCCCAGGTGAAAATAATACAGACAGTAAGTCTAATTTTAGGCTTCCTTAAGCATTACTCTCCTATACATTTTTTTATTTATTTTTATTTTTATTGCTTATGAAGTTAACTCTGACATCTAAATGAGGTATCTAGAATTATGAGATGTAGTCTGAATGTCTCCCATACCACCAGTCTTTAAAATAGGAAAGAGGAGACAGATAACTGCAGATCTGTCAACTTAACCTGAATTTTTCAAAAACAAAAATAGCAGAACAATCAAACTAGTTGTAAACATCAAGAATGAAGAAAAAGTGAGAAACAGTCTTCACTGATGGGGTCAGGGGTCTTAGAGGTGGAAGACAGAGAGCAGATGTCATGCATCTTGAATTCAACAAGGCTGCAAACAGTACTTCACATTATATTCTCATAGCTGTGCTAGGAAAACATGATCTAAAGGAAATTACTGAAGTAAGTAAGTGCAATACTAGCTTTAAAATATGTTCATCAATTACCAGTGCTTCATTCTCAAACTGAAAGAATACATCAAGATGATATTTGCCATCTAGTACATATTTACATTAAAAACTTGCACAGAGAGGACAAGTTCAGTTATCAGTGGACCAAGCAAAGAGAGACTTCAGCCTTGTTCAGTCAGATTAAAGTAAATGTAATTAGATTTGCCCAATTGATCATGGGTTGTCATTCACACTAAAACTGGCCACACAATACTCACTATGAGGAGATAAAAGGGAACAATGAAGTAGAGTAAACATTGATATACGATAAGCTTCAAAAGCCACTATTGGCCTATATGCATCTATCTATTTACATATATTCTTTTTTTTTTTCCGCAAGGCAGTTATTTAATATATATTAACATATTAAATCTTACAGATTGTGCATATTTATGAAGTGATTTGTGTCAAATTTATATTACCACATTTCTATTATCCTTACAATTTAACTTTATTCCTTACCTGAAAACAATTGTAGCAATCAGTACCACTAATTAAAAGTTAAAATAGCATAAACTCATTTTTCCTTCTATTTTACAAAACAGAATGAATTACTGATAATCTATGAGCCGGATAGTTTTAGCATCAAACTCTTTAAAATAGCTGTTTATGTCAAGCAAATATCCAGGGCTTACTTTCCTCTGCTTGAATTTTGTAAAGCTGAAAATATTAACAGAGGGCCAGTCCAGAGTTCAATAAAGTCTTCATAAGTTAGAGAAAATAACTTAAATAAATAAATAAATAAATAGATAAATAAATAAATAAATAAATAAATAAATAAATGTTTGCATTTCAATATGAATAAATACAAGCAATCTCCATTTGGCCAAAAATGATCAATCACAGGCAAACAGGATGGTATACGAGTAGGTAGGCAGCAATTCTACAAAATTATTTGAATACTATATGGCACAGAAGGAGAAGAGTGTAAGATATCATCATAAACTCGCAAAAGATGATTACAATAAAAATAAAAGGAATAGTTTCTGAAAAATACATGCAGGATCCTCCTCTCCCTTTTAGGAAGAATACTTCAATCCTTGGGAAACAGGAAGGATAGACAAGGACAATTAAGAAATTGTTTACATAGGGAAATTGCAACATCATGTGTATTAAATATGTGCAAATATGTGTCAGGATAGGCACAATTTAGGCATATGATCAAAAATAAGAACTAGATAATCTCTGATGGTCCACTTTTTGCTCTTTTTAATCACACTGCAGTCTGGTGAAGTCTGTCCTGTGTATTTTGGAGCAGCAGGAGCATGAACAAAATACTGAGGACGAATAACTCTCAGACTTTGGATATCAAACAATGTATTGGAGCAAATGGCTCTCTGGGGTCAAAATGGACTTATATCAAATCAAGAGTGGCCATCAATCCAGTGCTGCAATGAGACAGATTAGATTAAATGAAATTTCATAATAAGAACCAGCCTACAAAAGATGTCAAAATGTTTGTTTTATGCTTATTTGAATTTTGTTTGTTTTGTTTTCTGAAAAAAAAGATACAAGTAAGATAGATAAGTCATTAATGAACTTGGCTCGATGTGGTTTGTGTTTTTTATTTCATGTTGGGAATCATGAAAAGGGGAAAA